>OW028582.1:32337203-32569703 GCA_932294295.1 Alitta virens
TCATGAAGTTTGCCATAAATGGTACTTCAAAGTTTTGAAGATATTTGTTGAACATGATCACGTAGCCCAGTACGGGATATACCTATTGCAACATTTTGTATGTATGTCTTTGTACTTTGTGATATTTTTGGATGAAACCTTGATACTTTTAACTGGTAAACCAGTTTTGAGTCCAACTCTCAGAAGTTTGCTTCTTGCACAAGCTTTGTCAATTAATGTCTATTGCATATTCTTGTTTCTTCCACTGAATGAAAGTTTTGGGTGGTTTGTGACAGTCATTCAGCGACTAATAATTGATTTGTCACATTTTATGCTGTTCCTAATATCGCCATTGGTATGTTTTTCTTTGGCTAATTTATTCTTCAGCTCAATGACAAATAACAATCAGACCTATGGTACATTTTATAGTGCCCTTTACAATGATTTTCTAGTCCTTGCTGGACATGCTGACCCACCAGATTTTGGACCTAGATATCAATTAGCAACTGATAGTCTTAGACTAATAATGGTGTGTGCCAGCCTATTGATTTTGAATTTTCTCATTGCTATATTCTCTGATTCAGTTGGTAGAATTATGAGAAACAAGCTTGCCATAAGTACTGTGCAGAAACTTTGCATTTTGTCCAGAACTGAAAGACTGTTTCGCAAATGGCCTTTTGTCGAAAGGCTTTATGAATATCAAAGACAGAAACATTTTGATGTCATTGATGGAAGAGTGCTTCTGAAGGTAGAAAATGATCACTGAACTTCTGTGTACAAAGTAATTTATGGATGCATGTGTACAGGTATTATAGCAATTATAATTAAGTACATACATATTGGCTGTAATATGTTTTTCTGCACAGTGTAGAATTTTGCACCAAGGTAGTAAGGTTTCATTGTACTGACTTAAGAAAATAAAATGCCATCTTTGAAAAGAAGATTAAAAAATTTGTTTGCCGTAGTCAATGAGACCTTAACATCAATCACATATAATAGCAGGGAAAAGGGATGTCATATTCTGAGACCCCAGCGAAAATTTATCAGCGGTTCCATATAATTAGATGCCTGCTGATCATGAGGTAGCGAGTTCGAACCCCCACCATGGCATCGGAGAGTTAGGCAGATCCTCTTCAACAATTGCCTCACTCTATCCAGGAGTAATGGGTACTTGGCAAGTGGCACCCACAATGATGGCACTGGTCGGAGCCCTTAAGCCCCGCGGTTAACCTTGTGTTCAAGGCTGAACACTCCCTAGGAAATTGAGAAAGACTCCAGATTGGCTGTTGAGTTATAACAAACTATAAACTCAGATTACATTAACATAATCATAACATTCAAGTTTTCAAATAACAACTAGTTCTAAATGAATTCAACGCTATTGTATTACAAAAAGTGGCATTACGTACACTGGTATTTTATGAATAATTAGATGCAGTTAATCAGCTGATAAAATTATCATTCATGCAATATAAAAAAATGATAGGAAATTACCAGCAAAGGTACATATGATTACACTGATAGGTTACTTTCGAGTGCAAATGAGCAGACTAAAACAAAAAAATGGCGGCAGTACATATTTTTGGCAATTATAGAAAACAAACACTGTCTATATTAAACATTGATGTTTAAAGAGGAGCTGCAGCTGGACAACAGAAAAATAAATGATGAGGGGCAACAATTGTCTCCAAATCAGGAGTTGTACACCAAACAAAGCTAATCATTTAAGACATATCTATGATAAAATAGCCCTATAAACTAAAGGAAACGAGTAATTTTTGTCACAAAATTTACAATTTAGTGCTATTCTATTGAGCTTATTCTCACATTGCACAATTTTGATTTGTTAGACCTAGGTGTGATGTACACCACGCTTGTTGATGGATCCCATTTTGCAACAAAACCACTGCTGACTTTGATAACAGGTTTGCCAGGATATCTGAACTTAGGGACAAAAATTTCCGTTGGTTTCTTGATGTTTGGATCTTGGACAAAGGAAAAGGTGAAAACAGCTGTATTCACATCATAGCGCATGGTCTGAGGTGTACCGCTTGTTGCTCGAGCGTATGTTCTCGAGAATGACCAAACAGTGTTCATGTTGATGTGACCATCAGGTGTGAAGAAAGCAGAATCCCAATTTATCCAAGATTGGAGATGATGGTCAGCTCCATCCATGACCGCATTGCATTCAATTGTATACGTTGAATTTTTCTGGCCGTCGGGAAAACAAGCACCAAATTCGGAAAGGAGCGACCCACCACCAGTGACAGCGATGGATTCTTTGACTCGTGTGAAAAGATTTGGCAGCAAAAGATCATCACAGACAACTCTTTTATAAAAAGGATATGGCTTATGAGCATCTTCAGGAGTTATCCAGTTGCAATAGTAATGATACGACAAGACACTTCTGTTTTTGTAATCCGGTCCCCCAGGAACGTGATCAAAACCAGTGCCAAGATATTTGCCAGCTAATGCAACTCCGGTTACAACAGGTTCATAGAAAATCACTGTATCAGGATCCACTTTTCTAATAGCTGAGTTCAAAGTCTCATACAAAGGCATCAAGTTATGTCGACCAGCTTCACCTGCGAGGAACAATTTAGGGTGTGCATACATATCACCATACCACGGTTCGTTAATCAGTTCATAGCCCAAAACGTTTGTTTCATTTCTGAAAACCTTTGCTATAAAAGTCCATAAGGCTGCCAGGTGGTCTTTAGTCCCAGCAGTGTTGTCGTAAAGATGTTGAAAAGCTTCCGATACAGCTTCTGTGAAATAACGATCGAACCATGCCGATGATGGGTCAGACTTCAATGGCCAGGGAAATGGATGTCGGGGTGGAGGGAACTTCTTGACCAACCAAAGTGGAAATCCATCATAGGAATCAAACATCGAAGACATTACATCTTGATGCATGTCAAGTAAAGCATAAATTCCATGCTGTCTCAATTTCTGAACAATGCTTTTGATAACTCCGATATATGTGGTGTTAAATGTCCCTTCCGTTGGCTGAATCCCAGACCACATTGTTCCGAGTCGAACAACATTGAGTCCCCATTCTTGGAACAATTTCAATCGTGTGGTGTTTAGAATGTCACTAAAATAATATGGAGATTCCATTGAGACTGATGTCAAACCATGGAATATCATTACTCTTCCATATTCATCTTGCATCCATGGACTTCTAACGCTAATACGAGAAATTTCATCATTCACAATATGCGTGGAGGGATTAATCCTGCAGAAAATGCAGGGAACAAACACAAAAATCCATGATATAAGCAGCAATCTTGTAGGTCTAGCCATTTTGTTTCAGATACCATGGACCAGATCATGACCACGATGACCCACATGAGTACAGACCACAAAATCACACAAGCGGAACATTAGCATTAGCTTTAGGCATGAGGAAACACAAATTTATTAACCATAAAATATTATGCATTTGCCACATACATGTAGGAAAATAAAGTCGGCATTAATACACACATTTAAGATTGGTGGTCTACATAGTTTGTATAACATCACTGAGCCAACATTGTGCTTACATTATTTTTTGCATCAGATGCCAATGTTAGGCCAACCTATGCTAAATGGCCAATGTCTGCCTAATGTCTGTATGTCATCTGGCAGTGAGTTCTGTCTGCAAGTTTCCATTACATCATGCAAATATTTCCTCCGAGCAGTTATAGCACTCAATCTGCACAGAACTCTAAACTATTTATTCAACAAGGTTTACATATAAGAGTCACGAAAACTTATATACACCTATAAAAAAATATTCACTTGTCACATACATACAAAGTCATAAAATAGGATAGGTGTTCCTCAACTCCCGAAGCTTACAAGCAGCCTATGAGAACCATTTTATACGCAAGCGTATTGATCCAATGAATCAGACCCCCCCCCCCCCCCCCGCCCCCTCCCCCTATTACACTCAAACTAAATAATGACCAAAATGCATTCAGGCTCTAACACGTTTTTTCCCCCTTTTCTTCTTATTATTTTTTTCTAATGTTCTTTTGTAACTAATACTTAATGATATTTATTAATAATTAGTTTGTATTTATTCTTCAGTTACTATTGCTTTTTTTATAGTTCTAATATATATTGATCATTTATTATTATTATTTTTTCTGTTCATTGGGCAAATCCCACCACAGTGAACCATAAGCTCTGAACATTTGACTCCTGTAAATGACATCTATTTCTGAAAGTCACATGTGGCAAGTTTCATCAGAGTAATTGAAATGCAATGAAATGAAAGTCACATGCCCATCAGCATTTTAGCAATATTATTTTTAATGGGAATCACATGCTAATATTTATTTGGATGATGAAAATCGCATGTCCAACACTTGGAATTTTCAGTTACTATGTGGAGTATCATGACAATCACATGTCTTCCAGACAACGACAGTTTCTTTAGAACTCAAACTTTGTTTATAAGATCCCATCGCCCATGGCAGAATCTTGAATAACACTATTATATATTATGATCAGAAGAGCCCTTCTAGGACAGCCATGTTTATATATATTGACCTAAACATGATAAAGCCATGCATGTGTTGCAGGGATCAAGTTTATCTACAGCTGTATCTGAAGCAAGATTTCGATTATGACAATATGTGTATTCAACATGTAAGGTTCATTTATTGGGAATTTGGGATTTAAATATGGGATAATTTGGAAAAAAAAGTTGACTATGACTGCAGGAAATACACTTATCTTTGATAATTTGATCAGATGACACTCACATGCTATATTGGCATAGCATTTTCTTGTCTGTTGTTCGAAATTTATTTTTTAACTTATCTATACTAAGTTATTACTGTGTGGATTACATCAACAATGATCAAAGGCCATATATATTCTTGCCAAATCATGAATACTCTATCCACTCCATATTTACAGTGTGTTTAATTGACGACCGGACTCATTTTCCCCGTTTGCAAAGATCGCCGTACATGGAGCTAGCACAGCAACGACAATGAGCGACACCTTGCGGTCATGAAGATGGGCAGGACCTAATAGAAGTATCTATGCCCAAATTTTACAGCAAGGTAATTTCTTATGATAAATTAAACCTTATGACCTCACAGACCCAAGTGACATTCTTGATTTTAAAAATCTCGCTTTTATTCAGAAAACAAAAATTGCATTTGAAAATCAACAATATCAAGTTCACATCTCAGATGTATCATAAGTATCAATCAAAATTTAACAAATGTTTACATCATATAATATAATGCTTCTGTGTAACATACATAGTTTAGATTGGTTAAATAGTATTTCAAGCCCAAGAAAAAATACAGCTAGTGCTTTCCTGCAGATTGTAATACTATTACCATGCGATTTTATCACAAATAATTTTGTACTATATTGATAATTTCAATAAACCGCAATAATACAGTTTGGTACAAAAATTTGTGGTTTGAATTTTAATGTGGTCTAAATAACTATATTTATGGGTGCAGTTCAACAATTCAGCTACAATATAAATTATGTATTCTAATATATTGATTTAAATTTATTTGTAATGAAATGGAATAATACAATAATTTCTCGTTGTAAACGTCCATCAGCTAGCCTTTATAATATTTGATCTTCATATCATTTGTGTCACCCTCATTATATATTACCTCATTATTTTCTTGTAACTGGTTGTCTCAAATAACTTTGAATTAAGTTCTGAGACCACCATTCATCATTATTGTATACAAATCTAACAATGTGTTTAATGTTTTTGCTTATTTCTCACAATAATTAGCTCGCCTCCTTTCTTGATCCATTCAATACCCATGTGGTACATATGTCAAGGATTATGCAAATTGGCACAACAGTTTTACTGCATTTTTGGCATAAAAATAATGCTTAATCAAATACAGTTGACACTACGCTAAAGCAATTTCAACAACACAAAAGTAACAACAGCATTATTTTAACAAATAATATGCAATAGCATGTAATAAAAGACAACAAATATCCAATCTGAATTCATATAAAGTGCATACATGCAATTACAGAATGTGAAATACTCAAGTCAACCACAGTTAAGCACCCTTATAACAAACAATTAGAACGTTTACATGCAAACTACATTAACTAACATAAGCTATTGCTGTATCATAACTTTAGAATATTTATAAGAGATCATCATCTAAATAACAATTTTTAACATCTGAGCACCTACAGGCAAATTATCTATGCTTGCCAGAAATAAGATGTTGCCTTATATTTCATTAGATCACCATTTAAAACAATAACTTGTAACTGATCTTTTGTTAATCCCAATACTTTAAAGAATGGATTCTACACTCAGTTGAACTTGTGAACAACAATTTGTTGGGAGCTCTGCAATTAATTTTAGTGGATGTGAGTGCCTTTTTGGTGTAATAATTGTGCACAGTCTTGAGTGAAAGATGAAAGGTTGACTGTTTTAGTTTTTATGATTAAATACTCCCACAAAAAGAATTTTGCTCAAATAATATATATGCAATAAAAATAACAAAGAAATTTACAAAAATCAAAATATAGTCAACCCTGCTTTAACTGCCACCTGTATACAATATAGAATGGTCAACAGCTGTAAACGGTCACTTCCAGTTCCCTACACTGCACATTAATTATTGTTTTAACTCTCTATTAAACAACCACCCTTCTCAAACGGCCAAACTGATTCAATCTCTTGAGTGACTGCTCAACACAGACTGGACATTAAGGGTCACCATGCATTCATTATGCTCCTCAGAAAGACCTTGCAGAAGGAGGAATCAAACCTCTGAAGTGCAATGTCCAAGAACATCTGGCCTTCAAACAAAATTACCATGAGTGCTTCTTAAGTGTCCATAAGCTTCTCCAGAAGTTGAAAAAGACTTCTTGCAAATCCAACAGAAGTGAGAATTGCACATGCAGCAAGTCATGTGATTGCATCCACCAGATTTCTCAATCAGTGCATTGCACTTTGGACACAAACAGCGGTCTCGTTTATTTTCCTTCAACCAGTCGGCGACACCTCGATCCTCATCTGAATTGATAATTTTGTATGTATCACAAGGCAAGCCCTCATGACTAGGACTGTGACACCATCGGCACATTTTGACGAAACAAAACGGGCATTCGAACGTCTTGTTTTTGCCGCTGACTTTGTAAACCATCTTGCAGTCAGCAGTAAGGCAATATTTGACACGCTGACTGTTGAGCAGGACATACTTCTCCAAGGCAGCATCAAACAAGGATTTGTACCCATCATCTTTGGGATGAAAGAGGTGTTTGATGTCCTTTACAACAATCTTCTCACCGCAATCTTCTTTTGCACAAGTAATAGGAAGTTCTTTGTTGCGTCCTACTGTCGTAAACATAGCTTTCACACATGCATGACAGTAAGCATGACCACAGCGTTCCATGTAGTATATTTTCTCTGTGATTGGACACAAACATATTGGGCAATCATCTGTGAAAGCTGGGCCTTCATCCGGCGGGTTTTCAAGGAGATCCTTCGAAGCTTTCTCAACTTCTTCAATCGCATCAGCTATGGCTTCGTTAGTGCCTGTCATCGCCAGAATATGCTCGCGGAGAAGAATTTCAGCACAGTCGACTTTTGTCTTATCAATGAACTGCTTTAGGGTCACGCCATATGTTTTCAGAAGATACTTCAAAACACCTGGTGGTTTTCCCTCTCCAGTTAATTCCAGTTGTCTGCTGATTCTACCTTGGTTATTCTCCAAAAAGCATTCAATCATTTCTGTCACCTGGCCCAGACGGCCTTCATTGACATAAACTCTGACTCCTCTATTCCGCCTATCCACTTCCAGAACACAATGGAACTGTCGCTCAACTGACACCATGAATTTCCTTCCATTATGAGATCCTAGGATATCCACCTCTATTTCACTTGGGATGGGGATTAACAAGCCAAATACTAGATTGTTGCACATCTTGGTTATTTTTGTAAAAGCTGTGGCATCCGGTGCTTGAATTCGAAGGTACTGCAGTCTGTTATTACCTTGCTCTAGATGGAGTTGTGCTGGACGATACATGTCACTAGCTGTAGCAACAAGGTCTTCATACTGCCTCTGCAATTTGTTGAACAGTCTTTGGTTCAGCGTTATTCTTCCGGAAAGTTTCAGCTCAAATTGAACACAAGCACTTCCCATGAAAATGCTTTTGCTGCAGATATCATGAATTTTCTGGGCAATTTCTGCATTTGGAGTTTTGATATACCCATACCAGTCGAAGTTCTTCTCTTGAGGCTTCTTTAGTTCAAGGTGGAAATTAGTCTCTAAGGTCTCTTCTCGAATTTTTTTGACCAATTCTTCTTTTGTTGCCTCCACTAATTCATCAGTTGCTGGTAGAAGTCTCTGGCGTACAAGTTTTACTTGGTAATCGACATGTGGGATAGCTGGATCAACAATTTTTCTGAAACCATTCTCAGTCATCAAGGGAGAGACGTTCTTCAGTGCTAAGTCACATGCATTTTTTCTAGAGATCTGAACAATGAAGTGTCCAGTGGACGACAATGATAGATAGGCATCGGTAGCAGCCAAATCATCGCTGAAGGTCAAAAATCCAAGTCCAGTACAGAGACGTCTGAGCCATGAGAATGAGAGACTGGTTGATAATGAAGCCGACATTTTCCTTTCTTCAGGCTCTAGGACAAAATGATGCAGCTCAGCCTCAGTCTTCTGTCTGTATCGATGCATGACGTGTTTTGCAACAGTTTCATCTTCATACATGATTTTGCCCCAGCCTGGATTTCTGGTATTCTGTCCTCCTCTAGGCGGTTTAAACACAAAATGCCTCTGTATTTTCCCATACTTGGAAAACAGCTCCAGTATTTTGCTTTCCGTGATACCAGAGGTTTTCTGACGTATCACTATTGTTCTGTAATCCTCTGCCATCAGGACTGTCTTCAGCATAGCTCCCTCTTCCATGACATAGTAAACATCAGTGTTAGGAATTACCATTTCTTCCAATGTTTCCAGGACCAGAAAGTAGCTCAGATTCAATAAAATCAACTGCTGGTTTGCTGCCCTCTGGAGAACAGAAGAAATTCACCTGACGTGAAGACACAGAAATGTCCAACGCAGATGGAATATCTTCCAGATACTTTTCACGTATCTCATCCTCAATTCTTCTGACATTTTGACCTTTCGCACCGATGAACTTGCTCAAAACAGACTGCCCTGCTGAAGCAGAATAAACTTTCGCCAAATCCATATGAAGTGACTGCATCCAGACTCGGACACAATCTATCATATCAATGCCTATCACTTCCTCCACGAGTTCATTGTCAATCCCAGTCGAATTCAGCAGATATAGTTTACCAGTTTCCAAAACGCTAGCAAACACAATCCACTTCGGCTCTTGTTTCAGCATCTGAACAGCAGAAGATGGATGCAGAACAATGGTGGAATCCAACTGCGGAATGTAATATCCAGTTTTACTGTGACCAGTGAAACAGGCCAAATTCTTTCTGTAACATTCCACTATGAGACGATCTAATTTTGCTGAAACTGCGGCAGTATCAGAAAAAGCCAAATCCACAGTAATTGAAAGCTCCTTTTTCAGGGTCGTGTTCAGGTCATTTACAAAATCCAAACACATCCGCATTGACTTCCCGTTGATGCTATTTTCAACACACCAAGTAGATCTCTTACTTATCCCGATGCCATACCACTCCTTGAAAACCTCATACATGGTGTAAATATCACCTTTTGGGCTACAAAAGCGAGTTTTCTTTTTGTCTGCCATTTGTTTCTCACTGGGACTCCCCATCCGAAAGAAAATACTTGATCCAACAGTCAATAATGCTGTGACTACCATGCCATCAAAACCAAACCCTTGTTCAATAGTTTGTAGAAGAAGCTTCCCATATTTTGGCTCAAGGTTCAGAACAGCAAGTTTTTTACCAAGCTCTGTCAATCCACCTCCTGGTAAAACTGCTCCAAGGCAGCGCAATTCATTCATAGCATGGTCCATGACTTGCCGAGAAGGAGCTTCGACAAAATCAAATTTTGTTGGGTCATCAATACCAAGGGTCATGAGAGTCAGAAACGCCATCTCCGTGCTCGATTTTAGTATCTCAGGAACCGAGCCAACAGCCATGGTATTGTATGTCTCTTCTGTGTAAAGTCTGAAGCACTTTCCACTCTCAATTCTGCCTGCTCTCCCTTTTCTTTGATCAGCTGAACTTCTGCTGATCCACTGCACTTCAAGAGAACTGATACCTCTTGTGCTGTCAAAACTCATCTCCTTTGCCTTACCTGTATCAATGACATATTTAATGCCTGTAATGGTTATAGATGTTTCTTCAGCATTAGTTGCAAACACGATCTTCCTCATACCAGCTGGTGTTTGATTGAAAACTGCTTTTTGTTGGTCTGGTTGAAGGCGGCCATGCAGTGGCAAGCTGAGGACACCCCTTTCTTGCTCCAGTTCTTGGACTGCTTTTTCAATTTCAGCAGGAGATGTCAAGAAGCCTAGGATGTCTCCTGGAGGTTCATTTCTGTGCACATGCTTTGCTTTGTCTACTGCTTCACGGAGGTATTTATCATCATATCCCGCATCGTCATAATTTTTGTAGACCACCTCGACTGGAAATGTCCGCCCAGAGACCTTGACAATAGGACAACCGTTAAAGTAGTCAACAAACAACTTGGGATCGATGGTAGCCGACATGACCACGACCTTCAAGTCAGGTCTGTGATGTTTTGCTTCCTTTATCATACCGAGCAGCAGGTCGCAGTAAATGCTGCGTTCGTGGGCCTCGTCAACAAGAACACACGAATATTCCTTAAGCAGAGGATCTTTGATGATCTCCTTCAGCATTGCATGGTTTGTTGTGTACACTACTTTTGTACTTGGCCCAACTTTTGTGTTATACCCAGCTTTATAACCAACTATGCCACCCACATGGGTCCCCATTTCTTTCGCAACTTGGCACGCTAAGCTGATGGCTGCAACTTGCCGAGGCTGAATACAAGCTATCATGCCCTCCTTGCTCAAATCAGACTCACTGAGGTACTGGGGCGTTTGGGTGCTCTTGCCTGAACCTGTTTCGCCAAGAAGAACCAAGAAATCATTCTCTACCACTGAGGATATTATCCCTGACTTGCAAGCATAGATTGGCAAAGCTCCTTTCAGTTTCTTGGCCTCTAACCTACACAAATCAACTAATGAATCTAAATGTTCGGAGAAACTTTCACTCAATCCAATATCGTCAAGTTGTGAAGTGAGATATTTACAATGGTTCTCATACTCTAGCCTCTGATTTTGGAGTTCTTCCAGTTTCTGTTCATGGACCATTTTTGCAGTCACCATTTCATCATAGTGGGGACCAAACATAACATGATCAAACCAAATTTCATGTACCTTATGTATGTGACAATAAATTATTATATTATCTCGCCTCATCTTATCTCATCTCATCTTATCTTATCATCTTATCTTATCTATTGATATCAGCTCTATTATAATATTGCCTGATGTTGAATTATGATGATAATCATATTCCATATTTCTTTTTTTAAGGCAACAATTGTCACAGCTGGCTGTGAAAATATCCAATGAGAGGACGTGGCAAAAATATGAATCCAGAAATATATCTATCAGCCGTCGACCAATCAGTGGTCTGCCTTCAGCATTGACAGATGATAAAAGCAAAAACCATTTAATTTCTATCAGTTTCCAAGCATTTTGAGAATGATGAAATTCCTCTTAGCTGCTACGCTGGTGGGCCTGGCTCTGGGATCAGGTAATTATCATGATATTTTGCGACAATATCAATACTTGTTCGTATTAAGATTTAAGATGTTTGAATTATATCGGACACATCGGGATGTCCTCTGGGACATTTTGTTGTACATCTTGCAAAAAACCAAAAATCAAGCAAGCTTTGATACTCACTGATATAGTCTCATATGTGTGCAGCAGTTCTGTAGCAGCAAAACATGGATATTGAAATCCATCATCTGGTGAGGCAGCATTTTTGTGATCTTAAAAATTATCCCAATGGTCTCCAAGCATGGGGTACATTGGGACGCAGTTTGGGGACCACTGGTACATCAAATACCAATGTATTTGTACTTTTATTTTGTAATGAAACTATTCAATTTGTAAATTGTCACTCACACATAGACAATTATAAGTTCAGTGATCTCCTATCCGACTTTGAAGCTCCCCATTAATTTTTTTTTACATGATTGAATTTAAACAATGAGATTTCAATTTTTTTTAATTGTAAAGATTGGATTTTCAATAAACTATGTCAAAACAATGAAATATCAGATACCTCGGGCACAATTTCTCAATTACAAAACAATTGGTTGTGACTGTTAGGAGAGGTAATTTTTGTGCACTATCATATGAAATGCTAGGGTTCGAAGGTATGAATGGAAAATTTCTTTCAGACTTCAAAAAACATGGTCCCCAACAGTAAAAATACAGATGTTCCCCTACGTTAGTTTGAGGCCAATCCTGGATTTCTAAAGTTGTTTATTAACCAGATATGACAGGTGTCCCAATGTACCCCATGTCCCAATGTACCCCATGTCCCAAAGGACCCGCGTGTCCCCTAAATATATATCACACAATTCAAATAAGGAACTTTCTTATGCTTATTAGGGTATTAACACATAATATTTATGTACATATGTTTCAGATTTTTTTTTCTTCCTTCTGCTGTTCTTTTCGCTATTATGACATAAATTATTTTATTTGTAGGCTTTTCTATAGGAGTTTATGAAGTATTCCTGCAAAATAAACATTATTGTATTGTAAATTGTATTGTATTGTATTGTACTGTTCACCAGCCTAATTTAACATTTAACAGTGTTACGTAACTGTCACAATAAATATAATTCTTGCACTTTACAATTGTAAAATTGGCAATATCAATATTTTTGATATTGTCACCAACCGAAGTCTTTTTTGTTCAATTTCAGAAAATCAGTGCGATAATGGATGCTTCATAGATCAGGAATGCTTCCGCAAATTCGCAGTGTGGCACCCATCTCCATTTATGGCTTGTGAGCCAGCACAAGGCAAAACAGCTTGGAGTTTCATTTCCCCTGGTTTGTGTAAAATTACGTGACAAGCTTTCACAGGCAGATATGATGATGATATGATAAGGCTTGGGTTTCATGCCAATGGCATGCCATGTTGAATTTAACACTCAGCCTCATTGTGATAATAAGTAGATGTCTACTAAATGGTAGATTACTGGAAAAACATGGTACATTAGGTAGTGCAGTACATTCTATTCAGCCGATGTTGCATGTATTATCTAAAACAATGTACAAAGCAGGTAATACAATCACAATGGCTTGCAAACTCGAATAAACTTCTTAAAAAACAAAAAAAGTTAATATAATGTATTACTGGTATAAGCAAAAACTAAAATGTGAAGATTTGCCACGTTGTCCTTATATTACTTTCTCCTACAGGACAATGATCTGTGCTACAAGTATCTCATTAATATGGTCAATTATGATCATAGTAAATTAACGATGAATTCCATGATCTCCGGTAATTGGCTAGTTGTGCTGAGACTGGATGCATGCACTGACACTCAATATATACTGGTCATCCAGTGGAAGTTAGTGGTCCATCTGGGATCCTTGGACTTAGGTTTACTTATGCAGGGCAGACATGTCTCATACATTTCGTCAATTCTTTTTTCTCAGGTAATTGGCTAGTTGTGCTGAGACTGGATGCATGCACTGACCCTCAATATATAACCGGTCATCCAGTGGAAGTTAGTGGTCCATCTGGGATCCTTGGACTTAGGTTTACTTATGCAGGGCAGACATGTCTCATACATTTTGTCAATTATTTTTTCTCAGGTAATTGGCTAGTTGTGCTGAGACTGGATGCATGCACTGACCCTCAATATATAACCGGTCATCCAGTGGAAGTTAGTGGTCCATCTGGGATCCTTGGACTTCAGTTTCTTGGTGATACTGCGCTCCGGCAACGCACTCCAGATGATGTTGTTACTGCGCCTTATGGCTTTAGCCTCCAATTCTATGTAACGTTTAATTCTCCACCTCCTGACTTCTATCCTGTTACATTTTTTGAGTGGGGATCAGTGGTGAAATTCCAGCGCACACACGATGATAAAATCCAGGTTGTCTACAACTTATACAATTCCGAAACTCGTCGAAGTGGTACGGTTGAAACCATCCTTCTGGGAGAAGCTGAAGTTACCAACGTTGTTGAAAGCAATAATGCTAATGACCTCACTGATGAAAATTCTGGGAACTCTGAGGATGGAAATTCTGGGGACTCTGAGGATGGAAATTCTGGGGACTCTGAGGATGGCATTCATCTTATTGGCATCCGGCTAAAACTAGCCGAGGAAAGAAGAAAGCGAAATGCAGGGGACTCTATTAATGGTTGGAGCTTGGTGGGGCTTGGTTATGATGTTGAAAAATGGTCCTACTCATTTTACTTTAATGGTGAAGAGGTCAAAGGACGCCTTTATACTCGATATCTGCAACTTATACCTGAAGGTGACTTTGTCATCAGCAATGCCACTGTCTCTTGTGTGGAAATTGGTCCAGGGAAGAAAGAGTCAGGCTGGTTTCAGAAACCACCTAGCTGTGGTAAGTATAAAACCTATGTGATATTTAGAATTGTTGAGTTAAATAATTGTCATGTTTTTCATACTTTGGTTTCACTGTCTACGTGTACACTGCTTAATAATTAGCAAGCGATAGCTCACAGTCTACAGAAAGACAGCGATTAATAGTTGACCTACTTTTATATCGAGAAGCACATTCGAATGTACGGCGAACCGCACAAAGTAGTTCTTATTTAACCGCACCGGCTTGACGTAGAAACAGTGTATAATATCCTAATTATTCCTGGCTTCACATCCTTTCTGACTATTTTTGTGTACATGGTCAATAAATTGACTCATGTCAATGAAACACCAAAGTATACATTGCTCAAAGACTTTCTTAAAATGAGACATAAATTCTACTGCATGACAGTTGTAAACGCAAACAGTTCAGAAGTCTTAAGATGTTTTTATTCAGTATATCAATATTTATTATACATTTTGCATTCTTCAATTTCAGAAGGATTGTACCGAGGTATGCAAATCTGCATTTTAAATAATTCAATTATCTGAAATCCATGCTCTTGAAAAAGTTCATTTTTAATCTTGTTATTTTGTTTTGCAGGGCATGATGCCGATGCACCCTGTCCTGCTCCGAGTGGTGGCCAAATTCGTGAATAATAGGGAGGAAAATTACCAGAGGGCACTGCCATTGAAGCAGTTAAAGCACAATTAGATGACGTCATCATTTGATGTACACAAGAATAGATGACATCATCAAACAATGGTAATCTGCTTCGGTGGCACTGACCTCTGATGGTACTTTTCCCATTTGAAATTCTTCTTGGCTGTAGTTTATGTAGTTAGTGACATACTTTATAAATTAATAGAAATTAACCTTGGAATTTATTTTATTCTGATAGTAACTGAATGTATAGAATAAACAATGTTCTAATTGATGTATAATCTAATAAACTTACTGTTCAATGTAACATTGCTGTTGTAACATTGCTGTACAAAATAATTTGGATATTCAGAAAAATGCACTTAATGATTTCCATGTGTCATTGTGATGCCATATGAGAAATTTCAATATAATAACATATTTTATTGCTAATATTAGGGTGCATATATGTTCTCTATCTATAATTATTCAAGGTCAAAAATAAAAATAACTTAAATTTGCTCAGCTTTAATTGTATAATCTCTAGAACTGGTTATTCAAGTTATAGAATTTAAGTATTCTGTTTCTTTATATTAGTGTTTGTGTTAACTGAGTATGCAGCATGGCTTCATATTTATTTATGTAACAGTAAGATGATAATATTGATAATATTTTGATAACACATTTTGCAAAATGCTCATTTATCATTCATTATCTATGTTCACCTATTCGGCCAACTTTTTTTTTTGCATGGATTCATTTTTTGAATAAAATTTGCATGCATATATTTAAGCCATCCTATATTGAGTCAAATTGTACATAATTCTATTGAATGACTAAAAATATGCTGCATAATGAATATGGATACACGACCAGCCTTTTTGTTAGTCATCTGAAAGTTATTGAAGTACATCTAGTATCTACAATTGATGTAACATTTGCACAAATACCTGCACAAAACTCTACATAATGCATATTCGGTATACATTAGGGAATGTAATCTGAGGCTTTTTAATATTCCACCAACCTGTTAGTTTTACATTTACTCGTTAAAAGTTGAATTTAATTACCATATACTACCCTCCAAATGTATCAGACCAGTTTGACCAATATGTACATGTTCAAGATGTCATATTTCAGGATAACGGTGTACTATTTTTCATGCTTGAATGGAACCCTGCCATCAATTAAAAAATGAGCATGAGAATTCAAGGTTATTTTAAATTCGCACCAACATGCTCAGCCTCCATCAGACGCTGAGCCAGTGTCAGTTCTAGGGGTGTGGAGCCATGACCTCTACAAAATTAAATATATTTATATTGGACTTCATATATGATGCCTTTAATATATGCATGCATATCATTAACTTTTCACTCAGTCTTGGCGATAATTAGGCCACTCCCGAAAATCCTTGACCTTGAGCTAGTCAAAAAGAACTACAGGCCAGTATCAACCTACCATGTCTCTGCAAAGCATGTGTTACTAAGCAATATCTTAAACATCTGACCACTAACAATCTGCATGATGAGAAACAGTCCTCATACAAGAAATTTCACAGCACTGAAACGCTTTTACTTAAAGTCCTTGACAGCATTATGACCAGTTTAGTCAAAGTGAAGTAGTCATGTTCGACCTATCAGCTGCCTTTGATACTTAAACAAATAGTATGGCATCAAAGGCACAGGTCTAAAATGGTTCACTTCTTACCTTTTCAACAGAACACAATCAGTTTTTGATCAATGGAAAAAAAATCATCTAAAAAATTGCTGTAGCATGCCACAAGGCTCCAAATTAGGTCCAATATTGTTCAACTCTTACATTGCTTCTTTGAGTAATATTGCAGTCAAACATGGCGTCTCTGATAAGAAATATGCTGATGATGAACAATTATTTTGTCATTAAAGCTGAACACCCTTCTGAACCAAGATAGTGCATTCACAAAAATTGAAAAATGTATCGATGACATCAGGATATTCTTGCCAGATAACAAGCTTATCAGTAGCCCACAGCAACTAAGTAAAGTGAAAATTAACTCAATTCAAGTTCAGGATGCTACTATAAAATCAACAGACAAGGTTAAAAACCTTGGAGTCATGTTTGACAAGTCAATGACAATGGAATCTCATGTAAACTACATATACAAAAAGGCATTCCTGAACATAAAGAATATCTCAATGATAAGGAAGAGTTTGAATAGAGAAGACACTAGAACTGCTGTTACACCTCATTTGGACTATGGAAATGCTCTCTTGTCTTGTATAAATGGGAAATATTCAAGAAAATTAAAAGTAGCCCAGAACTCGGCAGCGCGATTGATAGAAAGACTGAGGAAACATGATCGAATTACTCACATCAGGAAAGAACATCACTGGCTGCCAATTAGTTCCATGAATGAATCTCAGAAGCAATGGCAATAACTTGCTCCTCCAACATTCCAGAAACAAATTTAAAGCTTGCGCTTTCTCATGCATTGCTCCTCACCTCTGGAATAAATTACCTGAAGATATCAAATGGATATCCACCAATGATGGATTGAAGAGAATGTTTAACACTCATTTATTCAGAACTACCTATGAACAATAGGCGTTTGTAATCCAAGCACCGGTGAGCAGGAATCATTTCTAAAATCCGGCGCTATACAAATTTATTTATTATTTTATTATTCTCTACTTAGCTATTGTGAGCCAATCATTGTCCCCCTGTATGTGTGTATGTCATACAATAGCAGAGTATATTGGATAGCTGCTAAGCATGTTGGGTGATTGCAGTGTATGTTGGACAGATATGGATGTATGTTGTACAATGTGGAGAATATAAGTAACAAAGAGTTTTAAGGATTCAGAAAATTATATTGGCCTTTGCTTCACTTTGGCCAATATTTCTTTTTCTTCATCCCACAAAACTCTAAGCTAGATAATAAAGATAGATAAGTTGAGAAAATAACCAATGTAATTATCAAGAAAAGATGAATACCTTAAGCAATATATTGGCTGAAATGTAACGAATCAATTGGTTTTACAATTACCCATCACATTAGCTGCTGTCAGTATGGTGGCCATGGATATTATCGAAATATTATCGACCTGTCTTCAAAAATGTTATACAATGTACCTAAATCCATTTTTAATTATGCCAAAAAATATATCAGATGTTGCCATTAGACTAATGCTGGGGTGCCCTCCTTTTTTTCAAAATTATCGGTTTTAAGATTTACACCAATTTATTCAGAACGAAGTCTAATTAACTGCTGTATAGGCATAATTTGTCTGCTAATGATCTAACAATGTCCTAATTTATAATTATTAGAGGTAGTTGGATTAATTCAAGCACAAATTTATGATAATAATAGTGGATGGTGATTCTAATATAGAGTTTTGTGAGATGAGGAAATCATATTGGCCAACACTAAAGCCATCCAACATACGCTTCAGCATCCGAAATACCCTCCAGCCATCCAACGTAGACAGCAGCCATTCAACATTCCAGTAGCAGATTCAAGGGGGTTTAGGGGGTTTAAACCCCCCCCCCCCCCCACCCCATTGGCTAAGTACAATTTAAAAAATATTTAAAAAATTGAGCGCTCGTAGCAATATATTTTAATTTGTCAACCACCCACGAAATATTTTCTTGATCCGCCCCTGCATACACCCATGCTGGATGACAATGAAGCATTCTGATTGGCTCACAGCAGCTGAGTGGAGAATATAGATGCACTATTGGTTTTGCATTGACCATAATTTTCAGCCTAACAACATATTCAAATGTATTAAAAGTTATTCTTAAATATGTCCATTTACCGAATCAAACTGTGACTGAATTCTTCTAGTAGCTCAAAATTGTATTCTTCTAAGTGACTGAGTATTTTCATTAGATTTAATTAATTAAATGGAGAAATCTCGAAACAAGCACAACCAGAATAGTCAAATGTTGATAGAACCTTTCTAGTGTAATAGTCTCACATATGGGTATCTCATTTGACAAATGTCTTATATATTGTCCCATATATTGTCCTATATATTGTCATATATATTGTCCTATATATTGTCCTATATATTGTCCTGCATATTGTCCTGTATATTGTCCTGCATATTGTCCTGTATATTGTCCTGCGCTTTCTCATTTATTTTGTCACAGTTTTTGTGCCAGAAATGTTTTCCAAACATTGTTTGATTGTTTCATAGAAATGTTTTCAGAAGACTTTATTGAACAGTTATATGACACTTTCGAAAAATATTCGGACGTTGCCAAACAATTTTTTGTCAACAGCCATGAATATTTTCCAATCATTGCCGGACTCCTTGCTTGAAAACTTGTTTTTGCCGTTTGCTAGAAACATTGTGCAAAGAAATTCCAAGTAAAACAATTTCATCTTGTAAAGCATCTGGATAACATAATTTTGGCCATTTGCTGGAAACATTTTTAGGAAAGTCGGACTAAAACAAGTTTGTTAAAAACAAGTCAAGAATGTCAGAATGAAACCATTTTATAAAACGTTTTCCAGATGTTTTTTGGATGGTTCACTGAAAACTTTCCAAAAGAAAACCATCTCAGAACGTTTCCATGATGTCTTGTGTTTTTTACTATGCAATGTTAATTATCAATAAAAACTAAACAAAATCATCATCCATAGTTAATAAATTGCTAAAACTGGCACCTGTATATTGGATAATAATTAACTAATACTACCATTATTTTCATTATAAATATCTACAGCCCTGAAGTTAATGACATACATTTTTTAGAGTTTTATCTCAATTTATGAAAACTTCTGTAAAAAGTGCTATGTCATGACAGTATCAGCCATATTTCAAATTATAGCTACTTATTGGCATATGTGGCATAGTCAATGAGTTGTATGTTCTGTGACCTCAAGGTCTAGAAAATCTGTATATAAAGCACAGCGTAGGGGAGCTTGGGACACACATCTGCATCAGATATCCAAGAGTACACAGGTAGGCTATATATGACATTTTCAACTGCATGCTGTATAGTGTACATACCCCTCAAAAACTATAAGACCACTGGAAAATGGTCCTATATTTTTGGGGGACGGTGTACACTGCAGTTCTTTTAAAAATCAAATGTTTGTTTAATATGTTTTTGAAATATTTAAAAAGTAATACCACAATTTTTATTCATTCCATGCTTGCATTGCATTTGCATGTATATATATATATAGCAAAGACATGGACATGATTTAAACCACACATAAAATGTCACAACAATCTACAACTTGCATTCATATTTTAAAGGGGTTTTATATAGTCTATTTTTTACTAGCTTTGTAAAGAATGCTTTATGATATAAAATATCTAAAATCTTTCAAATTACTTTTGGAAATGCCTTTGAAATTAAATTTAACTTCAAGAAGTTAGGACTAGAGAATACTGAAATAGGATTTCAAGGCAAATATTATTTGCAGCCTTTTAATGCAAATGTCAGTGAAAAGCAAACATGTATGCCAAAATCTCTTACAGTGGTGCACCATCAGTAAATATGACCTTTATGAATGCCTTATTATATGCATTCAAGTAGTGTCTTACATTTCAAGATGAGATTTCTCCCTCTTAAAGTAATGTCAAGGTCTATATTTTACTTATTGATATGTTATGCAGCTGATATTCAGGAATTAAGTAAGCCAATGCTGATATGCATGATAATAGTATAAACACACATTAGTATGAGCTGGGTTGAATACTGCAGTGTTAGAAAATCTGAATTCAGACAACTTCGACTTTAAATCAGCTTCATTAATTTCTCTATAGATGGTCTTTATTGAGGAAATTGTAAGGTCATGTACCAAATATTATGTTGGGTAATTTCGTAAAATAAAAATGATAAAGTTTTACATTGGTCAACTTGGAAAGAATTTAATTTATTTAACATATTTGATCAAATTATAGAACTTTCTCCATAACAGGACAATTTTCATGTTTTATTTTATTTTTTTTTTCAATGTTACCCGATGTAATTTCAGCAAATCATAGAAAGAAAAAAGTAGCATTATATCTTAAATATTTTCCATATTTCAGTTCAGCATTATCTGTAAAAATGGCATCTTACAAGATCACATACTTCAACATGAGAGGCCGGGCAGAGATACCCAGGTTGATTTTGGTGAAAAATGGTGTCAAATTTGAGGATATTAGGATAGAAGAAGCTGATTGGCCAGCTTTCAAGGAAAAGGCTACACGTAAGAACTATTGTTCTATTTTATTAATTTCACTTTTTTTTATTTGTTGCTTTTGACATCTTAACAAACACAGGTTGTCCAGAAAACATTTTGGTACTAAAAACGTTTGTGTAAACTTCTCTCCAAGATGTTCTAAGAAACCTGTGAACATTCTGAAGACATTTTGGGAAAAAATGACACTTTATAGCTTTGAAAATTAATCTAGACTATTACATAACTTGAAGACAATGTTTTGCCGGGGTGATATCTAGAGTGTATTTACACATACTTTTTCTTTCAAATTATTTAACAGATATGCCATTTGGCCAAGCTCCTATACTTGAGACTGATGGAAAAGTCATGTTCCAAAGTTCCTGCATCAGTAGATTGCTGGGCAAGAGATTTGGTAAGTAAAATACAATAACAAACATATTGACATTATAACTGACATTAGTCATAATATAAATTAAGAATGTACAAATTATTGAACAGTGTCAAGAGCAATGTCAGATGAAATGATATTGAGAGCAACATTCGTTGTCATGGATTTTTATTATATTGCCAGTGTAACCCTAAAAAAAAAATGTTTATTCAACAAATACATGAAATGTAGACGTGCCTAATTTAATGCATGGCTAAGTGCCATGTGGAGGATCTGAACTGATACCTGATATTTCACAGTAATTGCTGCAATATGGTTTTGCAGTACAACATATTGCATGGCCCTCAGCTCATCAGAAGCCTAAATTTATGCCAGCCATATGATATAGCAAATATGGTTGATGGCTAATTCTGTTTTCCAGACACTCATTTTATTATTAGCTTGAAACGCTGGATTTCATTTAAATGAGATGTTGAATTTTTGGTATCCTGAACTCATTATTTATTTGGCAAGAAAAGACACCACTCATGGGTAAAAATATACAATGGTGTGGACTCCTATCTCTGGCAGCTGGTAATATAAGCTGACTGACCTTTTGACCAAAGCACCAATACAACAATTAAAACATGTTTTACACCAAAAGCACTGAGACAACAGGTTTTTATGGATAGAGCTGTCAGGACTGCTTTGATCAAATTGTGTATTTGTGTTCAGGCATGTATGGCAGCAATGAGTTTGAAGAGTGCAAAATTGGAGCCATTCATTTGACCATGGAAGATATATGCAGGATGCCGTTTGATGTTGCATTTGATGTAGAAAGCGAGGAAGAAAAAGTGAGTACTGTAATATATAGTGAGTAGTGATATACAAAATGAGTAGTGATATGCAAAGTAAGTAGTAATATAAAATTTGAGTGGTAATATACAAAGTGATTAGTAATTTGCCTATACAAAGTGAGTAGTGATATACAAAGTGAGTAGTTATATACAAAGTGAGTAGTTATATACAAAGTGAGTAGTACCATACAACAGGAACAACAAGACAACATTTGAAAGGAGAAATGAGAAACTTTGAAGTTACATTATGTGTAAAATGTGAGTACGATAGTAACAGAAAATACAATATAATAAGTGAGTGCGAATAGAAAAAGTGTTGTAATACAGCATATGTTATTGTTATGTGTTAAATAGGCAAAGCTGCGTACCAAATTCAGGGAAAAACTGCCCCAGAGCTTGAGATACTTGGAAAACATGGTGGAAGGCAATGGCTGCTTTGTGGGAAATTCGGTAAGTTCAATGTATGTTTATTAGCAAAATCATATTTAATATGTAATATAGTGAAATTTAAGACCAGAATATCATGATATAGGAGGTTACATAACGTAAATGACACTTAAATCACAAAGTGAAAATAATAATATCTGAAATAAGCTAAATTAAAGTGACAAAATTTGTCAGGTATAAGATAAATGATACATGAGTTATTAATTTTTTTTTCTTTTTAAACAACAAAGAAGTTAACAATGGTTCCGAGTTCTGAAAAATAATTCCGAAGCTATCTCAACTCGAAGGTAGACGCAATGATGAGTTGATATCCCATAGTTCATCGAATTATTTATTTTACATTTTTTCAGATGACAGTGGCTGACTTGGCTTTCTTTGTCTACATTGATTTTGTTCATCTTATTGACGATGTTGTCATCAACTGGAGTGATTATCCCAAACTGAAGGCAGTTACTGACAATGTCAAGAACGACCCAAAAATTGCTCAATGGTTGAAGACACGCCCTCAAACCTATGTCTAAATTTATCACATGTCATGAAAAATACAAGCATTGGAAGATGTATATCTTGGTTTCATTTGTTGTCGTTGTATATTAGCAATCCTTGATATGGTTGTGTTGTGGATTTGTATAGCAATAAATACTCTTAGAGTCCATTAAAATGGTACCTGTTTCTATTTTTTGCTTTTTTTTTCAATATAAAGTTCATCCCATGTAGGCCTATCCCGAAATCAGGCCACTGTCGACCTGATGTCATGATCAGCCTTATGGGAAACATTGGCCGACGACATTTTAATGGCAGTTGCATGTTCTAGTGGTAAGATTCTCGCCTGCTTCACTGAAGGACCCGGGTTCAATCCCAGGCTGTGGCACCCTTCATGAGCAACATCCCTGCTGGATGTCGTACGGATGAGATGTTAAATTTGCAGTCCCTAGTACTCAGTGTCTATGCTCAGGCAAGTAAAGGATTCCACCCATGAGGTAAATGGGTAACATGGGTGGACTCCTCCTCTCTCACCTCATCGATCAACCCTCAATAGCAGCAAGAACTTGCCTTAGAGGGCTGCATTTTCCATATCATCATCATCATCATCATCATTTCAGTCTGTCCCTGATAGCATTCCAAATCAGCCCACCATTGTTTCTATTTTGGTCACTGTTGGTACAACATCGAATCCACATCACCGCAGTGGTGCCGACATTGAAATGATTTGGAATGCCATCTGGAGTTGATGTGATTTTGAATGCTATCTGGGATACATTGATTATTGAATGTATTATAAGCATTTTGTTGAAGTGGTTTATACACTGTAACATAGATGGAGCCACAAGGCATCACATAACATCTTTGGTTATCACAAGATGGCACTTGTAAATATATCCATCATAAGTAGCTCTATTATGTACATTAACAACATGTTTACCAATTCAATGTGTTGTTTGCTTACAATGATATACATAAACAAGAAATGCTTTCTTTTTTTTAAGAATAGATATCTGGCAATGTGTGCACAGCAGAGAAATGGGAGTTTTTAATTGTCTAGTGTGAAATGGAATGAATGTAAATACATGAAAATACATGGTAATTTATGAGAAAGCTTTAATATAAAGAAACGGATAACAAGTAAAACTCTCTTTAAAAAGAGACCTGTACCAGACTTGTGTGATAATAGTTGACATGTAAACATAATATATATATTATTACTAATTAAAAAAAAAAGAAATACCCTGGACTTGAATTGCTACACTCCCAGCTCTTTTCAAGCAGACCAACACCTTATGCAATTCAGCCACTGCTACTTACTGCAAGAAGCTTAACTTTTCTGGTTGAAATGCCCATAAGCTCTATATATAGACCATGTGGTCAATCGCCTGAAAAAAAAAAAAATGTTCTTTAGCTTGTTAAATTCTATGGTTACCAATTCAATTATGACTAAAACTGTAATTTATGAACTTAGGAAGTGGTAACAAAGGACTTCATCCAAAATTAGCTAAAATTATGGTCACTGTAGAGCTCACTTGTGTGAATTATCATGATTTTGTAATCGCCAGGATAATAGAAATTTGGACAAAATATGTTTTCTTCATCCGACATTAATTTACAAAATAATTACATAATATCTGCAGTCTTTAGATTTTTGTTCCATATCTTTCAAAGAGATTCGTCAATTTTTTTCAATGTTCACCAAGCAAACTGTTATAACATTTATGTACGTTACAGATCCCAATTCTCCTGTCAGTCATTGACCTGATTTTTGTCATAGAGCTTAGAACCTGTACATTATATACATCTGATATTGTTAAAGTCCATAACAGTCATAATTATACTTTAAAGTTAGAGAATTGAAGTGTATATGGTAAGATTGATAAATTTATTTTCATATTCTTTGAATAAGAATATATTTATGCCTAAATAGTTGGCAGAAATGTGAATAATATCCCTTGATCCCAATTGTTGGACATACATCAGTGATAACAATACCCTCTTCCAATATTCACCTACTGAGGGTGATAAAAACATTATGAGGTATTTGACAAATATATTCTTTCATGCACATATTAGAGGATCTTAATCACACAACTGGCAGATTGATATATGTCTATTTATCTTAATATCACTACAAAATTTCAAATCAAACAAATGTTTTTACATAATTTTATATTGGCAATTTGAGTTCTTACCTTTTCAAAGCTAATCCTAGAGTGTCTTAAGGCAAGCCTTAATTTTAGAGCTGCCTGGATCTAACACAGTCAATTAGTTGAATAGTCATTGAACTTCAACATTGGATGACTGTGTTGATCTTAACAACAATAAACATGAATTTAGATTAAACATCAGAGTGCTTTATGATTGTGTTCATACCAAGAAGGAAAAAACACTAGTTTTCAAATCAAGAAGGAGAGTAAACACCAGCGTCATCATTTATTGTAACACAAATGGCATCACTGAATAGATGACATCATCAAACAGTGCTTATTTGCAAAGTGTCAGTGACCTCTGGTGGTGCTTTTGCTTCTTATTGATTTCTTGGTTGGAGGAACTTCCAGTTCTTTTCAAAGAAACATTAATGGTATTCGAGTAATCTCCCATTCACTAGGTTGTGGTGTCATAATGTGAAAATGTCAGTTTCCGTTCAGATTCTAAGCCATTAAGCCCTCAAACATTTAGCAACTCTTTCTCTACAATATATCACAGGTTCATTCTACTAATTGGTGGCACTTGTTAGGGCATCCTCATAAAAGTCTTACAGCTGAAAAGAAAAATCGTTATTCAGTACTTTCAAAGGTCATGCGAAGTGAAACACTTCCCTCATACTATATGTTTAGCCCTATATTTGCCACGTTAGAAACCCAATCGGACAACTTCCATATTCAGAACATAGAGTGTCTCTTTGGTGAGTAAATCTTCACAATGACTAAAATTAATGGATTAATTTGGTATCTTATACTATCTGGTTCATTTCAAACCACATTTTCAAACAGACATGATGGATATATTTTTGCAAAAATCAAAACTGACTCGTCTACAATGAAAGTCGCTGGACCATTACAATGTCAAATTATCAATTTGAAGACTGATCTATTCAGTCTGTTTGACTGTCTTAGAACTGTGCATGACAATAAAAATGTGTTGTTACTTGGTTACAATGTTTCACACTGCATTCATTGTTCCAATAATATTAGCGAAATACCAGCAATGACTGCAGCACAGTTCAGAGGGGATCTGTTCCTCAAAAAACGTAAGTATATATAATTTTAATGTCACAAACAGGCATAATATTAAAACTAATTACTCCATCAAAATGCATTTGCATCCAGGCTAATATATCATGTTAATACCAATATCATAGACTTCAAATCCAATCTCATAGACTTGTAAAATAAAAGCCAGAGGACGTAACGGGAATCCAAGACTCTTAACCAATAGGAGGCCCCGCATCACTTAATGTCCTCCTGATTTTAGCTGCCAAGTTATGAGAATGGTTTCCAAGTCTGCGAAATTGGCTGTAAGCAGATGTTGAACTGGTTTTATCAAAGCTGGGCCAACATTTTGTCTGGAATGTGGTT
The DNA here is from genome assembly GCA_932294295.1 of Alitta virens. Lineage (NCBI taxonomy): Eukaryota > Metazoa > Annelida > Polychaeta > Phyllodocida > Nereididae > Alitta > Alitta virens. The sequence continues at coordinate 32,364,314 of OW028582.1, forward strand.
GAAAAAAAAAAGTGACAGATAAATGTATTTTCCAGATGTTAATTGACATTTACATGATAATTAATAATAGTTTTGTCCAATAAAAGAGGGAGTCAGATAACATTTATGTTTCCTGAAAGCAGAGAGATTTAACCAACTATGAGGAATACAAGTTATTTTCCATTGGGCCTACTTATTAATTTGTTTGATTGTTTAATGAGTTATTTTAATATCCCTCCTTGAAGAATAGAAAAGATATCTTGGAAGTGTGTAAACTATTCATAATTCCCTTTAATTACCATATTGATGTTAGTCTACATATGTGTTATCTGCTTTTATATATTATAGATTTTGACTTAAAGAAGCCAAGTAGTAAAATATGAATAACATCACTGATATCAGCTTTTGTAATTGGTAAATATCTCCCTCTTTCCATGTTGTATTTTATGCAGCCATTTTGTGTATATAAGTTAAATTAATTGATTTGTCAGATCCGAAGTCCATTTCTCTGAGCTCAACCTTTGGCAATTATGAGTACATCAAACTGAAGTCTTCGTGGGAATATGCTCGCATTTACTGCCTGATATCTGGAGGTTACCTTGCAATGTTAGAAACAGCTGAAGAATACAATGCAATTAGGAGCCTTCCAACCCCCCTCACCTGGATAGGAGCTAATGATCTAGACAAGGAAGGGGAGTACATTTGGGAACACAGTGGTAAAAATGCAAGCTACCAACAATGGCCTAGTAATCAACCGTTTCCTGCCACTGCAGATGAACAGGACTGCATAGGCATAAGATACACAACTGATTGGTGGGACATGGAATGCTTCAAACTGTTTTATTTTCTGTGCGAATACTAATGGAGACAATATATTCTATATAATATTAAATTTTTATGCAGGATGTTTGAATTATTGGTAAATTCTATATTCCTTGTTATAATTTGAGCATAATTATGTCATTATTGGTAAAATATATATTCTTTGTTATTTGATCATAATAATTTTATTATTGGAAAAATAAATATTCCTTGTTATTTGATCATAATTAATTTTATTATTGGAAAAATAAATTTTATTCAACAATAGCTAATATGTACATGAAATTCTAAATATTCAGATACATTTAACAAGATCATTATAATATATGTATACAATAATTCACACATTCGCAAAGGTGCATTAATTATAACCATGGGTGACTTCACATAAATGGGTTAGATTTGTTATAACATTAATGTTCATTGGATCAATTTATAATCAAAGTCGGTAATCCCATTATTATGACACCATACACAACATGTCCAATATTTCTGGATCATGAAAAGTTGCGTTACTCCATTCAGATAAAGCCAAACACATTTGTTGCACAATTAGTGAGTAGTGCAGCAGATATTAGCTTGGTTAACCTTGAACATTTTATATTTTTGTTGCCCCTTGCATTTGTATTTCATGCAATTACTCGAGGAACTTTCAGTAGTTTTAACAAGAAAAAAAACAAAAACAAGATGAAGAATAGCACATCTAAATTAATTGAACAGAGAACAACAACGTCAGTTTCAATAAATTCAGAGTATTGATATGCCATAATATCGACAAATATGTAATGATATGCATATCTTAAACAAAAAACACTAATAAAAGGACTCAATAAATACCATCAATTTAATCATATACTTCACCTCATGACAAACAACTTTGTCATTCAGTGTTTCTTACTTTCAACAAAATTCGTCCTTCATCAACTTCAAAAATTTTCTTCACCCGATATCGGTACAATATTTCCATAAATGGCCATATTCTATAGAGTTTCTCTGTCTTTGATAGAACAAGGAGTTTCTGCACCTGGTTCACTATGCATTTGTTGCTAAAATTCTGCTCACTGAGTCTGCGAAGATGGCAATTAAGAAGTTGAGACAAATGACACTTACAATCCCTATGTACATTCTCAGATATGAATAAACAACAGTGTATTGTTGCGGAGCTTGAGAGACATCATCTGCCCCGATTAATATCATGAAATCAGAATAAAAAGCATTGTATAATGTGTCATAATGTCCATCACCGTAATCAGATAAAGAAGCAAAATACATATTGACAATAGAGACAGAGATTAATGGGATGCTCATAAACATTAAGAACAAACAAACTTCACCACTTAAACGGGATAAACAAATAATAAACCATCCTGATTTTTCTGACAAATTGAAAAATAAACCAAAATATAACACTTCGTTCAACAGAGAAAAGATTAGCATAGTCTGTTCAATGCTTTCATTGAGGAATGAATACTCAAAAACCAAGATCAGTAGTTCATTAGTAAATAAAATCAAGCAGAAGGTTTCAGAAATAAAACTACACATGTAATAACTTTTAAATTCTATGGTGTATTCAAACTTGTGGTATAGCTTCCAGTATTTGTGATGTTGTAGTAATCCTTTAATGGTGTCACAAACGTCACTCAGAAAAAAAAAAATACAATTTAAGAGCAGACAGCAGGCTAAAATTATCATCCAATCATTTTGTAAAATGTGATTTTGGAAGAACCATATCACACATTTTCCACTGGAATTGTGATCAGTGTTTGTTGTATTAGAGAAATTATCAATACTATCATTATGTATCACAGCCCATCTTCCACATAAAGCGTAGAAATAAATCAAAATAACAAACTGTAACTTCATAAAATCCATAAAATGACAAAAGGCAAATTCAACTGGAACTTTTTGTTGACATAGGTTGTATAAAAAATGGACATAATAGTCTCAAATGTCCTCTTTTCCCCAGCAGATTTTTCATGAAGGGATAGTAGAAGGTAGCAAAGGTTATGTTCAAAAGTGCTTGCATTTGCCTCATAATCTGTGACATTATACCATCTCTCCACAGCCGCTCCATGATGCTGTTTTTTTAAAAGATACACACCTGGTGTGTTCAACATTGCCATCGCAAGGCCATATGTATTAAGAAACAAGGCCCATTCTATTGGACGAAAGTTAGCATCATTTTTGTGGTGCAAAAGCTGTTTCATATTATCAGCACCAAGCAAATTGTTAATCTGCCAGTATGTTGATACCAGTGCATCCTCCCTGCTTTTGTCTTCATAGGCTTTAAGAACCATCAAATGCAAGAAATTTCCACTTGACTCAACCTGGCAGGAATTGGCTCCATTTCTGAACACAAAGATACAAAGTCATCACAAGCGTTGTTGAAAAAATAACAGGTCAACCAGGTTATACTTTTAACTTTTTTACAATGTGTTTTATACATTGAGTCATGCATGCCTATTTTATACCCAACCCCCCCCCCCCTTCCCCAAATGGCACTATCAAAAACTTTATATGATTATTATTTACAATTCTATTCATAGGTTATGTGATTAATAAGCAATAATAATTGTCTGAATCTTAGCACAAGTTGCTTCTTCTTTTTGCTGTGGACAATTGAAAATTAAGAGTTAAAACCTTACCTGAACAGAATCCTTAAAACAGCATTAGAACAATGAACAGCAGCAATGCTCCAAGGAAACTGTGCTGTCAGGGTTAAAATATCATCAGAGCTGCTTCCTCTTTTTTCAATCATTATGGAGTTATATTTGCTGTTGTTATTGTTAGTACTGATCTGGAAACAGCCATTTACTAATCTTTCAATCTCAGCACCATCACTTTCCTCCAGGATTTTCTTTACTTCATCAGCCCTGTCTTCCTTCAGAAGCATCAACCATTGATGGTCCTTTTCCAAACACAATGTGGTCTTCTCAACATTGTGTGATTCAGGTAAAATCCTCGCCATGCTTAAAACAATTTTCTTACCATTTCATACCTGGTTTTCAGATCATTTCAATGAGCAGTTTTCACTACCAAATTACTCAATCATTTTCTTAATGTAAATCAAATCAAGTCATGTCCAAATGTCATAAACTAATGTAAAATGCCTCTACAAGTGTTCAAAGGGAATGTTTGGTGTTACTCAAATCTTGCTCTTTCATATTTACATCCTAATGCAGTCCTGTTTGAGAAGACAACACAAAGAAATTTGTGAGGCTGAATGCAATTAACTGTAAACTGTAATGCCTTAACATTACACAGAATGATATAAAATGTTGACTCTTAAGACTAAGTGATTTCATTCCATGCCAGTTCGTTTGTTTGATATTCTTTATTTACAAAAGTGACATCACGTGGTGCATAAGAACAAGATGATATCTTTACATTCTCTGTAACTTAATATTTTATCATTTGGTCACCTGTCTCTTATAGAGCATAATTCTTTAACCTGCTCAGCCCTTCTTCCCAGGTCATCATTCTACATATCACTCCATCCTTTCTCTATGTTACTTATAAAAAACCAAACTATCGTTTGTTACCACCAATAATTGAATATCTCCCTCTTGATAAAGTATATACTCCTTATAGCCAACCAAAGTTTACTATTTGTAATATTTGGCACATGCCTGACCTGATGTACAACCGATCTCCATGCACAAAATATATTATGTACACTATTGTTTCAAATCTGATTTGAAGAGTGTCCAACAAAAATTGACACCTTTGACCATTGAGGATCCTTAGAATATTGCAGCTGTGCACAGCTCTATTTCTGTTTTAAATGTGTTGATTCGTAAGCAGTCTACTCTTTCCTCTTAATTTAGTCATTATTTGGAGTAATATTCCTCAGCACATTTCCCATTATATATATTTACTGAAATATTAGAAATATTATAAAATCACTTGACCTGCATGGTGACTATTGCAGGGAGCTGTTGACCACTATATTCACGTTAAAAATTTAATAAAACTACTGTGTGTAATGAGAAGGCCAGAGATATTGGTGTACCATCATGAAAAGAACCACATGGATACATTGCTGATATCTATAATGGCAAGTAAAGATATCAATTTTCTAGCTTACTTTTCAGTACAATAACAGCATACAGTGCATTTCAATTATTAAATTCTTTCCTTCATTCTATCTATAGAGTTGACCCATGCCAAATTGAAACGAGCAGCAAAAAATGTTCTGCATTTGTCTATATTTTGGCTAGGATAATCTGGCTTTTTGAAGAATACTTTGTATGACTGCACTGTAATTTATTATATGTGTGCTAGTTTTAAAGAAGAATTATCAATGTACTAGCTTGTTTTCAATTTCAGTGAAAGAAGCTAATTAGCTTCTCACCAATAGAACTTACATGAAACAACGTATTTATTTGATGATGTATTGGAATATATGAAAGTTTAATGCAGCAGTTTACCACTTTGAGCTTGTACCAAATCAAAACATTTTTGCACATTTCAATAAATATCCATCCACAAATGCATAGAATTTGAATTTCTACTCAAAGTCACATTGCTGGGTCATACCTAGCTGGAAACACCCAATATTTAGCTCTACCACAATCCCATTTAAGGAAGAAAAAAAGGTATGAATGTGGCATATGTTATTTACACACAGGCCTGCAATGAAATTATATGTGATTAATTTGACAAGAGTTTAATATCATAACAAGATTGTTTGACAGGTAGTCTTGGTCTCTCTCAACACAGCTTGTAAAAGAATTTTTTTTAAATGAGTTGAACTTAATGCAGATAGTTTGCTTTTATCCTTATATTCCGAAGACAAAATAATGCCATAGTGTATAAAAATGGGTTACTGCTTTGTTTGAGTAAAACGGTGCATTAATGTATTAATCGATAACATTTGGCAATAATTGTGTTAATGGCATTTGGTGGCTCTGTATTGCGTGTCTCTGTATTCATAGCATTATTTGCTTAGCTACCTAGGCAACAATGAAAGTCTGTCCGTTGCACAACAGATCAAATGTGTTTGTATTTTATAATAATGGTCATTGTTGCTGCGTACTTTTATCACCTAACCTTCATATATAGTGAACATGCAGCAAGGAGCAAGTCACTGTAAGCCGAAGGTTACCATAGATGTCAAAAGATTGAACCACAGGGTAGCAAATATGGTGAAATCTGTAGCCATTGACATTGAAGTCAATGCTAAGAAACTATGCTTTGATATGGATTGTGAATGGTTATTATTGCTAAAGAATGACAGAGCTGATGAAGTGGAAGAAATACTTCAGGAAGGTGATAATGCTGAGGTAGACAGACTCGTTAATGGGCAATTCAATGAGAATCACAATGGAGAGAAGAATGATAGACTGGCAGGCATCAGCAAAATTTCAACACAGACAGACCACAACCATTTAACAAGTCTGGGGGCTACATATCCGTGGAACATTGCAGCAGTTCATGGTTCAAGATCTGTTCTTGGTGTACTGCTCAGGTGCTGTATCAGTCTTTCGTTGTAATAGCCATGATTTTTTACAATTTCAATTTATGTGTTTCTGTCTGAAGTCATACAGTTATGCTGACACCCAGAGCATAAAATGTTGGCCATTTAAGATAGAATGTGGTCGACAATTTCAGCAGGTTGACGGACATGTTTGAGATTTTAATCGCCAAGCATTTGAGAAAAAATCAGTAAACCCCCCCCCCCCCCCCCCTTTTAGACACTTCTTTACAATTATGAATAACTTCAAAAACATAAATCACTAATGTGGACATCGTTATGATAACAGTTCTACTGCAATCGTTTGTAATTTATGCAAAAAAGCCTTGCCCACGGAGTGATTACCAAATGTTCTTTACTTCCAGATATGGAGCTGTGCCCAACAATGTAGAATCAAGCACCAACAATGTCTTACATCTGATAGCCTTAAGTGCTTATGAAGACAAGAGTTTGGAAGACACTTTAATATCAACATACTGGCAAATTGTTGAGTTATTAGGACCAGAAGAAATGAAGGCGCTTTTAAATCACAAAAATTATGCTGAATTTAATCCTCTGGAATGGACCCTTTTTCTGAACACATATGGATTGACAATGGCGATAGTGAATACCCCTGAGGTATATCTCATTGCTAAAGAACATCACAGTACATCTGTAGAAAGGTGGTATGATGTCACAAAATATGAAATGGACAGATGTGGAGGACCTGTTCGTCATTTGTGTTATGGCCTGATATTTCTTCATGAAAGAAGTATGGAATATGACATGACAAATAAGGCTTTACTGTCCGAGTTTCTCCAAACCTATATCAACCAGAAATTCAAGTTAAATTTGCCATTTTGTTTATTGTGGATTTTAATCAAACTGCATGTCATTTTTTTGACATACTTTTACACTGTTTGTGGAAGGTGGGCATTTAGTGATACAACTGATAGAAATGTAACTGAAGTGAAATGTATTGCATGGTTTTTGAGGGATGAAATAATATCAAACTTTTGGATGAAATTTTTATCTTGTTACTTATTACTATGCTTTATATTTGTGCTATTAGGAAATATTCATGATATCATCAGAACATTGAGAATTCTCAAATGTGAGTTGAAAGTTAAAGACATTTATCAAATACAAAACTTTGTTGTTCGTTATAAATTGTTCCAGTTATTGAGTATATTATGTTCATCCCTGCTTTTTATTATGTTCCTGAATGAAATTGCCGTTTTGTTTCTGAAAAATCCAATCTTAAATCACAATGCAGTGAGAACTATTGTTATTATGACTCTGTCATTTCAATGCTACAATATTATATTATTTTTTCACCTATCAGATTGGCTCGGTTGGTTTTTTGTAGTCTTACAAAAATTAATGATTGACATTTTTCCTTATTTAGTGTGTATGACTGTGCCACTGATCTCACTATCCATTAGTAATATTTATTTTGCTTCATTTAATGGTGAGTATGGATCAGAACAATACAGTTCATTTTTAAAGGCAATTTACAATGACTTCTTAATTCTATTGGGATTTGCTGATTTCCAGAATATGACACCAAATTATACCTGGATTTACAGATACCTCAAAGTTTATACTTCAATTTCAACTCTGGTGTGTCTTAATTTTCTGATTGCTATATTTGCTGACTCTGTGAGTAGAATAATGAGTAATAAAGCAGTTCTTACCACTGCTCAGCAAATCTTAGTGCTAATGAGAACGGAACAAGTATTTCGTCAGTGACCTTTTATTGAAATGTTGTATCAGTATCGAATCAGGAAAATATTTGATGTTGAAGATGGAAAGATTTTATTGCGGGTACTAAGTCGCAAGTAATATGTCATTGTGTGTGACTTTGGAATTATCATAAGTATTGTGTGTGACTTTGGAATTATTATTTGGAATTATCTATTATTGTGTGTGACTTTGGAATTAGCTTATGTATTTTGTGTGACTTTGGAATTATAATTTGGCATTATCATATGTACTGTGTGTGGCTTAAATTATCGTATTTATTGTGTGTGACTTTGAATTATCATTTGTATGGTGTGTGACTTTGGAATTATCACTTCACTCCATGCATGGCAGCTGCATTTGTTACAATATCATTGTTTTCTCACTTTCATCATAATTTGCATATTTTGTGATTGTCATTGTGTCCTGTCATGAAGTGATCAGGCATTGTGTTTGAATTATTTAAGCTCATTTGTGTGAATTTGCATTAAACGCATTTGTTTAAAGAGGAGTGTCTCTGTGAAACTTACAAAATAATAGTAAGGTTATATTATTAGAAGATGATAATATTCAGTTTTATATTCACAAATGCATTTCGTTTTATGCTTGACAATGAAAATAGCAAAATGTCAATGTCTTGTGACATGTGATGTTGACATTTTAACGGGAGAGTATATATATATATATATATATATATATATATATATATATATATATATATATATATATATACATATATATATATATATATATATATATGTTATAAATAACTCATTAAAAACACAACACAGATTTCCAAAGTGTTCAATACCTTGTACAAATATGTGATATAAATAAAATATGAAAATGTATTATATTATTTGTTGTATTGTATTCTCCAAAGATTAAATATACAAAGATTTGAAACTTCTTCATTTGCATAAACCATCTGCAAAGGATTATGGTATTTTCAGGGTTAGTGAACAGCATCCCTTGTGACAGTGACGTCATAATCACCACAATCGCCAGTGATGTCATTGTGATTTCCTTTTATCGTGACGTCATATTTCTGCAGGATTGATATACTGTGAAAAACTAACCCTGGACAGGCTGACATTGCTTCAATTGCATTGTCCTCTCTCTCTGCGGTATTGTCTCAATGCTACTTTTCATATTTAATCTGTAGCTGTCAATGCCAGGAGTAAGCGAAGCTATACAATATATATGTATATCTATATGACAACTTAGATCCTACAGTGTCTGTTCTTTTAATTAGACTATGTAGGTTTTTAATATCAGATAATAGTGAGAGTTGCAAGGTGTTCTTTCAGCCACCTGGGGCACTGCGGTCGCTCACAATGCCCCCCGGTATAATATAACGTCATCGCAAAAATTTTCAACATAAACACTATTCTAGGCACTGTTAGAATTTTTACAGTAAAGCTTTTTCCAAGTTTCAAGCTGGATCAGTTCGAAACTATGGAGAGCATTACTTTTGAACCGACGACGTTGTTATGACTGGATTCGAATATTGTTTTTTTTTTAATGATTTTCAACTGAGAGCTAAACTCAGCAATATCAATTCCAATACCATGAGGAAATTTAAAATAATGATCAATTGGAAAAAGTTCATTTTTGCAATTTGAAAAGCATATGATACACTGGGGAGTTCTTGCATTTTTTACACTTAGTTTATGTGTACTATGTAAAATGTCCTTTCATAAGGTTTTTTTTTTTTTTTCTGGTGTAGAGTTAAATCAGTATTGAGGTGATCTCAGTCAATGACAATGACACCAGGGAACTTAATATCTCCTGTGTAAATATTTGGTTATGAGCCAACAAATTAACGTTGGTTAGTGATTGTTACCTGGCGTATGTTTGAAGCATTATCTTAATGGAAAAATGTCCTGAGCAAATAAAACTGCATTTAGACTCAGCTTAGCAAACATATGAACTGCATTAACACCATGTAATCAGGCATACAATATTTGTTTAAATAGTATATTCTATATATGATTTTATTGACAAGATAATATCATTTGTCTTTAGGAGACAGCAAGGACAAACACGATAAGATTTGGTTAAGATAATTGTGGTTTATTAAGTAACCATACAAAAGGTAATGAATGAAAGCTGTAGGCTGAAACCATAGTATAAAGTTATCTAACCCCATGAACAAAGTATCTATAGTAACATGTTATAAACTAATAAGTAATATGAGTTAATAGTAATAAAGATAAATTGGTAGCATGAAAAATCGCCATGGATAAGTAAAAGTGATTTCACAAGACACCCTTTGAAAGAGGTGGTGAAATGGGGGTGGTGGTGGGTTTTGAGAGGTAAAGTGTTAGAATTAGATGATGAACCTTAGTGTGTTGTGAATATCAATATGGCGTTGGAAAACTGCGGGTGTTTTGATTAAGAGTCAGATTGGTCACATGGTGAGGGTGTCATGTGACATGTAAAGAAAATGCCTTCCTGTCTCCCATACAAATGATTTTTTTTACAAAAATGTGTTTAATACATTTGTCATAATAAAATAGAACAGACAGCATTTTTTAGGTTCGTTATTTAAGACCATAGGATATTGTAGGCCTACAAATAGAATGAAAATCATACAATTGTATTTTGAAATGTAACATTAGACAAGCAAAGAAACTGCACTACCAATCGCGCTTCGAGAGATTTAAAAATGACATTAGAGGAACTTGGATTACAATGAAAAATATATTCAATAAAAATAGCAATGAAAAACTGAAAAATAAATGTTTTCTCATAAATAATAATTTCATTTCTGACCTCACTATTATTGCCAGTGAATTCAACAACTAAATTGCTATAATGTGAAAATGTCAGTTTCCGTTCAGATTCTAAGCCTTTAATCTATCAAACATTTAGTTGAACTTTTAAACACATAAAAGCAACACTGCGCAACCCTTTCTATACAATATACCACAGGTATTCTGCTAATTGGCAATTGTTATAGCATCCTCATAAAAGTCTTACAGCTGAAAAGAAAAATCATTTTTCAGTACTTTCAAAGGTCATGCGAAGTGAAACAATTTCCTGATACTTTGCATGGAGCCCTATATCTGCACTGTTAGGAACCCTATGGGAAAACTTAGAGTGTCTCTTTGGAGAGTAAATCTTCACAATGACTAAAATTAATGGATTAATTTGGTATCTTATACTATCTGGTTCATTTTAAACCACATATTCAAACAGCCATGATGGATATATTTTTGCAAAAATCAAAACTGACTCGTCCACAATGAAAGTCGCTGGACCATTACAATGTCAAATCATCAATTTGGAGACTGATCTATTCAGTCTGTTTGACTGTCTTAGAACTGTGCATGACAATAAAAATGTGTTGTTACTTGGTTACAATGTTTCACACTGCATTCACTGTTCTAGTAATATTAGCGAAATACCAGCACAGTTCAGAGGGGATTTGTTCCTTAAAAAACGTAAGTATAATTTAATGTCACAAACAGGCATAATATTAAAACCAATTACTCCACCAAAATGCATTTGCATCCAGGATAATATATCATGTTATAACCAATATCATAGACTTCCAATCCATTCTCATAGACTTGGAAAATAAACGCCAGAGGATGTAACGGGAATCCAAGACTCTTGACCAAAAGGAGGCCCCGCATCACTTGATGTCCTCCTGATTTTAGGTTCCAAGTTATGAGAATAGTTTCCAAGTCTGTGAAATTGGCTTTAAGCAGATGTTGAACTGATTTTATGAATGCTGGGCTAACATTTTGTCTGGAATGTGGTTGAAAAAAAACAGACTGATTAATGTATTTTCCAGATATTAATTGACATTTACATGATAATTATTTATAGTTTTGTCCCAAAAAGGAGGGAGTCAGCTAACCGTTGTTTCCCGAAGGCAGAGAGATTTACCCAAATATGAGGAATATACCTGATATTCCATTAAGCCTACTTATTAATTTGTTTGATTGTTTGTTGAGTATTTTTAATATCCCTCCAAGAAGAATAGAAAAGCAAGTGTGTAAACTATTCATAATTCCCTTTAATTACCATATTAATGTTAGTCTCCATATGTGTTATCTGCTTTTATATATTATAGATTTTGACTTAAAGAAGCCAAGTAGTGAAATATGAAAAACATCACTGATATCAGCTTTTGTAATTGGCAAATATCTCCCTCTTCCTATATGCATGTTATATTTTAGGCAGCTATTTTGTGTAAATAAGTTATATTAATTGATTTGTCAGACCCGAAGTCCATCTCTCTGAGCTCAACCTTTGGCAATTATGAGTACATCAAACTGAAGTCTTCATGGGAATATGCTCGCATTTACTGCCTGATATCTGGAGGTTACCTTGCAATGTTAGAAACAGCTGAAGAATACAATGCAATTAGGAGCCTTCCAACCACACTCACCTGGATAGGAGCCAATGATCTAGACAAGGAAGGGGAGTACATTTGGGAACACAGTGGTCAAAATGCAAGCTACCAATAATGGCCTAATAATCAACCTTCTCCTGCCTCCGCAGATGAACAGGACTGCATAGGCATAAGATACACAACTGATTGGTGGGACATGGAATGCTTCAAACTGTTTTATTTTCTGTGTGAATACTAATGGAGACAATATTATGTTCTATATAATATTAAATCTTTTTATGCAGGATGTTTGAATTATTGGTTAAATATATATTCCTTGTTATTTGAGCATAATAATGTCATTATTGGTAAAATATATATTCCTTGTTATTTGATCGTAATAATTTTATTATTGGAAAAATAAATATTCCATTTTATTTGATCATAGCAATTATTGCAAAACATATATATTCCTTGTTATTTGATCATAATAATTTTATTATTGGAAAAATTAATATAACTTGTTATTTGATTGTCATAACAATTTCCAGTGACGGAGAGAAAATACAATTTATTCAATCATAGCCAATATGTACAGGAAGTTATAAATATTCAGATACATTTAACAATATCATTATAATATATGTGTACAATAATTCACGCATTCGCAAAGGTGCATTAATTATAACCATGGGTGACTTCACATAAATGGGTAAGATTTGTTATGATATTAATGTTCATTGGATCAATTTATAATCAAAGTCGGTAATCCCATTATTATGACACCATACACAACATGTCCAATATTTCTGGATCATGAAAAGTTGCGTTACTCCATTCAGATAAAGCCAAACACATTTGTTGCACAATTAGTGAGTAGTGCAGCAGATATTAGCTTGGTTAACCTTGAACATTTTATATATTTTTGTTGCCCCTTGCATTTGTATTTCATGCAATTACTCGAGGAACTTTCAGTAGTTTTAACAAGAAAAAAAACAAAAACAAGATGAAGAATAGCACATCTAAATTAATTGGACAGAGAACAACTATGTCAGTTTCAATAAATTCAGAGTATTGATATGCCATAATATCGACAAATATGTAATGATATGCATGTCTTAAACAAAAAACACTAATAAAAGGACTCAATAAATACCATCCATGAGAACAATTTAATCATATACTTCGCCTCATGACACACAACCACGTCATTCAGTGTTTCTTACTTTCAACAAAATTCGTCCTTCATCAACTTCAAAAATTTTCTTGACCCGATATCGGTACAATATTTCCATAAATGGTCATATTCTATAGAGTTTCTCTGTCTTTGATAGAACAAGGAGTTTCTGCACCTGGTTCACTATGCGTTTGCTGCTGAAAATTCTGCTAACTGAGTCTGCGAAGATTGCAATTAAGAAGTTGAGACAAATGACACTTACAATCCCTATGTACATTCTCAGATATGAATAAACAACAGTGTATTGTTGCGGAGCTTGAGAGACATCATCTGCCCCGATTAATATCATGAAATCAGAATAAAAAGCATTGTATAATGTGTCATAATGCCCATCACCGTAATCAGATAAAGAAGCAAAATACATATTGACAAAAGAGACAGAGATTAATGGGATGCTCATAAACGTTAAGAACAAACAAACATCACCACTTAAACGGGATAAACAAATAATAAACCATCCTGATTTTTCTGACAAATTGAAAAATAAACCAAAATATAACACTTCGTTCAACAGAGAAAAGATTAGCATAGTCTGTCCAATGCTTTCACTGAGGAATGAATACTCAAAAACCAAGATCAGTAGTTCATTAGTAAATAAAATCAAGCAGAAGGTTTTAGAAATAAAACTACACATGTAATAACTTTTAAATTCTATGGTGTATTCAAACTTGTGGTATAGCTTCCAGTATTTGAGTTGCTGTAGTAATCCTTTAATGGTGTCACAAACGTCACTCAGAAAAATAAAAATACAATTTAAGAGCAGACAGCAGGCTAAAATTATCATCCAATCATTTTGTAAAATGAGATTTTGGAAGAACCATATCACACATTTTACACTGGAGTTGTGATCAGAGTTTGATGTATTAGAGAAATTATCAATACTATCATGATGCATCACAGCCCATCTTCCACATAAAGCGTAGAAATAAGTCAAAATAACAAACTGTAACTTCAATAAAAACCACAAAATGACAAAAGGCAAATTCAACTGGAACTTTTTGTTGACATAGGTTATATAAAAATTGGACATAATAGTCTCAAATGTCCTCTTTTCCCCAGCAGATTTTTCATGGAGGGATAGTAGAAGGTAGCAAAGGTGATGTTCAAAAGTGTGGCCTGCATTCGCCTCATAATCTGTGACATCATACCATCTCTCCACAGCCGCTCCATGATGCTGTTCTTTTAAAAGATACACACCTGGTGTGTTCAACATTGCCATCACAAGGCCATATGTATTAAGAAACAAGGCCCATTCTACTGGACGAAAGTCTGCATCATTTTTGTGGTGCAAAAGCTCTTTCATATTATCAGCACCATGCGTATTGTTAATCTGCCAGTATGTTGAGACCAGTGCATCCTCCCTGCTTTTGTCTTCATAGGCTTTAAGAACCATCAAATGCAAAAAATTTCCACTTGACTCAACCTCGCAGGAATTGGCTCCATTTCTGAATACAAAGATACAATGTCATCACAAGCGTTGTTGAAAAACTAACAGGTCAACCAGATTATACTTTTAACTTTTTTACATTGTCATGCATGTCTATTTTATACCCAACCCCCCCCCCCCCCCCACTTCCCCAAATGGCACTATCAGCAACTTCCTGTGATTATTATTTACAATTCTATTCATAGGTTATGTGATTAATAAGTAATAATAATTGTCTGAATCTTAGCACAAGTTGCTTCTTCTTTTTGCTGTGGACAAATGAAAATTAAGGGTTTAAACCTTACCTGAACAGAATCCTTAAAACAGCATTAGAACAATGAACAGCAGCAATGCTCCAGGGAAACTGGGCTGTCAGGGTTAAAATATCATCAGATCTGCTTCCTCTTTTTTCAATCATTATGGAGTTATATTTGTTGTTGTCATTGTTAGTATTGATCTGGAAACAGCCATTTACTAATCTTTCAACCTCAGCACCATCACTTTCCTCCAGTATTTTCTTTACTTCATCAGCCCTGTCTTCCTTCAGAAGCATCAACCATTGATGGTCCTTTTCCAAACACAATGTGGTCTTCTCAACATTGTGTGATTCAGGTAAAATCCTCGCCATGCTTAAAACAATTTTCTTGCCATTTCATACCTGGTTTTCAGATCATTTCAATGAGCAGTTTTCACTACCAAATTACTCAATCATTTTTCTTAAAGAAAATAAATCAAATCAAGTCATGTCCAAATGTCATACACTAATGTAAAATGCCTCTACAAGTGTTCAAAGGGAATGTTTGGTGTTACTCAAATCTTGCTCTTTCATATTTACATCCTAATGCAGTCCTGTTTGAGAAGACAACACAAAGAAATTTGTGAGGCTGAATGAAAATTAACTGTAAACTGTAATGCCTTAACATTACACAGAATGATATAAAATGTTGACTCTTAAGACTAAGTGATTTCATTCCATGCCAGTTTGTTTGTTTGAAATTCTTTATTTACAATAGTGACATCACGTGGTGCATAAGAACAAGATGATATATTTACATTCTCTGTAACTTAATATTTTATCATTTGGACACCTGTCTCTTATAGAGCATAATTCTTTAACCTGCTCAGCCATTCTTGCCAGGTCATCATTATACATGTCACTCCATCCTTTCTCTATGTTACTTATAAAAAAACCAAACTATCGTTTGTTACCACCAATAATTGAATATCTCCCTCTTGATAAAGTATATACTCCTTATAGCCAACCAAAGTTTGATATCCATACATCCAGCCAAATATGGCAATAAATCACTATTTGTAATATTTGGCACACACCAGACCTGATGTACACCCAATCTCCATGCGCAAAATGTATTCTGTACACCATTGTTTCAAATCTGATTTGAAGAGTGTCCAACAAAAATTGACAACATGGACCATTGAGGATCCTTAGAATATTGCTCTATTTCTGTTTTAAATCTGTTGATCCGTAACCAGTCTACACTTTCCTCTTAATTTAGTCATTATTTGGAGTAATATTCCTCAGCACATTTCCCATTATATATATTTATTGAAATATTAGAAATATTATAAAATCACTGGACCTGCATGGTGACCAATGCACGGAGCTGTTGACCACTATATTCACGTTAAAAATGTTATAAAACTACCATGTGTAATCAGAAGGCCAGAGATATCGGTGTACCACCATGAAAAGAACCACATGGATACATTGCTGATATCTATAATGGCTAGTAAAGATATCAATTTTCTAGCTTACTTTTCAGTACAATAACAGCATACAGTGCATTTCAATTATTCAATTCTTCGCTTCATTCTTGCTTTCGAGGTTACCCATGCCAAATTGAAGCGAGCAGCAACAATGTTCTGCATTTGTATATATTTTGGCTAGGATTATCTGGCTTTTTGAAGGATACTTTGTATGACTGCACTGTAATTTATTATATGTGTGCTAGTTTTAAAGAAGAATTATCAATGTACTAGCTTGTTTTCAATTTCAGTGAAAGAAGCCAATTAGCTTCTCACCAATAGAACTTACATGAAACAACGTATTTATTTGTGATGATGTATTGGAATATATGGAAGTTTAATGCAGCAGTTTACCACTTCGAGCTTGTACCAAATCAACACATTTTTGCACATTTCAATAAAATTTTAATATCCATCTACAAATGCATAGAATTTGAATTTCAGTGCCATTGTGTTAAGCGGTTACTAAAGCTACAATGCAATTTCATGGTCCAATTCAATCATTGCTGGATGTCTCTTAAATTAATTATAATTTTATATTATTATTAAAGTCTTATCACAGACATATACAGAGGATACACATACACTGTGTTAGAGGGCCTAGCTCAGCGGTAGCGCACCAGGCTTCCAACGACTGGGTCCTGGGTTCAATTGCCGGTTGAGCCTAAGTTGGATGCCTGTTTCATCCATCATCTCATTACCATGGTCCCTACCTGTCCTAATTAGCCCATCAGGTGCAGAAATACAAGACGTAAAGCCCTAATTCGCCCACCCGCCATACAGTGTGCTACTCAAAGTCACATTGCTGGGTCATACCTAGAATGGAAACACCCAATATTTAGCTCTACCACAATCCCATTTAAGGAAGAGAAAAAGGTATGAATGTGGCATATGTTATTTACACACAGGCCTGCAATGAAGTTATATGTGATTAATTTGACAAGAGTTTAATATCATAACAAGATTGTTTGACAGGTAGCAAGGTGTTTAAGTCTTGGTCTCTCTCAACACAGCTTGTAAAAGAATTTGTTTTAAATGAGTTGAACTTAATCCAGATAGTTTGCTTTTATCCTTATATTCCGAAGACAAAATAATGCCATAGTGTATGAAAATGGGTTACTGCTTTGTTTGAGTAAAACGGTGCATTAATGTATTAATCGATAACATTTGGCAGTAATTGTGTTAATGGCATTTGGTGGCTCTGTATTGGGTGTCTCTGTATTCATAGCATTATTTGCTTAGCTACCTTAGCAACAATGAAAGTTTGTCCGTTGCACAACAGATCAAATGTGTTTGTATGTGACACTAATGGTCATTGTTGCTGCGTACTTTTATCACCTAACCTTCATATATAGTGAACATGCAGCAAGGAGCAAGTCACTGTAAGCCGAAGGTTACCATAGATGTCAAAAGATTGAACCACAGGGTAGCAAATATGGTGAAATCTGTAGCCATTGACATTGAAGTCAATGCTAAGAAACTATGCTTTGATATGGATTGTGAATGGTTATTATTGCTAAAGAATGACAGAGCTGATGAAGTGGAAGAAATACTTCAGGAAGGTGATAATGCTGAGGTAGACAGACTCGTTAATGGGCAATTCAATGAGAATCACAATGGAGAGAAGAATGATAGACTGGCAGGCATCAGCAAAATTTCAACACAGACAGACCACAACCATTTAACAAGTCTGGGGGCTACATATCCGTGGAACATTGCAGCAGTTCATGGTTCAAGATCTGTTCTTGGAGTGTTGCTCAGGTGCTGTATCAGTCTTTTGTTGTAATAGCCATGATTTTTTACAATTTCAATTTGTGTGTTTCTGTCAAAAGTCATACAGTTATGCTGACACCCAGAGCATAAAATGTTGGCCATCTAAGATAGAATGTGGTCGACAATTTCAGCAGGTTGTCGGACATGTTTGAGATTCTAATCGGCAAGCATTTGAAAAAAAATCAGTAAACCCCCCCCCCCCCTTTGATAACAGTTCTACTGCAATCGTTTGTAATTTATGCAAAAAAGCCTTGCCCACAGAGTGATTACCAAATGTTCTTTATTTCCAGATATGGAGCTGTGCCCAACTACGTAGAATCAAGCACCAACAATGTCTTACATCTGATAGCCTTAAGTGCTTATGACGACAGGAGTTTGGAAGATGCTTTAATATCAACGTACTGGAAAATTGTTGAGTTATTAGGACCAGAAGAAATGAAGGCTCTTTTAAACCACAAAAATGATGCTGAATTTAATCCTCTGGAATGGACCCTTTTTCTGAACACATATGGACTGACAATGGCGATAGTGAATACCCCTGAGGTATATCTTATTGCTGAAGAACATCACAGTACATCTGTAGAAAGGTGGTATGATGTCACAAAATATGAAATGGACAGATGTGGAGGACCTGTTCGTCATTTGTGTTATGGCCTGATATTTCTTCATGAAAGAAGTATGGAAGATGACATGACAAAAAAGGCTTTATTGTCAGAGTTTCTCCAAACCTATATCAATCAGAAATTCAAGTTAAATTTGCCATTTTGTTTATTGTGGATTTTAATCAAACTGCATGTCATTGTTTTGACATACTTTTACACTGTTTGTGGAAGGTGGGCATTTAGTGATACAACTGATAGAAATGTAACTGAAGTGAAATGTATTGCATGGTTTTTGAGGGATGAAATAATATCAAACTTTTGGATGAAATTTTTATCTTGTTACTTATTACTATCCTTTATATTTGTGCTATTAGGAAATATTCATGATATCATCAGAACATTGAGAATTCTCAGATGTGAGTTGAAAGTTAAAGAAATTTATCAAAAACAAAACTTTGTTGTTCGTTATAAATTGTTCCAATTGATGAGTATATTATGTTCATCCCTGCTTTTTATTATGTTCCTGAATGAAATTGCCGTTTTGTTTCTGAAAAATCCATTCTTAAATCACAATGCAGTGAGAACTATTGTTATTATGACTCTGTCATTTCAATGCTACAATATTATATTTTTTTTTCACCTATCAGATTGGCTTGGTTGGTTTTTTGTAGTCTTACAAAAATTATTGATTGACATTTATCCTTACATGGTGTGTATGACCCTACCACTGATCTCACTATCCATTAGTAATATTTATTTTGCTTCATTTAATGGTGATTATGGATCAGAACAATATAGTTCATTTTTAAAGGCAATTTACAATGACTTCTTAATTCTATTGGGATTTGCTGATTTCCAGAATATGACACCAAATTATACCTGGATTTACAGATACCTCAAAGTTTATGCTTCAATTTCAACTCTGGTGTGTCTTAATTTTCTGATTGCTATATTTGCTGACTCTGTGAGTAGAATAATGAGTAATAAAGCAGTTCTTACCACTGCTCAGCAAATCTTAGTGCTAATGAGAACGGAACAAGTATTTCGTCAGTGGCCTTTCATTGAAATGTTGTATCAATACCGAATCAGGAAAATATTCGATGTTGAAGATGAAAAGATTTTATTGCGGGTACTAAGTCGCGAGTAATATGTCATTGTGTGTGACTTTAGAATTATCATTTTGAATTAGCTGATGTATTGTGTGTGACTTTGGAATTATCATTTGGCATTATCATATGTATTGTGTGACTTTGAAAGTATCATATGTATTTTGTGTGACTTTGGAATTATCATTTGGCATTATGATATGTACTGTGTGTGGCTGAAATTATCATATTTATTGTGTGTGACTTTGAAATTATCATGTGTATTTTGTGTGACTTTGGAATTATCATTTGGCATTATCATATGTACTGTGTTTGGCTGAAATTATCATATTGATTGTGTGACTTTGGAATTATTATTTCACTCCATGCATGGCAGCTGCATTTGTTACAATATCATTGTTTTCTCACTTTCATCGTCATTTGCATATTTTGTGATTGTCATTGTGTCCTGTAATGAAGTGATCAGGCATTGTGTTTGAATTCTTTAAGCTCATTTGTGTGAATTTGCATTAAACGGGCATTTGTTTGAAGAGGAGTGTCTCTGTGAAACTTACAAAATGATATTAGGGTTATATTATTAGAAGATGATAATATTCAGTTTTATATTCACAAATGCATTTTGTTTCATGCATGACAATGAAAATAACAAAATGTCAATGTCTTGTGACGTGCTGTTGACATTTAAATGGGACAGTATATATTCTAAGCTGTTTTTTTTAAAAATAGAATGTCTCCTCAGTTACAATGGTTGTTAATTTCACAGAGTGGGCTGTTGATGTTGTTTAAATTGGAATATTGCATCAGATTGCTCGATTGTTTAGTTCTGTATTAATATTTGTGTTTATGGTATGTTTCTGTCAACTTATGATATTACTTTAAAGGAAAATTTTTTGAAAATTTCATGATAAATTGGGATTGTTTATATTAAACATGTCATGTGAAGAGATCACTCTTTCTGTAATAAATGACTCGTTACAAGCACAATACGGATTTCTAATCTGTTAAATACCTTGTTAAAATATGTGATCTTAATAAAATATGAAAACGTATTATGATATTTATCATATTGCATTCTCCAAAGATTAAATATACAAAGATTTGACACTTCTTCATTTGCATAAACCATCCGCAAAGGATTATGGGATTGTCAGGGTTAGTGAACGGCATCCCTTGTGATAGTGATGTCATAATCAGCACAACTGTCAGTGATGTCATTGTGATTTTCTTTTATTGTGATGTCATATTTTTGCAGGATTGTGAAAAACTAACCCTGGACAAGCTTACATTGGTTCAATTGCAAAAATGTCGATCACGAGTGTGATCGATTCAAGATGATTTGTCATAGCTGGTGGGTTCCCCTTCAACACAAACACTATTTCTAGGCACCGTTAGAATTGTTGCAGTCAAGTAAACAAATTTTCTCCAAGTTTGAAGCTGGATCTGTACCCTTTACGAAATTATGGAGAACATTACTTTTGAACTGACGATGTTGTTATGACGTGATGACGTAGTATTGTTCTGGTCCATTAGTCAAAAGGGTGACGTTAGGCACCATTTGCCATAAGATTACATGTATTTTTTAAATCTTGGAAACTTCTGGTTCGGCACGACCACTGTGTAGACTCGTTTTGGGACATCTCTCTACGACAAGTGAGCTCTGCTCGGCGCCTTCGGCAGCAAAGCTTCGCTGATATAAGATGGCGTTCACACCATGTTACACATATACACCATGGGTGGGGTCTTTTAACTTTTGAATAAACACGAGTAAGAATCACCACCAATTCAACATATCCTGTTGAGATGTAGCACCCAGTCCAAGGTGAACCCAGTGATGTAGCTCATGAAAAGTGCCTGGCAATATTAATTCCAATATCATTGGGAAATGCTATAAAAAAAAAAGTTCACACACATTGTTGCAATTTCAAAAGCACTAAATCAGTATTAAGGTGATCTCAGTCAATGACAATGACACCAGGGAACTTAATATCTCCTGTGTAAATATTTGGTTATGAGCCAACAAATTAACCTTGGTAAGTGATTGTAAACAAGGCGGATGTTTGAAGCATTATCTTAATGGAAAAATGTCCTGAGCAAATAAAACTGCATTTAGACTCAGCTTAGCAAACATAAACTGCATTAACACCATGTAATCCGGCATACAATAATTGTTTAAATATTATATTCTATATATGATTGTATTGACAAGATAATATCATTTGTCTTTAGGACACAGCAAGGACAAAAACAATAATATTTGGTAAAAATAATTGTGGTTTATTAAGTAACCGTACAAAAGGTAATAAATGACAGCTGTAGGCTGAAACCATAGTATTAAGTTATCTAACCCCAAGTATCTATAGTAACATGTTATAAACTTATAAGTAAATAGTAATAAAGATAAATTGGCAGCATGAAAAATCGCCATGGATAAGTAAAAGTGATTATTACACATGACACCCTTTGAAAGAGGTGGTAAAATGGGGGTGGTGGTGGGTTTTAAGAGGTAAAGTGTTAAAATTAAATTACGAACCTGAGTGTGTTGTGAATATCAATATGGCAATGGAAAACTGAGGGTGTTTTGATTTAGAGGGCTGTTATTGGTCAGATTGGTCACATGGTGAGGGTGTCATGTGACATGTACAGAAAATGCCTTGCTGTCTCACATACAAATGATTTTTTTTACAAACATTTTTACAGTCAACATTTTTAAGGTTCATTATTCAAATAACTATAGATGATGTTAGAATCGAATGGGTCACAAAACTGAATTTCCTTGGAATAATTATTGACTGTAATCTAAACTGGAAAGAACATGCAAATCACATTTCTTTTAAAATATCCCGAACAATTTCTGTAATGACCAAATTAAAACACCATCTACCCCAGACAATACTTGCTACTATCTATAAGTCATTAATACTGCCTCACTTCAACTGTGGCATTTTGGTGTGGGGCTCACAAGTCCATAGACTTTTTAGGTTGCAAAAGAGGGCTGTAAGAGTGATAACTAATGCTTCTTATAATGCTCATACAAGTCCCATATGTAAGAAATAAAATATCCTCAAAGCTACAGATTTAGGGATCGGCAACACATTTGCACCAGCAGCTACTGCTACCTCTTTTGTTATTACCTATATTGACAGTGATCGCATGCAGCATGTTTCCTTAAAAATTATGGATAATATGGATCTTAATATAGCACATGCACACTTTTCACACCTTTCGGGTGATTTTTGCAATACAAGCATTAGGTTATGTCACTGATCATACAGATGTGTCACAGACACCTGTCTTGACCTTTGCCCCCACAAATAGGACAAATAGATTCATGTTTGACACCTTTGAGGTGGAGAGCGCCACTTTGGGATCGGGTAAATTTTCTGTCTTTTCTGTCTAATTAACTGACCCATCCTCCTGAAAATCATGTGAATGTTTCCAGATTAGTTAGAGATTCAAATAGTCCCTCTGGAATGCCACTATATTTCTCAGTTTCAATTTTATGACATTGCTGGATCAAAACTGGAACCAACCTTCATGATATATATATGCACATATAAAAAACATTGAAGGAGGATTCTGTGCAAATACTATATTTTTTGTGGCTTCAGAGGTGTAGTAACTAGGAAATCTCTGCTACTAAAGACATTATGCAAGCCAACAGAAATTTGACTTCTGTGATGTGTCACTCACAACAAGTTCTGCAGCATGAACCAGATACTGATATTGTCTGACCAAAAATATCATAATGACAAATTGCTTATACCCCTAACTAAATGTGGCAAACTTCAAAAAGACTTTATCATTTGCGTAACCTAGAGCTATCCTGAAATAGGAGATGCTTGGTGCAAGTTTTTAGGCCGCACCTTGTATATGTGCACTGTATGACCTCAAATTCTGCTATAAACTTGAAAACTATTATTTGCCTGTATATTTCTATTCAATTGTTGTCCAGCACTCAGATAACCATAATAATCTAACAAGAAACAATAGTAATTTCCAGATTCCTAAGCTAAAACCCACTTTTGCAAGACATAGCATTAGATATAGAATTTCTATTGTATACAACAACTGTCCATTGATTGTCAGGAACAAATAAAAACTGTTATGTGTGTAGAAGACCTTGACAACGAGATCTTCTCATTTCACTTCTATTTAATCATTCATAATAACCACCTATCAACAATTTTGTAAATTAGATATTGTTTACTTTAAAAAATTGTATTCATATATGTTGCCTTGTAGCCGTGACATAATATATGACGAATGTTTGGTTCCACAATATTTATTTCACACTGCACAATGTACAGGTAAACCTACAAAGAAGAAATAAATAAATACAGATTTACTAAATATGACTTTGTGCTTGGCACAGAATTGAACATTTAAATTTATATGAATCATAGAGTCAACTCATGAAAATGGTTTTAATCAAATATGGCCACCTAACAGCATCGCCATTGCATAATGCAAAATATAATTACACCATCTAATTATTAAACAGAACATCATATATGCTTCATAATCATATCTGGTCATATATGCATTTGAGACACCATTTACCAATATACATAATAAGCATACAATATAATAAATATAAAATGGACTTACAACAACATGTGGCTCCTTCAGTATTATTAAATTTATACAGCTCCAAAGGCAAGGTGAAAATTTAGACCATAGGTCTGTTCATAGTGATTCCTGGCTTAGAATGAATTTACAGTGCAGGAAACATCTAACAATTGCATGAGAAAGCTGAGAAATTCGACTGTGATAAATTGTCACATACAAGTGGACAGCAAATTTACTGTTTGGCACAGCTGCATAAGAAAAAAATCTAAGTGAAACACTTGACAACCATTTACAATTGAATCAGCTGATCTTCAGAAATGATCTTAGAACAAAAACACAAAGTAAATTTAGTGATTTTGGCTAAATATTTAAATAGTACAATGGTGCAAATGAATGTAACATAATAAGTCAGAAATTGCTTATGCAAATCTGACACTCCCCTACCTTGAATCATCAGGAAACGTGATTTAAATTAAAGTTTTAAAAATATATGCATCATGAAATGTAAACATACAATAATAATGCTATAAACTATACAAACTAATTGAATCTAAATCATACAATTTACAGATCAAAGCTACCTTGGATTAAAGGATATACATGTGCACATGTGACATAGTACAATTTACATCTGTATGCATGAATTACAGACAACCCTCTAACAATACAATTTTGTGAATTGGTCTGCATAACTCTGAAGTTTTGGTACGTACAGTAACTGATCTAACAAGGCCATCATCACTTTTCTTGGTTGTACTGACAATGCCAAGTGGCCATAAGAATCTGGGAGTATTTTCTCCAACCATCAAAACCAAATCTCCAACATTCACATTTTTACATGTTTTGAGCCATTTGCTTCTTTTTTGTAGTTCTGGCCAATATTCTTTGAGCCATCTTTTCCAGAACTCATTGCTAATATGTTGAACATATTTCCACCTTCTTTTGTACATGGCATTTTGTTTAAACACACCAGGTGGCAATGCAGGGCCCTCTCTCTAAAGCAACAAATGATTGGGGGTCAAAGCACTTGGATCATCACTACTGTCACTAACTTTTGTGATAGGCCGGCTATTGACAATTGCCTCCACCTCACAAAAGACACAATCAAGGATCTCATCAGTCAACCTGGCCTAATCACCCATCAGGAGAGCTGACAAAATTCTTTTTATAACACCAACTATTCTCTCCCAAATGCCTCCCATGTGAGGAGCATTAGGGGGAATGAATGACCATTCAATACCATTTTGTACACTGTAACTTTGAACTTTGCTGATGTCTATTTCTTTCATACATTTAGCAATTTCATTGTGAGAGCCTACAAAGTTTAGACCATTGTCCGACCACACTTTAGAAGGCATACCACGATGGGACACACATTTTCTGAACCCATTCAGAAATGAGTCAGTCTCCAAAGTGTACAACTTTTCTATATGACCAGCCCTAGTGTTAAGACATGTGAACACACAACCATATCTCTTGACATTTGCTCGTCCCACCTTAACCTTAAAAGGGCCAAAACAATCAACACCTATGTAACGAAATGGTGGATGACCTGACTCCAACCTTTCTGATGGCAAATCACTCATCTTTTGCCACATGGAGCAGCATACAATTTTCTGCATGTGATACAAGTTAATTTGACACTTTTGATCAACACTCTAGCTCGGGTGATCCAATACTTTGCTCTGAGCAAACGTCCATTCAACACCCAAGTGAGCCAGATTGTGCAGATCATTGATAATCAGGCGAGCAACAGGGTGACTATGAGGAATGATATGCAGATGTCTTTTGAGATCACTCACTTTTGCATGTTTGATGCGGCCACCAACACAAATAACTCCATTTGGATCCAACTGAGGTGACAAGTCCCTAATGGCACTCGATTTGCGAACATGACGTATAATTTCAATCTCAGCATCATTTATTTCTTTGACACTCAGCATAGACCCAGTAACTGGAAGTCGCAGTTTCAACCGCAGCAACCAAGCGACTGCTCTTTTGAGCTTGTACCAACTTGAAAACCTTCCTATCAAAGCATTCAAAGGATGTTCGACCACCTGAGCATAAAAAGATTTTGTGACACACTTTGATTTAACTTCAGGGTCATTTGGAGTCAAGACCGGTTCGACTTTTGAAATAGACCAATCACTGGCATCGGACCTGAGAAATGACGGACCAAGCAACCAACGATCTATGTCCATTGATCTGGGATCCTCTCCCCGAGTCAGCATGTCAGCAGGGTTCTCTTTACCAGAGTTATGAAACCACTTATTTTGATCAGTCAACTCACAAATTGTACTCACTCTGTTTGCAACAAATGTGTGAAATCTTCGAGAGTCGTTTTGGATGTACTTTAAGACTATTTGGCTATCAGTCCAGAAGAAAGATTGTACGACAGACAAATCTAGCTGTTTCGCAAGCATGGAGATCATCTTTGCAACCACAACAGCACCCTGCAGTTCAAGATGTGGAATGGTTTGATATTTCATTGGCGCAACTCTTGCTCTGCTCGTTACAAGATTAGTATGAATACTGCCTTGCTTGTTGATACACCTAACGTAACAACATCCCCCATAAGCCTTCAAACTGGCATCACAAAAGAAATGTAATTGCACTACAGCATAATCAAACATTGCAGGTTTGATACATCTCGGAATTTGCAAAAAATGTAGATCCTTGAGACTTTGAATCCAAACATTACACTTATGGAGAACATCAATTGGAACCAACTCATCCCATGCCAACTTGAGTCTAGTAACATCTTGGAAAATCATTCTGCCCAAAATAGTAACAGGTGTAATCAAACCAAGTGGATCAAAGATAGCAGACACAATACTCAGAATACTGCGTTTTGAAATTGAATCACAAGCTGATGCATCAACTTTGAAATAGAACACATCATCACCAACATTCCATCCAACCCCTAGGACTCTACTGTTTGCATCAGGCATGAATTCTTTGAATCCTACAGCTCGTTCATCTTCTGGGACATTTGAGAGGATTTCTTCGTCATTAGCAACAAATTTTGTCAGACTAAAGCAGGCTTTGCCGAGCAAATCCCTGAGTTTAGATGCAACATCGGAAGCTTTTTCTTTTGTCTCGAAAGAAACTAAACAATCGTCAACATAAAAACTCCTCAATATTACATCAGCAACGGATTCACTGACCCCATCAAAGTCTTGTAAGACACGTCTCATAGCATAGGTGGAGCTACTGGCACACCATACACCACCAAATAAGTGAGAAGTCATACGACAGTGCATCGAATTTCCAGACTCATCATACCATAGAAACCTTAGCATGTTTCGATCACTCACAGGAATTTGAACTTGATTGTACATGGCCTCAACATCTGCAGTGAGCGCATAACAATGCTGTCTGAATCTGAGTAGAACATGCAACAATTCATTATTCAAATTGGGTCCCTGAAAACTTTTGTCATTAAATGACTCTCCTTTAAATTTTGAAGCGCAATCAAAGACTACACAGACTTTGTCTGGTTTTTTGTCATTGAGAACAGCCTGATGTGGCAAGTACCACACATTTTCTTGATTATCAACTTCATCACTAGGGACAATTTCTGCATAACTTTTTTGCAAAAGTTTGAAAATTTCTTCATGATATCTGGGGAACAACTTTTGTTTGTCCAAGCTGGCTTTGAGCGACTTCAATCTTGGGAACGCCACAGAAACATTGTTTGGTCTTTTACACTCTGGCTTCCAGGGCACAGGCAACTCATATTTGTCATTTACAAATTTTGCATTTTCATCCTAAAATTGAATGACCTTTTTGTCCTCTTTTGACCAAGAAACATCAGATTTGTCAACACTGTCATTTTCCATATCCCACAATTTTCCAATCTTTTCTTCAACACTTTGAGTAGACACAAATTTGGACACAACATGTTTGTTTACAACACTCCTAACTGACACTGGACCGTTGATAGCCCAACCCAAGAGAGTTTGTACAGCGAATGGTTCCCCTTTTTGACCACTTCTAGTTTGAATCGGAAAGAGAGCCTCACTGTGATCTTGACCAATGAGGATATCAACCTCACCACACTCTTCTACAGGTAAATCAACGAGGTGAGTATAACGACTTTTGTCAAATTTAGGTGTGGTTACAGGAATTTCATTAATAACGTACACATTTGACATTTTCAATTCATCCGTACCATCTTTTGACCTGATGGTGAAATCAACCAACTTTGATAACTTATTTTTTCTGTAAGAACACAAAGTGCTTGTCGTCAAATTTGTGGAAACACCTTCAATTTTGAGTTTATCAACCAGACGTTCTGTACAAAATGAATTTGTAGAACCATTGTCAAGTAAAGCATGCGTCAGGAGATTTCCTTCGACAACAACAGGCACTACAGGCACACATACATTTACAGCCTCATCATTACAAGCATTGGCAATTGTCACCTGAGCTGACTCCACTTCACTTCCGGAATTTGCTTGACCTTGACTGGCTCTGTTGGCTTGATTCAGATGGATGTACTTGTTGTGTCGCATCCCACATCCTAGCATGGTGCATGTTGATTCCCACCTACAAGCTGAAGATACATGGTTTCCCAACAAGCAATTTTCACAAAGTTTATGTAACTTAACCAGTTCAAATCGTTCTATTGGTTTCATTGACTTAAACTTTTCACAATGAAACAGTCTATGTGATTCTTTACAAATGATACACTGATGAATCATCCTTTTTTCAGCACTGTTTAATTTAACATTTGTAGTAAAAGATAAGCTGGATTTCTTTTCAACTACTTTTGAGTTTACAGTCTTTTTACCAGATTCTGAGTCACCATAATACGGATCTGTAGCTTCTTCAGCCTGCTTTGCCACAAATGTAACAAAGTCTTTGAAGTTCGGATACGCATCACTGGTTCTCTTCTTTTCGATCGCTTCTCTCTTCCAGCGGTTGCGCAGATAAGGTTGAAGTCTGCCCGTGATCTCAATGATAGTGGATTGCGAATCCACCTCGTATAATCTTTTCATGCTGTGAAGAGTTGCATAAGCCATGGAAAGCTCATCGGCCAATTTTTGAAGTTCAGTTGGCGACTTGACAGACTGACCCGTCTTGATGTTATTGACTGTACGCTCACAAATCAGGATATTGCTCCCAAATCGCTTTTTGAGGATCTCTCTGGCTTCTGTATATCCAGTGTCATCTTCCCTCACTGCACAAGCTCGGATTGCATCTCTCGCCTTCTTGTCAGTGTACTGCAGCAATCGTGCGAGTTTCAATTTATTAGATACCCTGTGACGATGGACGTGTTCGTCAAATACAGACATGAAGCTGTGGTACTTTAAAGGTGGAAATTGAAATCTTCTCAGGGGATCCTTGGGAAGATCCATGACCTCTTGGCGGCTAAAGGAATCTGATGATGCTGGCTGGACACTGCTTTGCTCTCTTGATGATGCACTGGACGCAGAGTCGACTGATTTGACATCTTACTTTTGTTCTTTCACATACTTGTTAATTACAGTCAAATTTTCAATTAAGCTGCACCTTGGAGAAATATTCTTTACTTTCATTGATTACAGCTTCATCTTCCAGGGCATCGTGATATTTGATATGTGACTTTTCAAATTCACCAAACTTCTGCTTCAATTTGGTGATTCTATTTTGGACTTCATCCAAACTATCTTCAGCAATAAGACGATGAATATCATTTATTTCCCTTGTAATTGCTGATTTTCTGCCTTTTCGGCTTCTTTTATCTTCCTCTGCCATGATGTCGGAATGTTGTTATTTACTGTTGCCTTGTAGCCGTGACATAATATAAGACGAATGTTTGGTTCCACAATATTTATTTCACACTGCGCAATGTACAGGTAAATCTACAAAGAAGAGATAAATAAATACAGATTTACTAAATATGACTTTGTGCTTGGCACAGAATTGAACATTTAAATTTATATGAATCATAGAGTCAACTCATGAAAATGGTTTTAATCAAATATGGCCGCCTAACAGCATCGCCATTGCATAATGGAAAATATATTACACCATCCAATTATTGAACAGAACATCATATATGCTTCATAATCATATCTGGTCATATATGCATTTGAGACACCACTTACCAATATACATAATAAGCATACAATATAATAAATATAAAATGGACTTACAACAACATGTGGCTCCTTCAGTATTATTAAATTTATACAGCTCCAAAGGCAAGGTGAAAATTTAGACTATAGGTCTGTTCATGATGATTCCTGGCTTAGAATGAATTTACAGTGCAGGAAACATCTAAAAATTGCATGAGAAAGCTGAGAAATTCGACTGTGATAAATTGTCACATACAAGTGGACAGCAAATTTACAATTGAATCAGCTGATCTTCAGAAATGATCTTAGAACAAAAACACAAAGTAAATTTAATGATTTTGGCTAAATATTTAAATAGTACAATGGTGCAAATGAATGTAACATAATAAGTCAAAAATTGCTTATGCAAATCTGACAATATACTTATTTTTTGTTCTTTTGTTTTTTTGCAGGGGTTTCCAGTCACTCATCATTATCACAGGTGGCTCCCCAGTAGCGACAAATATTTTGTCTTTGGGGGGTCTCCTCATTCGTAATTATATAGTGTATCCATTCCGTCTCATCCCATCAAATTGTTCTTGATATCACATGATTACGAATGGAATAAAAGAGACCTGTCTGTCGCGCTGTCTGTCTGTCTGTCTGTCGCGCTGTCTGTCTGTCTGTCTGTCGCACTGTCTAGCTGTCTAGCTGTCTGTCTAGCTGTCTGTCTGTCTGGCTGTCCTGCTGTCTGTCTGTCTGTCTGTCTATCTACAATACAAATAGAATAAAAATCATACAATACATTATTCACCAATAAAAAAAAAAACTAATGCAATAATGATAATTGAATACCTTAAATTGTTTAAATATAACATTACAGTGCAAACAAGCAGTATATATGATGAACTGTTATTTTCTTGCACCTAATGTTTTACTATTTCTCATTTGATCGATATACTAACAAAAAAAAGACCTGGCAAAATGTGGCTCAACTTTTGGTATATTCACCTATTGTGACAATCATTTCATAACTGGTCAGTTATTCATGATTCATTGGTGACTACACATGCACTTTTTAAATTGAGTACGCCATCACACCTATTTTTTTTGTATTATACAACAGGTCAAAGTCGGAAAAGAAATTTAGGACTGAGTACTAGTTTTCAATTTTTAGGATCGATTCTTAAACCCAGTAAATAAAATTGGTGACTACACATGCACTTTTTAAATTGAGTACGCCATCACACCTATTTTTTTTGTATTATACAACAGGTCAAAGTCGGAAAAGAAATTTAGGACTGAGTACTAGTTTTCAATTTTTAGGATCGATTCTTAAACCCAGTAAATAAAATTACTTTGATACGCAGTGTTAACATCACTTACATACTTATTACTTCTTCTTTAAAAAAAATAAATAAATCGTGTGATACAAAATGAATCTTAAAATTTCACTTACGGAAAACCCATTATATAAAATTATCGATAACAGACGTACAACATCTAATTTTTTATGAATTTAAGTCAATTTATTGAGGATGGTTTTCAAGACAAATACGTTGGCACGGGTGAAATAGCATTGAAAGCCAGATATATACAAAATATATTAAATAAGTCAACATTGTTAAGGTTCATGTTATTGAAATTTATCAGAGGTCATAGAAAATGCACACAGATTCGGTATTGACCAGATCTGGTAAAAATGTATCAGAGGGTCAAGTACACAAAATGTATCAGTGTCCTTAGCATGAATCAATTGTTAATTTATCAAAGATCAAATAAACAGGTGAACTATTCATATACTTCATATACTTTAAATATTTCATATGTTTCATAACTACATATACAATCCAGTAGATCTGTTAGTTCCTAGGTCAGATTAAAAGTTGATTGTAGTTGTAGGAATACAACAAAGTTCAGTATTTTCTAGTACGTGCTTGTGTTATATTACATAGTATTTGCTTATATTCATTTTACCTGTAGCTTGGGCAGCATGAGCGGCTAAAGCTGCATGGTTCGTCTATGTAAATACTGTACAACATTTTTGTATGTTTATTTCATGCCTATATTTTCTTTTTCTTCTTTTGCTGTATTTTTTTTCTTTTTTCTTTTTTGACACATGTATCTGTACTCTCAATAAAAGAATATATATATATATATTATATCTAATATACGGCAACCAAAAACGCCATGATATTACAACAACAGTGAATAAGGATGAGTCAGCATACAGTTTAATGGAATCAGAAAGGTCATTGCATGATGCCAAGATAGATAGATAGATAGATAGATAGGTAGATAGGTAGATAGATAGATAGATAGATGGCTGGATTGATAGATAGATAGATAGATGGATTGATAGATAGACAGACAGACAGACAGACAGACAGACAGACAGACAGATAGATAGATAGATAGATAGATAGGTAGATAGGTAGATAGATAGTTAGATAGATATATAGTTAAGTAGATAGATAAGTAGATAGATAGATCATCATATACTTAAGATAAACCTATTAAGTGATACAATTTTAGTACAAAAAGGTTGATAAAAAATCATACTTGAAGAAATTTTATCTGGATTATAATAACAGCTGAATATAATAATTTGAATGTAATATTCAGATATATAGTGGGCAATCAACAATCAGATTGGCCTTCATCATGCAGTTTTGTAGAGAATATAATATTTGGTTGTTAATATGATTTTGTTCAGCGTGACTGGTCATATTTCTATTTGCAGTGTCTTTTCCTCAAACATACACTACACAGCATGCTATTTGTCAACAATGATCGCACTTATACCATTAAATCTTATGAGGAAGCTTGATAAAATTCCAGAAAACATAAATTATAGCTATAAGTAAAATATCGTTTAATTTCTTTATCACAATTTTGTGTTGTAAATATTGCTACTGGCCTGTAACTTAGCCAATATGACCTGCTGTCAGAGGCAGACGTAATGATGAGACTTGCAGTCCCTGATAGCATTCCAAATTGGCCCACCATCGTTTCTATATGGGCCACTGTTGGTACAACATCGTTTTGACGTCACTGACATCTTGCCGATGTTGAAACCATTTGGAATGCTATCTGGTGTCCACGTCATGCCGTATCCATTAATTATTTCATTCATTGAGTGGGATCTTTTACTTGCCCAGCATAGACACCACCAATTTAACATCACATGTGACATCTCGACATTCAGCTGATTTATAGCTCGTCAAGAGTGCATGGGCTGCAATTCTAACCCAGGACCTCCAGTGAATAAGCTAGCAGAGGTTTTTAGCAATGTTCTGCTGTTTACAGTAAACAGATGGTGTTAATTCATATTGGCTGTGTAACAAACACTAAGCTCCTGAAATATGCAGTCATTACTATACTCTGCTGAATGTCCCGGGTTCTATCCCCGGCCCAGCACTCTTCATAAGCTATATCCCAGCTGAATGTCAATGGCATGAAACAGCTTCAGACCCAGTAGCATTGAGACACTGAATTATGGTATTTTTTTATTATTGTTGTAATATTTAGGCTGGGTATCACATCCCACATAAAATTTCATATCAGCTGAGGTCGGCACTGCATCGGCCACATTAGTTCAGTATTGAACTGTTGTGGAAGTCATTGCGTCCGAATAACTCTTTAAATAGAGAAAATGAGAAACAACTAAAAACAAATTATGCAACTGGTCTTTATTATTTACATAAAAAAATATGTTTTAGTTTGAGAAAAATATAACAAAACTTCAATTTGAAATTACTCTTTCTTGGTTTTAGGACTACGTCTACAGCATTTCACTACTACTCCATATATTACGAAAACCATCAGTATAATAACTGCAGTCAAGAAGAGAATGATGTCTAGCATAAAATATGCATGCAATGGCATTTCCAAAGCATATGACTTCAAATGAGTGTCACCATACTTCAACACATGATCTACCCAATAGGTTACTCTATCCATTGGTGACATTGGCCGACTACGGTAAATCGATGAAGCATGCTTGATCTTTTGCCTGTAAGATGGTATTGTGATGATTTCTTTGATAGAAAATTCAAGTTCAGCCTCTGTAAAAGACAAAATGTTCATCACTTTACCAAATCCATGATATTCCATTCGTTTCGCATTGAATGGCTGTTCAGCAAATGCAGGGAAAGCCAACATTGGAACACCATGATACAACGCTTCAAACTGTCCATTTGATCCGCCATGTGTTATGAATAGTTTAGTGTTATTGTGACCCAACAAGTCAGTCTGAGGTAACCATTTGAGCATGTGGACATTCTTTGGCACTGGAACATCACCATCGTATTCCGACATGTGTCTCCAAAGGACCACTTGCTTGAGCTTTGTGAATACTGCCATGAATTTCTCCGAGTTTACATCAGGTAGTCCACTTCCGAATGACATAACAATAACTCCATGCTCCGCTGCACCAACTATCTTCTCCAAATTATCTGGCAATGGCTTAGCAGGCTTAGTTGTCAATCCGCCAACGTAAATTTCATTGGGCATTAATGGTCGAGGGTATTCTAAGATGATGTCGTTATTGACAAGCCACAAGGAAGTTTGTCTTACAAGATAATCCAAAGAAACTGACGGTTTATCGGGCGCATATTCCTCTACCCAATTCCTCCTAATGTAGGTAGGTTTAGGAAATAAAACCACTTCAAGCGTATAAAGTATGTTATCCAGTCTTTCGAAAAAAGACATTTGTTCCGTGTATGGCGTTCCAAATTTGTGTGGCACAAACGAAGGCAAAGCTGGACTCCTTGCCCATTCTGGGAGTTGCGCCGTTCCATAGCTGATGTAGGGCACTCCAAGACGATATGGCACTATGTAAATACACTGAGTAAACGGAAAAGAGTCCAACAAGAAGAGATCAGGTTTTAAATCCTGAAGCTTTTTTAAAAGATTTTCATCTGAGAGAACATTTCGACAGTGCTCTATTCCACCTGGAAAATTGTGCATAATTTTTCTCATAGGAACACCTATCATGGCTAAAATTTCTTTCCCAACGTCTTTTGCAGGATTTTCTTCAGGAGTGTGATGAGTTAAAATCTTGATTGGCCAGTCCTTGTACTTGTCCAACTTCGCGTGGTCATCAGGAAAAATCATATAGATCTCATGCCCACTTTTGACAAGAGCCTTTGCAATACTCTCTGCATGCGCGATATGACTCAGTGTAGCAACTGGAAGTATGGCAATCTTGGCTCCTAGGACAAGGCTAAAAATTGATGAAAGAATTATTAATCCTCTTATTCCTGTCATCTTGCTTTGCCAATGACTGGCAGCCAAGCTCCACAATGATTAAATACTGAATGGCGATCTCACAGATACGCCAGAATGTATTTGAACGCTGATAAAGTAGGCTATCTAAACAGAGGGAACATTGTCCTGGACTCTAGCTGGGAAGCTAGGACAGTGTTTTTCATAACTTGAAATGTTCCCTATGCTACCTAAGTACACAGCTTAACATCCAGTATTTCAAACACATTCATCTAGATATATATTATTATTTACCAGCACCATAATGTTATTATATATGAATATATATATTTATTTTTATTCATTGTATGTAATTTGTTTCGCAATGGGTGGTCCCATTTAGCGACCTCGGTCTTTTGGGGTCTCACAGACTATTTTTAGCATGTCCTACTTTAATATAACATATGCATGGAAAGTACAGTAAGTTCACTGAGCCAGCAGGACCGATAAATCTGTGAATCTACAATATAATGTGTAGTCTACAAAAGTTCGATTTTAGCTATCCAGAGCCTCTAGATAAATCTTATAATGATAAAATTCCACTCACATCAGCATTTAAATGGTTCAGACGCAGTTTATGCCACACCACAAATACTTTAAAATATTCTGGCATGGTTTAATTCTAACAGGTATGGAACTATTATTTTCCGCTATCAAGGAGCCACATTTACAACATTACCATTGTTGATTACTATCCTAGATAGCATTCCAAATCATTTGAATGTCGGCACGATGTTGGCGATGTAAATACGATGTTGTTATGACAGGGCCTACATAGAAACGATGCTGGGGCGATTTGGAATGCGATGCTGGGCCGATTTGGAATGCTACCTGGGTTCACATCTAATGTAATTAAAAAATGTATGACCTGTTAGTCTTCTCCTGATGGTCTCATTAATCGCCTTTTCAGCTATCTTTTTTCTTAGTCAACAATAACACCGAATAATTTCAATAAGGTTGGCTGTTTATTTACATTAGTTTACACACATTGAGTATCAATAATAGAAAAACACAAAGAAATTTCACTAATGGTTGCAACCCATTTCTTATATACCAAAGACAACATATAGACATGCATGCAAAATCCTCTACAAAATTAAGCTATTTCCACGAGAAACATCTGTTACAGCATTACACATGTTGTGACCAAGATTTATTTATTTATTTATAAAATATATTTATACAGGGTAACATATTCAGTATAAAAACTGTTTTACAATACGGCCCTGATGGATAAAACAGAAATAGAAATGAACATTTAAAGAGGTAAAAATAGAATATAAACATAAAGTAATTAAAAGGACTGGCATGCAGTTGATTAGTACAAAACATTGATAAAATAGGCTTTACATTTGGCTTTAGAAACATTAATGTTATCACAACATTTGACATCACTGGGAAGACCGTTCCATATAATGGGACCTCTAACAGTAAAAGCATTGCTGCACCAAGATGCATCATCTGACCACTATCTTATATTTCAGTGCAAACTGTACTAACAAATCAAACAATCAAACAAATAGACCGAGTTGTCGAATTATGCTAAAGTCCATTTTTATCACTATTATCGCTATCTTTCAGAAACATTTTAGGAAGATGTGTAATAGTTTACTAGCATACCTTCTTGGCTAATACATTGAAAGTGGAAATTTTCTTTATCTTTAGTATGTGGAATCTCTTAAGAACAGCAAGCAGATACAACAAAGAACAAATGCAAAATTCTTTTAGTTTACAAATCTAAAGTAAATGTACATTAGAAAAAGTTAGTTTGGAGCATTAAATTATATCTAATACTATTGAAATCAATTACTGATATAAAACGGTAAAAAAAAAGACATATTTCTGTTGTTCATTTTTTTACAAAATCATGATTTGCCTCAAATTTTCTTCCGAGAATGCTAACAACATCTACCAAACATAAGATAAATATATATAACAACTGTAGAAGTAGTAGCACAGCTGCAGTTAATGTCAGACTAAATTTGATATCATATGCTTCATTATTTTTTGCACTAGGCCTGAAGTAAAAACATTATATTGGTAGATGTTGTTAGCATGCAGTTTGAGGTATGTCCACAATAAACGAAATGGCAAATTCAACCTAAATTTCTGCTTGATATAGGTCTAAATAAACTCTGACAATAAAGCCGATTCAGTTATTTCACATTTTGTACTTCTTCTATAACGATATATCAAACTATAACACAAATGACAGACAGGTCCTCCACATCTGTCCATTTCATATTTTGTGACATCATACCTCCTTTCTACAGATGTACTGTGATGTTCTTCAGCAATAAGATATACCTCAGGGGTATTCACTATCGCCATTGTCAGTCCATATGTGTTCAGAAAAAGGGTCCATTCCAGAAGATTAAATTCTGCATCATTTGTGTGGTTTAAAAGCTCTTTCATTTCTTCTGGCCCTAATAAGTCATTGATTTGCCAGTAAGTTGAGATCATATATGATTGTTTTCATAAGCACTTAAAGCAAAACATTGATGCTACTGGGTTCTAGCAATGTATGATAATATTATATAATATATGATAATTTTTTAATATATATAGTTTTGCGCAATGAATAATCTTGCCATAACCATTTTTTCGTGGTCTTCTAACACACCAAAAGCTGCTTGTGTGGTGGTAAAGTGCTTGACTCCCAATCCCAAGGGATCGAATTCCTGCCATGCGCACTGCACTTTATGTTTGTTGCTTCTGACAAGCCACTGAGTCATTGCTGCCTATTTCCACCAGAGTGGGTACCAGGCCCAAGACAATTGTTAGGAATCAAAGAAAGATGACACTGCCACTTAGCTGTAATACTCTACCTGCCATTAAATACTGCTTTCATTGCGTTGTTATTTTGATTTTCTGTATATATCGGGATCTATTTGCAATGACATGCCTAAACAAATGTAAATACCCAAATACAGAGCAAAGTATTCGCAGAATATTGCTAATAATGCAACTGACTCATCCATGCATCTCTATGGTCAGCCCTTTAATTACTGGTGTCCCTAGTGCACCACCTTTTTTTTGGGCAGCTTTTGTCCCAAACCTTGAATTATAGTAGGTCTAACACTGAAATTGGATGCAGTATATATAATAATTAAACATTCCTCTCAGCCTAGGTTTTATTTATGAGCAGTTAATTCTATTTGACCCCAAATATCATTCCAAATCAGCCCAGCATCGTTTCCATATAGGCCACTGTCGTTACAACATCGTATTAACATCGCCGACATCGCCGTAAAGTTGAAACGATCAGGAATGCTATCTGGGATTCTACCTTGTGAATAGGACAATATTAATTCATCACATGATAGAACCAAGCAAATAGCAATCGATTGCTGTTGCCATAACACACTTAAATGTTGTTTGCTTTGGCATTATATGTGCATATTTTATTTGGTGC
Source organism: Alitta virens (assembly GCA_932294295.1). Taxonomy (NCBI): domain Eukaryota; kingdom Metazoa; phylum Annelida; class Polychaeta; order Phyllodocida; family Nereididae; genus Alitta; species Alitta virens. The sequence continues at coordinate 32,403,868 of OW028582.1, forward strand.
TGATGGCTTTAAACCAAATAGGATTTCCAATGTTCAATCTCCATTGTTGCTATTACCTTTACTCGAATAAGAATATATTAGTTCAAGTTCAAGAATATTACGCAATTTTAGCATCACATTTGACCAAGTTACGACAAGAGTGAACCATTTATTTACCAGCACACTTGAGTTTTCTTAATGAACACACAAATGATTTTGTGACACATTACAAAGATTCTGGATTTACAGCATTGAAACTGTATGCAACATTAACATTACTCTCAGGCAATAAATTAATATGTCAAAAATATTTCCAAGTCACCATGACAAAGTACTTACTTATGAAACTGATTATCAATGGTTAATGCTTTTGAAATGTGACAATGCCGAAGAAGTGGAGAGAATTCTTGCGGAAAGTGATTCAGAAGAAAGAGAAAGACTGGTTAACGGCAGATTCTTAATGACGGTTAAGGTTGAAAATGATGAATATGAGATTGAAAAAGATGATTATGATGATCCTACTCAACTTCTTGCTGAGCATCCTTGGTGTATTGCTTCAGTGTATGCTGCCAACAATGTCTTGGATGTCCTTATTAGGTAGGCTTTTCACAAGTTTTTATGATTCATAGAACTGAGTCATGGTTTGTTTAGTCATTGAATGTAACTAATATGGTATCCTTGCAAATGGGTTTCTGCATACTAAATGCTAAATATTGATTCAGAATCGGCGTTACCATATAATAATAACAGGAAAGTAGCCACAGTTTGAATTGTTATTGATTGAAATATCTAAATCAACAAACACTATAAATGCAGACTGAGAAGCATGCAGCCCGCTCCTCTAACGCTGGATAATAATCATATCTGGTCATTAATTTTACTGTGCAAACTTTAAATCCTATTTCTTTTAATAATTGTATAATGTTTATTGCTGTATATCCTGCAATTTAACTTATTTTCTATCTGTCGCAATCAATTTTCTCTAATCTGAAGTCTGTTTTGATTCATCTTCCAGATATGGTGTTAATACTTCAGTCACAGAGGCCAATGGAAACAATGTTCTTCATCTGATGGTCAGCAAAGCTTCAATCAATAAAAAGAGTGATGATTCCTTAACAATGACATACTGGCACCTTTGTGCAATAATAGGCAAAACAAAAATTAATCAAATTCTTTATCAAAGAAATAGTGGGAAGTTCCGACCTTTAGAATGGGCCATGTTCTTGAATGCTCATGGCTTAGCAATGGCGATGATAAATACACCAGGCATATATCTTGTCAAAGAAAAACACAAAGGGGCTTTGGTTACAAGGTGGTATGATGTCACTGATTATGAGTTGGACAGAGATGCAATTGGATGGAGAGATTTAGTCTATGGGCTTCTCTACTTACGCAAGTCTCACGTTGAACGCCAAAACACACAACAAATTCTGGAATCAGAATTCATCAAAACATATGTTACCAAGAAAATGAAGATCAATGCACCGTTCTGCATAGTATGGTTCATACTACGACTTCATTTTATTGTATTGACTTACTTGTACACATTTTGTGGGAGGTGGGCAGATCAAAATCAAGTCTCACCGAAAGAAAACATTAGCATCGATGAGTCAAATTCCACAATTACCAATAAAACTGGTCCCAAATGCACCATATGGTATTTCGGATATGAAATCATGTCTGACACTGGCATGAAAGTTCTGTCATTCTATTTATTACTATGGGCTGCTTTTATACTTTTTTGTGATCTGGTAATGTTAGTTTTACTTCTTTTAGAGGCAAGAGACAAGATCGGTGTGAAAATTATGAAGTTTTTCTCAGATGGTGACTATGTCGTTCAATATTTCATATACATCATTCAGAACTTTGTCAGTATAATTTCATTTTTCATGCTATTTGCAGATGAAATTGTGATTCTAATAAGTGGAAAATATTACCTGCCATTGACCTACAGACATTTTCTTATTATAACAGCACTAGCAGTAAATATTTACAGTTTGCTTGTGTTCGTGCCTTTGTCCGAACATTTTGGCTGGTTTGTAACAGTTATGCAAAGGCTTAGCATAGATCTGGTACAATTTGGTATCTTCTTAATATCACCTTTAATATGCGTAGCTTTGGTTAATGTGTATTTAAGCTCTGTTTTCAATGACATTGGAAAAAAGACATTTCTTCATTTTGTGCACAATTACCTGTTGATCGTAATAGGGAAAGCTGATTTACCAGGGCATGATTTTGAAACAGATTCAGGCAGTTTTCTCCTGTATTCATATCTCAGGCTAATTACTATTTTTGCCAGCCTTCTCTTGGTCAACTTTTTGATTGCCATTTTCTCTGATTCAGTCTCCAGAATTACAAAGAACAGACTTGCCATTAGCACTGTTCAGAAACTTTACATTTTGTTCAAAACAGAAAAGGTCTTCAGACGTTGGTCTTTCTTTGAAAGATTATACAAATACCAAAGAGAGAAATATTTTAAAGTAATTAATGAAAGGCTTCTTCTTAAAATCACAACAGATGAGTGAAACATTTATTCTTAAGTGTATGCTGCAAGTATCAACAGAGAAGACAAAATGTACTATAACGGATAAGACAAACAATATCATATTCTTAAATAATCAGTTGTCAATCAAATTTCTAGAAATAAAGGAATCAATTTTAATTTCAATATCGTGATTTGGTGGGTTCAAACCACAGCTGTTATTGAGCAAACCCTGTAGGCAATGAAATGAGCATTTGTTTTAGGAGGAATATCTCAGGGCTATTCATAATATACGATAAAACTGGTCCCAAATTTATATTTATTTCTTTTGAGATGATAATATTCAGTCTTATTTAAATATCAATTTATGTGTTTGGCATACATGTTAGTTATTGTTATATTAGCAGCAGTTTTATAAGCAGGAGTTGTGTTCTAAAAATAGAATGTTACCTTGTTTACAATGGTTCGTAATTTCAGTGGCTTGTTCATGTTGTGGGCTGTTGATATTGTTTCTGTTTTTTAGTCAGTCTGAGGAATAACAAGATAGCATTCCAAAAATGTGGTCATCAGGCATCTAGATTATTATGTCAGAAATTTCTGTCACCTTATATTAGTTCCTCAAAATCATTTTCTCTGTTTGTGAATGGGAATTTTCTCGTTCGGTTCTACACTGGCATGTTATCTGGAAAGGGTATTCGATTTTGTAATGCACAATTAAGCACAAGAATATTATATGTATGTTATTCATGTTGTATTTTTACATGTTAAACAGATTAAATAAAGACAGCAGTCATGTTTTATAAAAAAGATTATTTATTGTATTTTAATGTAATGAAATAATACGAAAGCAGGGTAGGGTGTCTCTGTACCTCCGGGTGAATGGTGTAAAATCCCCAGATGTGGTGAGTGACTTTTATCAGCCCCAACATACAACACCACTGAGGATCAAAGCAAGGACCTTCTGTTCACCACTAGGTTACACCAGTTGAGATTAAGTACACATGCAATTAGAACGCAGGATGATAATAATAATATATTTATACCACAAAGTTGAGATACGAATACATAGAAATAATACAATTTGTGTGTAAAACAAATTAATATGATATGTACATAATGACGATGTGAAAGGCTTAAAGTACTGTAAATTATAAAGGCACCAACGAATTAAACTATTTTTAAATCTGACAGTTCTACATTTTGACATACAGGATTCTGAATTCACCATCACACAGAATGATTACTATCAGTGTACATTACATTCAACTTGATATCATCACACAGAATTACTATTTGCATTCAATTTAGCACCTTGCAACGAATCCATTACCCCAGCCAAACAAGGTGATAAAAAGATTGACTATGTCCCTGTGTCGTGCGAAAGTTGAAGTGCTGTGTCAACACAGTCTTGCAGCATGATATGACTGCAAAGCAATGACCATTGGTGACAGGTGCAATGAGGCCTACTGCATATTTAATGCATTACTGCTTTCAGGCAAGGGTATATAAAGCCAAAAAAAGCATTACACAGTTAACATATATCTCGCATATTATGGACATATTGAAAGGCTTACATATGTAAGCTATAGTATATGCTATTGTGATATTTAGAACTACGAATTTCTAAATTAAAATATCTTCTCTACACGCGGATTCCTTAGTACAAGTGAGATTTATACATTGACCACCACTGGTTTGCTCCTTTGATTTACCAATACTTTTTAATCATTTCTCATATGGCTACCAAATCACACCTTTGGATATAGAAAATTGACCGAAGTATTGTTAACTATGTCTAAAATATTCGCTGATGACCCTATGGAAACAGAGAAAGCACTTTCTTATGAAAATGATCATCAATGGCTGATGTTACTGAAACAAGACAATGCTGAAGAAGTGCAGAAAATTCTTGAACAGAATGATGCAGAAGAACGAGAAAGGCTGGTTAACGGCAGATTCTTAATTACTGATGATGTCAAAAACGACAAATACAAGACTGCGGAAGTTGATTATGATGATCCTACTCAACTAGTTGCTGAGCATCCTTGGTGTATTGCTTCAGCCTATGCTGCCAACAATGTCCTGGATGTTTTGTTCAGGTAAGAATCACTCTCTGTGATAATAAAGAATACAACTGTCTAGCTGGATTATTTATTAATAATTAAAGGTCCCAGATAGCATCTAACATTCTTTTGACGTCAGCCCTATGTGGCCGACATCGAGCCGACATTGGGCCGACATCGGACCAACGTAGCATGTTATCAGGGTTTATCATAAACCTTCATGTAACAATAAGTTTTCGATAAGTATTGATTTCTGGCATCATTATTGAAAGTTACAAGCATATTACACGGATTTCTAAGGTCCCCAATATCAAATGAATTCAAAACTTTCACTGTCTTTTCATATACCACAATTCAGAACAGATTTCAACAAGCAGAGAGTAATAATATACTGGGAAATGTGTTTAAAATTAGTGTTAAAGGCCAATTTCTGTTGCATGTTTTACTTAATAATACTGACAGTCTGACGGCCATCTTAAGTTTCCTTAGCACCGGGTCCAATGGGACTTGCTTTTTTGTGCTTTTCAGCTGCTTTTTGAGCTCACATATTACTTTGTGCAAATGATCATACACTTATTGCAAAATTGTATATTTTTGTCTTCATACTTGTTGGTATAAACTGTATATCTACACAAGATATTAAATGACCTCACTTATTTGCATTTTATAATATATATATTTCACTATCTTTACAGATTTGGTGCCAATATCGCCATCACGGAATTCAATGGGAGTAATGTTTTGCATTTAATGATAAGAAAAGCTTCAATCAACCAAAACATTGAGGATAGTTTGATTTGCACCTACTGGCACATTTACGAATTAGTTGGCCAGCTGAAATTTAGTGAGCTTCTCTGTCATAAAAATGTTGGGCAGTTCCGACCTTTAGAATGGGCCATGTTCTTGAATGCTTACGGCTTGGCAATGGCGATGATAAATACACCAGGCATATATCTCGTCAAAGAAAAACACAAAGGGGCTTTGGTTACAAGGTGGTATGATGTCACTGATTATGAGTTGGACAAAGATGCAATTGGTCGCAGAGATTTAGTGTATGGATTGGTTTACTTGTGCAAATCAAGAATGGAAGATCCAAAAACTCAAGCAGTTCTGAAATCAATGTTCTTCAAAACTTATCTACAAAAGAAAATGGATATCAACATGCCTTTTAGGTGGATGTGGTTTATATTTAGAATGCAGTTTATTGTCTTAACTTACTTTTATACATTTTGTGGCAGATGGACTTTGAGTGGGTTAGAGAATCCTTCAGTCGGAGCCAATGGTTCGAAAGTCGTTACAAATGAAACCGTTCCGAGTTGTATTACCAGGTCTTTGGATGGTAAAATAATGTCACCTACAGGAATGGAAATTTTGTCAATTTTTCTTTTATTGTGGACTGGGATGATACTTCTTCTGTATTTCTTAGATGTTATTATCGAGATTCATGAAGTTTGCCATAAATGGTACTTCAAAGTTTTGAAGATATTTGTTGAACATGATCACGTAGCCCAGTACGGGATATACCTATTGCAACATTTTGTATGTATGTCTTTGTACTTTGTGATATTTTTGGATGAAACCTTGATACTTTTAACTGGTAAACCAGTTTTGAGTCCAACTCTCAGAAGTTTGCTTCTTGCACAAGCTTTGTCAATTAATGTCTATTGCATATTCTTGTTTCTTCCACTGAATGAAAGTTTTGGGTGGTTTGTGACAGTCATTCAGCGACTAATAATTGATTTGTCACATTTTATGCTGTTCCTAATATCGCCATTGGTATGTTTTTCTTTGGCTAATTTATTCTTCAGCTCAATGACAAATAACAATCAGACCTATGGTACATTTTATAGTGCCCTTTACAATGATTTTCTAGTCCTTGCTGGACATGCTGACCCACCAGATTTTGGACCTAGATATCAATTAGCAACTGATAGTCTTAGACTAATAATGGTGTGTGCCAGCCTATTGATTTTGAATTTTCTCATTGCTATATTCTCTGATTCAGTTGGTAGAATTATGAGAAACAAGCTTGCCATAAGTACTGTGCAGAAACTTTGCATTTTGTCCAGAACTGAAAGACTGTTTCGCAAATGGCCTTTTGTCGAAAGGCTTTATGAATATCAAAGACAGAAACATTTTGATGTCATTGATGGAAGAGTGCTTCTGAAGGTGGAAAATGATCACTGAACTTCTGTGTACAAAGTAATTTATGGATGCATGTGTACAGGTATTATAGCAATTATAATTAAGTACATACATACTGGCTGTAATATGTTTTTCTGCACAGTGTAGAATTTTGCACCAAGGTAGTAAGGTTTCATTGTACTGACTTAAGAAAATAAAATGCCATCTTTGAAAAGAAGATTAAAAAATTTGTTTGCCGTAGTCAATGAGACCTTAACATCAATCACATATAATAGCAGGGAAACGGGATGTCATATTCTGAGACCCCAGCGAAAATTTATCAGCGGTTCCATATAATTAGATGCCTTGGTGAAGTGGTTAACATTTTCGCCTGCTGATCATGAGGTAGCGAGTTCAAACCCCCACCATGGCATCGGGGAGTTAGGCAGATCCTCTTCAACAATTGCCTCACTCTATCCAGGAGTAATGGGTACTTGGCAAGTGGCACCCACAATGATGGCACTGGTCGGAGCCCTTAAGCCCCGCAGTTTACCTTGTGTTCAAGGCTGAACACTCCCCAGGAAATTGAGAAAGACTCCAGATTGGCTGTTGAGTTATAACAAACTATAAACTCAGATTACATTAACATAATCATAACATTCAAGTTTTCAAATAACAACTAGTTCTAAATGAATTCAACGCTATTGTATTACAAAAAGTGGCATTACGTACACTGGTATTTTATGAATAATTAGATGCAGTTAATCAGCTGATAAAATTATCATTCATGCAATATAAAAAATGATAGGAAATTACCAGCAAAGGTACATATGATTACACTGATAGGTTACTTTCGAGTGCAAATGAGCAGACTAAAACAAAAAAATGGCGGCAGTACATATTTTTGGCAATTATAGAAAACAAACACTGTCTATATTAAACATTGATGTTTAAAGAGGAGCTGCAGCTGGACAACAGAAAAATAAATGATGAGGGGCAACAATTGTCTCCAAATCAGGAGTTGTACACCAAACAAAGCTAATCATTTAAGACATATCTATGATAAAATAGCCCTATAAACTAAAGGAAACGAGTAATTTTTGTCACAAAATTTACAATTTAGTGCTATTCTATTGAGCTTATTCTCACATTACACAATTTTGATTTGTTAGACCTAGGTGTGATGTACACCACGCTTGTTGATGGATCCCATTTTGCAACAAAACCACTGCTGACTTTGATAACAGGTTTGCCAGGATATCTGAACTTAGGGACAAAAATTTCCGTTGGTTTCTTGATGTTTGGATCTTGGACAAAGGAAAAGGTGAAAACAGCTGTATTCACATCATAGCGCATGGACTGAGGTGTACCGCTTGTTGCTCGAGCGTATGTTCTCGAGAATGACCGAACAGTGTTCATGTTGATGTGACCATCAGGTGTGAAGAAAGCAGAATCCCAATTTATCCAAGATTGGAGATGATGGTCAGCTCCATCCATGACCGCATTGCATTCAATTGTATACGTTGAATTTTTCTGGCCGTCGGGAAAACAAGCACCAAATTCGGAAAGGAGCGACCCACCACCAGTGACAGCGATGGATTCTTTGACTCGTGTGAAAAGATTTGGCAGCAAAAGATCATCACAGACAACTCTTTTATAAAAAGGATATGGCTTATGAGCATCTCCAGGAGTTATCCAGTTGCAATAGTAATGATACGACAAGACACTTCGGTTTTTGTAATCCGGTCCCCCAGGAACGTGATCAAAACCAGTGCCAAGATATTTGCCAGCTATTGTAACTCCGGTTACAACAGGTTCATAGAAAATCACTGTATCAGGATCCACTTTTCTAATAGCTGAGTTCAAAGTCTCATACAAAGGCATCAAGTTATGTCGACCAGCTTCACCTGCGAGGAACAATTTAGGGTGTGCATACATATCACCATACCACGGTTCGTTAATCAGTTCATAGCCCAAAACGTTTGTTTCATTTCTGAAAACCTTTGCTATAAAAGTCCATAAGGCTGCCAGGTGGTCTTTAGTCCCAGCAGTGTTGTCGTAAAGATGTTGAAAAGCTTCCGATACAGCTTCTGTGAAATAACGATCGAACCATGCCGATGATGGGTCAGACTTCAATGGCCAGGGAAATGGATGTCGGGGTGGAGGGAACTTCTTGACCAACCAAAGTGGAAATCCATCATAGGAATCAAACATCGAAGACATTACATCTTGATGCATGTCAAGTAAAGCATAAATTCCATGCTGTCTCAATTTCTGAACAATGCTTTTGATAACTCCGATATATGTGGTGTTAAATGTCCCTTCCGTTGGCTGAATCCCAGACCACATTGTTCCGAGTCGAACAACATTGAGTCCCCATTCTTGGAACAATTTCAATCGTGTGGTGTTTAGAATGTCACTAAAATAATATGGAGATTCCATTGAGACTGATGTCAAACCATGGAATATCATTACTCTTCCATATTCATCTTGCATCCATGGACTTCTAACGCTAATACGAGAAATTTCATCATTCACAATATGCGTGGAGGGATTAATCCTGCAGAAAATGCAGGGAACAAACACAAAAATCAATGATATAAGCAGCAATCTTGTAGGTCTAGCCATTTTGTTTCAGATACCATGGACCAGATCATGACCACGATGACCCACATGAGTACAGACCACAAAATCACACAAGCGGAACATTAGCATTAGCTTTAGGCATGAGGAAACACAAATTTATTAACCATAAAATATTATGCATTTGCCACATACATGTAGGAAAATAAAGTCGGCATTAATACACACATTTAAGATTGGTGGTCTACATAGTTTGTATAACATCACTGAGCCAACATTGTGCTTACATTATTTTTTGCATCAGATGCCAATGTTAGGCCAACCTATGCTAAATGGCCAATGTCTGCCTAATGTCTGTATGTCATCTGACAGTGAGTTCTGTCTGCAAGTTTCCATTACATCATGCAAATATTTCCTCCGAGCAGTTATAGCACTCAATCTGCACAGAACTCTAAACTATTTATTCAACAAGGTTTACATATAAGAGTCACGAAAGTTTATATACACCTATACAAAAATATTCACTTGTCACATACATACAAAGTCATAAAATAGGATAGGTGTTCCTCAACTCCCGAAGCTTACAAGCAGCCTATGAGAACCATTTTATATGCAAGCGTATTGATCCAATGAATCAGACCCCCCCCCCCCCCCCGCCCCCTCCCCCTATTACACTCAAACTAAATAATGACCAAAATGCATTCAGGCTCTAACACGTTTTTCCCCCCCCCCCCTTTTCTTATTTTTTTTCTAATGTTCTTTTGTAACTAATACTTATTGATATTTATTAATAATTAGTTTGTATTTATTCTTCAGTTTCTATTGCTTTTTTTATAGTTCTAATATATATTGATCATTTATTATTATTATTTTTTCTGTTCATTGGGCAACTCCCACCACAGTGAACCATAAGCTCTGAACATTTGACTCCTGTAAATGACATCTGTTTTCTGAAAGTCACATGTGGCAAGTTTCATCAGAGTAATTGAAATGCAATGAAATGAAAGTCACATGCCCATCAGCATTTTAGCAATATTATTTTTAATGGGAATCACATGCTAATATTTATTTGGTTGATGAAAATCGCATGTCCAACACTTGGAATTTTCAGTTACTATGTGGAGTATCATGACAATCACATGTCTTCCAGACAACGACAGTTTCTTTAGAACTCAAACTTTGTTTATAAGATCCCATCGCCCATGGCAGAATCTTGAATAACAAAATTATATTATGATCAGAAGAGCCCTTCTAGGACAGCCATGTTTATATATATTGACCTAAACATGATAAAGCCATGCATGTCTTGCAGGGATCAAGTTTATCTACAGCTGTATCTGAAGCAAGCCTTCGATCATGACAATATGTGCATTTATTGGGAATTTGAGATTTAAGAATGGGATAATTTGGAAAAAAAGTTGACTATGACTGCAGGAAACACACTTATCTTTGATAATTTGATCAGATGACACTCGCATACTAAATTGGCATAGCATTTTCTTGTCTGTTGTTCGAAATTTATTTTTTAACTTATCTATACTAAGTTATTACTGTGTGGATTACATCAACAATGATCAAAGGCCATATATATTCTTGCCAGATCACGAATACTCTATCAAATCCATATTTACAGTGTGTTTAATTGACGACCGGACTCATTTTCCCCGTTTGCAAAGATCGCCGTACATGGAGCTAGCACAGCGACAACAATGAGCGACACCTTGCGGTCATGAAGATGGGCAGGACCTAATAGAAGTATCTATGCCCAAATTTTACAGCAAGGTAATTTCTTATGATAAATTAAACCTTATGACCTCACAGACCCAAGTGACAAAACATTCTTGATTTTAAAAATCTCGCTTTTATTCAGAAAACAAAAATTGCATTTGAAAATCAACAATATCAAGTTCACATCTCAGATGTATCATAAGTATCAATCAAAATTTAACAAATGTTACATCATATAATATAATGCTTCTGTGTAACATACATAGTTTAGATTGGTTAAATAGTATTTCAAGCCCAAGAAAAAATACAGCTAGTGCTTTCCTGCAGATTGTAATACTATTACCATGCGATTTTATCACAAATAATTTTGTACTATATTGATAATTTCAATAAACGGCAATAATACAGTTTGGTACAAAAATTTGTGGTTTGAATTTAATGTGGTCTAAATAACTATATTTATGTGTGCAATTCAACAACTCAGCTACAATATAAATTATGTATTCTAATATATTGATTTAAATTTATTTGTAATGAAATGGAATAATACAATAATTTCTCGTTGTAAACGTCCATCAGCTTACCTTTATAATATTTTCTGATCTTCATATCATTTGTGTCACCCTCATTATATATTACCTCATTATTTTCTTGTAACTGGTGGTCTCAAATAACTTTGAATTAAGTTCTGAGACCACCATTCATCATTATTGTATACAAATCTAACAATGTGTTTAATGTTTTTGCTTATTTCTCACAATAATTAGCTAGCCTCCTTTCTTGATCCATTCAATACCCATGTGGTACATATGTCAAGGATTATGCAAATTGGCACAACAGTTTTACTGCACTTTTGGCATAAAAATAATGCTTAATCAAATACAGTTGACACTACGCTAAAGCAATTTCAACAACACAAAAGTAACAACAGCATTATTTTAACAAATAATATGCAATAGCATGTAATAAACATAAAAGACAACAAATATCCAATCTGAATTCATATAAAGTGCATAAATGCAATTACAGAATGTGAAATACAAATTAAAGAGCAAATACTCAAGTCAACCAGTTAAGCACCCTTATAACAAACAATTAGAACGTTTACATGCAAACTACATTAACTAACATAAGCTATTGCTGTATCATAACTTTAGAATATTTCTAAGAGATCATCATCTAAATAACAATTTTTAACATCTGAGCACCTACAGGCAAATTATCTATGCTTGCCAGAAATAAGATGTTGCCTCATATTTCATTAGATCACCATTTAAAACAATCACTTGTAACTGATCTTTTGTTAATCCCAATACTTTAAAGAATGGATTCTACACTCAGTTGAACTTGTGAACAACAATTTGTTGGGAGCTCTGCAATTAATTTTAGCGGATGCGAGTGCCTTTTTTGTGTAATAATTGTGCACAGTCTTGAGTGAAAGATGAAAGGTTGACTGTTTTAGTTTTTATGATTAAATACTCCCCCAAAAAGAATTTTGCTCAAATAATATATATGCAATAAAAATAACAAAGAAATTTACAAAAATCAAAATATAGTCAACCCTGCTTTAACTGCCACCTGTATAGAATGGTCAACAGCTGTAAACAATCACTTCCAGTTCCCCTAGACTGCACATTCATTATTTGTTTTAACCCTCTATTAAACAACCACCCTTCTTAAACGGCCAAACTGATTCAATCTCTTGAGTGACTGCTAAACACAGGCTGGACATTAAGGGCCACCATGCATCCTCCGAAAGACCTTGCAGAAGGAGGAATCAAACCTCTGAAGTGCAATGTCCAAGAACATCTGGCCTTCAAACAAAATTACCATGAGTGCTGCTCAAGTGTCCATAAGTTTCTCCAGAAGTTGAAAAAGACTTCTTGCAAATCCAACAGAAGTGAGAATTGCACATGCGGCAAGTCATGTGATTGCATCCACCAGATTTCTCAATCAGTGCATTGCACTTTGGACACAAACAGCGGTCTCGTTTTTTTTCCTTCAACCAGTCGGCGACACCTCGATCCTCATCTGAATTGATAATTTTGTATGTATCACAAGGCAAGCCCTCATGACTAGGACTGTGACAACATCGGCACATTTTGACGAAACAAGACGGGCATTCGAACGTCTTGTTTTTGCCGCTGACTTTGTAAACCATCTTGCAGTCAGCAGTAAGGCAATATTTGACACGCTGACTGTTGAGCAGGACATACTTCTCCAAGGCAGCATCAAACAAGGATTTGTACCCATCATCTTTGGGATGAAAGAGGTTTTTGATGTCCTTTACAACAATCTTCTCACCGCAATCTTCTTTTGCACAAGTAATAGGAAGTTCTTTGTTGCGTCCTGCTGTCGTAAACATAGCTTTCACACATGCATGACAGTAAGCATGACCACAGCGTTCCATGTAGTATATTTTCTCTGTGATTGGACACAAACATATTGGGCAATCATCTGTGAAAGCTGGGCCTTCATTCGGCGGGTTTTCAAGGAGATCCTTCGAAGCTTTCTCAACTTCTTCAATCGCATCAGCTATGGCTTCGTTAGTGCCTGTCATCGCCAGAATATGCTCGCGGAGAAGAATTTCAGCACAGTCGACTTTTGTCTTATCAATGAACTGCTTTAGGGTCACGCCATATGTTTTCAGAAGATACTTCAAAACACCTGGTGGTTTTCCCTCTCCAGTTAATTCCAGTTGTCTGCTGATTCTACCTTGGTTATTCTCCAAAAAGCGTTCAATCATTTCTGTCACCTGGCCCAGACGGCCTTCATTGACATAAACTCTGACTCCTCTATTCCGCCTATCCACTTCCAGAACACAATGGAACTGTCGCTCAACTGACACCATGAATTTCCTTCCATTATGAGATCCTAGGATATCCACCTCTATTTCACTTGGGATGGGGATTAACAAGCCAAATACTAGATTGTTGCACATCTTGGTTATTTTTGTAAAAGCTGTGGCATCCGGTGCTTGAATTCGAAGGTACTGCAGTCTGTTATTACCTTGCTCTAGATGGAGTTGTGCTGGACGATACATGTCACTAGCTGTAGCAACAAGGTCTTCATACTGCCTCTGCAATTTGTTGAACAGTCTTTGGTTCAGCGTTATTCTTCCGGAAAGTTTCAGCTCAAATTGAACACAAGCACTTCCCATGAAAATGCTTTTGCTGCAGATATCATGAATTTTCTGGGCAATTTCTGCATTTGGAGTTTTGATATACCCATACCAGTCGAAGTTCTTCTCTTGAGGCTTCTTTAGTTCAAGGTGGAAATTAGTCTCTAAGGTCTCTTCTCGAATTTTTTTGACCAATTCTTCTTTTGTTGCCTCCACTAATTCATCAGTTGCTGGTAGAAGTCTCTGGCGTACAAGTTTTACTTGGTAATCGACATGTGGGATAGCTGGATCAACAATTTTTCTAAGATCATTCTCAGTCATCAAGGGAGAGACGTTCTTCAGTGCTAAGTCACATGCATTTTTTCTAGAGATCTGAACAATGAAGTGTCCAGTGGACGACAATGATAGATAGGCATCGGTAGCAGCCAAATCATCGCTGAATGTCAAAAATCCAAGTCCAGTACAGAGACGTCTGAGCCATGAGAATGAGAGACTGGTTGATAATGAAGCCGACATTTTCCTTTCTTCAGGCTCTAGGACAAAATGATGCAGCTCAGCCTCAGTCTTCTGTCTGTATCGATGCATGACGTGTTTTGCAACAGTTTCATCTTCATACATGATTTTGCCCCAGCCTGGATTTCTGGTATTCTGTCCTCCTCTAGGCGGTTTAAACACAAAATGCCTCTGTATTTTCCCATACTTGGAAAACAGCTCCAGTATTTTGCTTTCCGTGATACCAGAGGTTTTCTGACGTATCACTATTGTTCTGTAATCCTCTGCCATCAGGACTGTCTTCAGCATAGCTCCCTCTTCCATGACATAGTAAACATCAGTGTTAGGAATTACCATTTCTTCCAATGTTTCCAGGACCAGTTCTGTCTTCAGCGAAAGTAGCTCAGATTCAATAAAATCAACTGCTGGTTTGCTGCCCTCTGGAGAACAGAAGAAATTCACCTGACGTGAAGACACAGAAATGTCCAACGCAGATGGAATATCTTCCAGATACTTTTCATGTATCTCATCCTCAATTCTTCTGACATTTTGACCTTTCGCACCGATGAACTTGCTCAAAACAGACTGCCCTGCTGAAGCAGAATAAACTTTCGCCAAATCCATATGAAGTGACTGCATCCAGACTCGGACACAATCTATCATATCAATGCCTATCACTTCCTCCACGAGTTCATTGTCAATCCCAGTCGAATTCAGCAGATATAGTTTACCAGTTTCCAAAACGCTAGCAAACACAATCCACTTCGGCTCTTGTTTCAGCATCTGAACAGCAGAAGATGGATGCAGAACAATGGTGAAATCCAACTGCGGAATGTAATATCCAGTTTTACTGTGACCAGTGAAACAGGCCAAATTCTTTCTGTAACATTCCACTATGAGACGATCTAATTTTGCTGAAACTGCGGCAGTATCAGAAAAAGCCAAATCCACAGTAATTGAAAGCTCCTTTTTCAGGGTCGTGTTCAGGTCATTTACAAAATCCAAACACATCCGCATTGACTTCCCGTTGATGCTATTTTCAACACACCAAGTAGATCTCTTACTTTTCCCGATGCCATACCACTCCTTGAAAACCTCATACATGGTGTAAATATCACCTTTTGGGCTACAAAAGCGAGTTTTCTTTTTGTCTGCCATTTGTTTCTCACTGGGACTCCCCATCCGAAAGAAAATACTTGATCCAACAGTCAATAATGCTGTGACTACCATGCCATCAAAACCAAACCCTTGTTCAATAGTTTGTAGAAGAAGCTTCCCATATTTTGGCTCAAGGTTCAGAACAGCAAGTTTTTTACCAAGCTCTGTCAATCCACCTCCTGGTAAAACTGCTCCAAGGCAGCGCAATTCATTCATAGCATGGTCCATGACTTGCCGAGAAGGAGCTTCGACAAAATCAAATTTTGTTGGGTCATCAATACCAAGGGTCATGAGAGTCAGAAACGCCATCTCCGTGCTCGATTTTAGTATCTCAGGAACCGAGCCAACAGCCATGGTATTGTATGTCTCTTCTGTGTAAAGTCTGAAGCACTTTCCACTCTCAATTCTGCCTGCTCTCCCTTTTCTTTGATCAGCTGAACTTCTGCTGATCCACTGCACTTCAAGAGAACTGATACCTCTTGTGCTGTCAAAACTCATCTCCTTTGCCTTACCTGTATCAATGACATATTTAATGCCTGTAATGGTTATAGATGTTTCTGCAGCATTAGTTGCAAACACGATCTTCCTCATACCAGCTGGTGTTTGGTTGAAAACTGCTTTTTGTTGGTCTGGTTGAAGGCGGCCATGCAGTGGCAAGCTGAGGACACCCCTTTCTTGCTCCAGTTCTTGGACTGCTTTTTCAATTTCAGCAGGAGATGTCAAGAAGACTAGGATGTCTCCTGGAGGTTCATTTCTGTGCACATGCTTTGCTTTGTCTACTGCTTCACGGAGGTATTTATCATCATATCCCGCATCGTCATAATTTTTGTAGACCACCTCGACTGGAAATGTCCGCCCAGAGACCTTGACAATAGGACAACCGTTAAAGTAGTCAACAAACAACTTGGGATCGATGGTAGCCGACATGACCACGACCTTCAAGTCAGGTCTGTGACGTTTTGCTTCCTTTATCATACCGAGCAGCAGGTCGCAGTAAATGCTGCGTTCGTGGGCCTCGTCAACAAGAACACACGAATATTCCTTAAGCAGAGGATCTTTGATGATCTCCTTCAGCATTGCATGGTTTGTTGTGTACACTAATTTTGTACTTGGCCCAACTTTTGTGTTATACCCAGCTTTATAACCAACTATGCCACCCACATGGGTCCCCATTTCTTTCGCAACTTGGCACGCTAAGCTGATGGCTGCAACTTGCCGAGGCTGAATACAAGCTATCATGCCCTCCTTGCTCAAATCAGACTCACTGAGGTACTGGGGCGTTTGGGTGCTCTTGCCTGAACCTGTTTCGCCAAGAAGAACCAAGAAATCATTCTCTACCACTGAGGATATTATCCCTGACTTGCAAGCATAGATTGGCAAAGCTCCTTTCAGTTTCTTGGCCTCTAACCTACACAAATCAACTAATGAATCTAAATGTTCGGAGAAACTTTCACTCAATCCAATATCGTCAAGTTGTGAAGTGAGATATTTACAATGGTTCTCATACTCTAGCCTCTGATTTTGGAGTTCTTCCAGTTTCTGTTCATGGACCATTTTTGCAGTCACCATTTCATCATAGTGTTCCAGACCAGTCCCATCGAGCATGTCCAGATTTCTTATGATTTCTTCTTTCTGCCGGATCTTATCACAATGGCCCTTCAAAGCTGCGCTGGAAATGTTTACAATCTTCCGCAAAAATTCTGTCTTCATTCTTTGCAGAGGTGGTCCAGTCGGCTCACTTGAATAGCTACAAGAAATGCAAAACCAATTTACTATGTCATATTACTATCTTCCAATATTAGTCCTTCAAAAGAAACAAACGTGCACATAGCAAATATTTCCAAATTCAGGGATTCCTGGAGAACAGTACTGACAATTTTGACAAAAAACAAAGAAAATGAATTTGTTAAATTAGTAACTGGAATAAAATATATCTTATCATTAGGGAAATTGTGATAACAAACTGGGTTTGTCTATTAACATATTTATATTTGTGTTAAGTATTACTCAATAAATTAATACCATCTTTACTCAAATAAAAGCCCTCCCTTCGATTTTTTTCAGAGAGCATCTCAGCAGGACCTATATTTGAGTTGGGCTTCTTATATTTTAGGGGCAATGTGAACACCAAAAAAATTTGAAAATCTTGCGAAGACCTCAAATTCTTTTTGGACTTGAGCTCAGTCCATCGAGGGAATGAAATGAAATAAACTTATCTGCTTGCTGTGGTTGAGGGGGGCTTCTACAAATTTGAGGGAAGCCTTTATTATATTTGGGGTATTCGAGTATATATATATATATATATATATATATATATATATATATATATATATATATGGTAATTTATACAAACCTTTCTGTAGCTTTGTTTTCTGTTACAGCACTGGTGCAACTTCGTTCCCTGACAGGTTCTCGTACAGTCCTTTTTTTTGGTGCAGTGTTCCTCTGTTCAGTGCTCTCACTCATTGACTGTTGCCGTTGTGCCATCCTAGCTCTAATCTTGTGAACGCTTGTCTTGTCGTTTATTCCATGGATGACCTTTCGTGCCTGAGCTCGACTTACACACAAGACTTTAATTGAAGTCCTTGTTTCAACCTTTAAGACACTTTCTATGTCAATATTGGCCAGGCTGATCCCTTTGCATGCACCTGTCAATTAAATCAAGTCTATGTAAATGTCTTAATTCCACTGGGTTTGACACTTAGTTTATATGAGCAGCTGCCAGAGGCAGACGTTATGATGAGATGATAGGTGTCCACTCTGCACCATGTTACACATTTACCCCCTGGGTGGGGTTTTCCAGTAGTTATACTTGCCTCAGCATAGACACTTATTACATAGGATCTGTTACTAACTGCTTTCTTACCTAATGCTGTCTTTAGATAAGTCTTCGCTTTCGCAATATCTCCTGTTTCGTCTTGTGGGTAATTGGAACACACCAACTCAATGGCAGTCTTCTTCACCTTAGATTTCTTTGCAGGCCTGTTTTTGGTGAACTTCTGAAGAATAAGAAAAGCCCCACTGAGGTTATACTTCATGATATAGTCTAACTGTACTCAGAACTCAGAACATATTTATTTCATATTACGCATATCAATCATTGATACAATTTAACATATACATGTAATATGGGGGACATCTCTAAGATATTTGATATATCGCTACTGAGATGCCCCCCATGGTTTCCTGAGGACTCCCACCAATTCCATCACACCTTGATGCTACTATTTATTGATGCTACTATTTAATATCTTTAGACAATGTGCTTGTGTAACCTGGTAACGTCGTCCAGACTGCAAAAGCCAATGAGAAAATGGCTGACAAGGATTGGAAACGGCCCACTGAGCCCACGTTTTGGGAATTCAATTCATCATTACTTTGATAAAAACAATGTTCTCAACACATGAACATTATCATCATACTCATGATGGCATTTATTTACTTTTGTCTGTCCCCACAAAAAACTGGGGCCAGGCCTGCTGGCTTAAGTGTTTTCAAAGAAATTGTTACACACATGTAACAGCACAATTTAACTAGATCAGAGTGAAGTATGATATCCTGCATAGCCAATGCCTAATTAAAGCGTTATTAATTGGAAAAATAAAAATGGAACAAGTCTTGTAGAAGGGTAATATTAGGATACTTGCTGGAACTGAAGTGTTAATTTCCAACAAGAAAATAAATCAAGACATATATACCTACCTGCTTATTTCCGTACACATTTGCTGAAGTTGCACCAGGTGAAACCATCTTTGGAGCCACATTTGGAGCCTTCTGGGACGCCATCTCTGGAGCCATCTCGGGAGCTATCTTTGTTGGTTTGGATCTGTAAAATATTTAGATAATATTAAGTCAAGATGGTTTACAACCAATAAGACAAAACACAAGCAACACTGTACTTGTACTTGTTTCTATAGTCATTCAAGTAAATACCTGCTTCTAGTAAATGTAGGAATGAGATGACAAGACTTGGCAGTTCAACCTGCAGCCACAATTCATTTATAAATTTTTCAAAGGCATCCACAACTTGTCGCCGAGTACCTCAGGCTCGCATCAAGCTCCTACAGCGCACTTTTTAAAAATGATATTGCAATACTTCTAAACAAATGACTTTGCACTCTACAAAGTGAATGTTACAATAAATTTTATTGTTATTGTCAAAGTTTCAACATACCGTCTACCAGGGCTTCCCTTTTCCACCATATTTGTTTCTTGAACTTTCGGCAGCTCTGGTTTATTAATTGAAGAATTGTGCCACACCGGTGTTGGTGGCGACTCATTTCGACCTTTCCACACTTGCAGTGATTGATTTAGCTGAGCCCTTATTTTATGAACGCCAGTCTTTCTGTTTATTTCATGTACAACTTTCTGCGCCTGACTCTGACTCGAGCAGATGACTTCAATTCGGGTGTTGCTTCCTCGTCTTTGTGTGGCCTTGATGAAGAAATCAGACCGAAAAATTTCCTCGCAGGACGCTGTTTTTAGAAAGCAAAAGAGTTGTTATTTTAGAGTAACCCCAGAAAACAGTCAATTATGGGTATAGCACTTCTCTCCACCTCAAAAACTTCTAAGTATTTTATCTTTTAAATAGCATCAAATAATTCCAATTTTATAAGCAAAAGGATTCAAAACTGGCTTGATGCACAAATTATACAAATGCCATCAATCAATGCTTGCATTTCAAAATATACTAGAGGGCATGCAAATGCGCAAATGGTGCGTAGAGCAGAAAGGCATGATCTAAAAGTTAATATAAGAATGAAAAGCAGATATAAACAATTGGGAAAATATTTGCAGAAAACCAGTTAAGTCCACCCATTCAGAGTGAGTGTCACTAAAATTATTTGGCTGTCTCAAAGTGAGTTTTTTCTATTTTGATTGGTTTCAGTCTTAATGCTAAACAAATATTTTAACCTTTTTAGTGCATATATCATAGTGGGCTGTCTTACGGTAGATAAATCTTTAACATATTAATGTTTACAAATTGGTTGGATAGGACTAAAACTCACTCATTCACCACCCATAACTTGACATCTCAGCTTTTGATTTGGTTGAATTCATGCTTTTGTCTTCTCTATGAATCGGAAATTGGCAAAATTTCTTGCTTTACATTTTCGCCGCCGAACTTCGTAATTTATATTTGTATTTGCGTACAAGAAATTCGCAATACATGTACATGTGTAACCATTGACTTATGGCTTCGCCCCCGAATACCACCTTTTTTCTAAAAATGAAAGGTTTGTGTTGTTTGTGTTATATATTTTTAATATATATATATGCCCCTATAGATATATGCTAGATTTGTTTACATGTACCTTAAGACTACCTTAAGTAAGATAGAATAAAAATAATAGGAATATTTAATAGAACATATTTAGAATATAATTACTAACATACCAATTTTGTTAGTTAAAAATGCTATTTATGCATGCCAAATCATTGGCAAAATACAATGCAATCAACTGCATGTAGATTACAACTGGGCAATTATAAGACCTTGCTGACCATCATTGTGTTAATCACAAGTGACACAAAGAAATAATTATTCACTCTTGAGTCAAATTATATAATCATTAGGTATTATGAATTTCTCTCTTATTTTTTTTATCCATAGTAAACTGACACTATGTCATCTGTAGTCCACGAATCCAGATTGACACTACGCATCACGCTGCGATTGTAACACGAGAGGGCGACACGGTATACTTCAGCATTGACTAATATGGCGGAAATGCACGAACATGAACGAGCGGCCAACGTGCACATAAAATGATGATTTTGAGAAATATACTGGATAGAGCGCATATATGCCTAATAGATGCTTTAGCCTTCCGCCGAAGTAGCCCCATTGGAATAACATGCAAGTTCAAATTCACGCCAGAAAAATGGCAAACCGGAAGCATTACGCGTAAACCGTTCCAAAAACAAACGCAAGATGGTGCGTTTGCTAACGCACCATAACAAGGAGGCATATAATATGTTATCTGCCAGAGACAGAAGGAGCGGAAAGCTTGGATTATATGCTGTCAACACTGTTGAATTGCCTGACGACGCTTTGTACAAATTCCGCTAGGGGCGCTCGTGGATGTCTTGCTGTACAGTGGCGTCCTCTGGTGCAAAGAAACCGTAGCATAGCGCGTTTTGCATATAGCATGTCGGTGGTGTTTAACGATGAAATCCTTGACAGTTAGCGCTGAATTGGCAAGTACAACTATTTTAATGCATTAGAACTTGTATATATTTTTAAAATTAAAGATTTAGTGAAAGCCGATTGTTTTACAGCAAACAAAGATTTTACAGCAAAGAAAGATTTGCGGCAGCTCCATAGAAATCACGTGACTGAAAGAGTTTGTGACGCTCCGAAATTTCTCATAGACTAACCAACATTCAACCTCAATGATTCAAAAACAGATTTACACACACAATACCGGAAGGAGCGTAAGCTTTCCGCTCATATAATTCCTATTGCCATAGTAATTTACTTTCCATCGAAATTTTTGAAGTAATTAAGTATTACATAAAATTTATAATAGCATTAAGTACTTATAGGACATGCCAAAATAACACTTTTAAACTCAAACAAAAGAATTTGAAGAAAATACAATTTTCCGTTTAAGTTCCGAAGTTTTGAAATTACCTAAAGCCTTATCCAGGTAAACTTCAGTCTGTGCAGTATCTTCGGGGTCACTTGGAAAAAAATCGGAGCAAACCAATTCGACTTCAGCCTTCTCAACTTTTGGGAAACTGTGTGAATTTGGCGGAATTAAGAAATTGTGTGAATTTACGTTTTTGGGGAAATTGTGTGAATTTGCGGCTCTTGGGAAATTGTGTGAATTTCCGGATCTTTCAAAATGCTGTGAATTTTGGGGTCTTTCGAAATTGTGAAAATTTGTGGCTCTTTCGAAATTTTGTGAATTTGTGGCTCTGGTAAAACTGTGTGAATTTGGGGGTCTTGAGAAATTGTGTGAATTTGGGCCTCTTGGGAAATTGTGTAAATTTGGGCCTCTTGGGAAATTGTGTGTATTTGGGCCTATTGGGAAATTGTGTGTATTTGGGCCTATTTGGAAATTGTGTGAGTTTGGGCCTCTTGGGAAATTGTGTGTATTTGGGCCTCTTGGGAAATTGTGTGTATTTGGGCCTCTTGGGAAATTGTGTGTATTTGGGCCTCTTGGGAAATTGTGTGAATTTGTGGCTCTTGGGAAATTGTGTGAATTTGTGGCCTTTGGGACATTGTGTGACTTTGTGGGTCTTGGGAAATTGTGTGAATTTGTGGCCTTTGGGACATTGTGTGAATTTGTGGCTCTTGGGAAATTGTGTGAACTTGTTGCCCTTCCCATTTTCGGTTCAAATTTCTTTCGCAGTTCCTCAACTGTGGCACTCTAGAATACATATAAAAAATATATATATATATATATATATATATAATTTGATTACAGTAAGACTGTACTTGTAAGTTTCAGGTGTTGGGTGTTTGTACACAAACTCCAAAACCCTACATAAAGGTTCGAAATGAGACCACATGAAATGTAAATGTCTAGGCTTCCGCTAAACGTTCGCCACGGTCCTCTTGGCGAAATTTACTTAAATGTGGCTAAATTAAATGCTTGTGTGGCGAAAATCTGTCAAACTTAGTGGCGAAAATCCCTCTCAAGCGTACAAAAGAGAAACTGATGCTCCTGTTTGACTGGGAATTAGAAACTTATGAAAGCTGCTTCAAATAATGGTGACTAAACTGTCTCTGTTGTGGCTAAAAAAATTTTGGACTGCTTTAGACAGAGTGGCTAAGGCTGGAATAATTTAGAGGAAGCCTAGAATGTATAGGTTTACAGTCCGTTTTCACTGCGCCAATCAGTCTTAACCGACTTTACAATTACAACCTTGGCAGGAGGACTATTCATGCCTTTCTCAACTCCCTGGGGAGTATACAGCCAAGCAGTCAGCACATCAGGCTACGCACTCTACAAATGCCATCACTGCCTATAGCCAAGTGCCCATTTGCACCTAGGTGGAGTGAAGCAGTGGTTTAAGGAAGATCTGCTCAGTTCATCCATGCTGTGGCTGGGCTTGCCCCCATGATCATGCGTTCTTGCCTGGCAACCTAAACACCAGTTCCCTACTAATTTTGAACCCTGCTACAGTGCTCCATTAAGCAATGTTAAAAATTTCATTGAGTGAAGATAGAGGAACCGATGTTAAGTTTGCTTTCAGTTCTACGTTTTTCAGTACTTTATATATACATTACTCCACATATGTTGCTCATGACCCCCTTTAAAAGCTACAAGTTTATAAAAGCATCAAACATGAACATTGTTGGACTTGTTCCAAAAACAAAAAAAAACACATGCAGTGGGTATAATTTGCTATGATAGCACATAATATAATTATGAGCTTCTTCTAAAGGTTTACATACATACCATATTCTTGAGTGCTTCTTCAGTTAGCTTTTGCATATTTGCATCAGCCAGGCTTTGCATACTTTCTGACCTGCAAAGAAATTAACGAAGATAATCAACTCATAATTATTATTGAAAAGAAAGGGCTTAAGTATCGAATACAACTGCACCACGGAATAAGCCACACAACAGCCAATGAAAGCAGCTTATTCCATGAGCATTCACACCTAAGGACCAATAACGGATACACTCGTTGATATAGCTGCTGTATTCGGATCAATTTTTTTTAAGGTGGGTTGGTCCCCCACCCCTCAAATATTTTGAAAATGACACTGAACATTGTAATGAAGGATAGTATACTCTAGATGTCAAATAAATTAAAGTTTGTACAAACCTATCTGAGGCACCAGCAGCCTCATCACTGGATGACTGAAGCTGATCCATTTTGTCCTAATTGGAGTCGTTAATTGGTTAAACTGCAAAGTTCCAATACTATCTTCGATACAGGCATACCTGTCACAAAAAAGTTAATCTGTGTTGATAACAAATATTCAAGAGGATTATGCATAAAATTCATTACAAACAAGAAACAACCTTCAACAATGACCAACTAATTATTATTAGCTCCGACAACAGGGAGGATACTCCCAACAACAGTGAGTGCCCTCCCAATTAACAGCTTGACAACCAGTATGTGCACTGCTCACTAAACAGGATAATAAGAATGGCAAGAAGATGATGTTCGTTCTAAAGAGCTAAAAACAATTCAAAGAGGATTAAAAAAAAAAACACTAACTGCGAGTTAGTTATCAGTCTTAATCAATCCATGGCCCATCTTTAAATAAGGCCTATCTGTTGTTGTAGATATCCACAAACTATATGAATCAATACCAGAGAGCCTGATAACATTTGCTTTGTTTAAAGTACTCTTTTTATATTGCCACACCATGTATTTACATATTGAACTTGTTTATCGGTCTTCTCATGTGAATTTTAGTCACATGCTACAAGATAAAATAACATTAATCATCATGGATCATATGATTTACTGAACATATTATGATCAAGCAATATTGATACTTGAACATTATACATATTGCATTAAAGTTATAGAAGTATACGTGTAGTTTGTGTTCCTTAATTTGATGTCTGATCACAGGCGCTAGCCGGAAAATTACACTAACTATCTAATGTGTTATTATAAGCCAAAGAGCAATGATAAATTATTTTCCGGCTGGCGCCTGTGATCTGATACTTATTACCAAACTGAACTTATTTTTTTTCTTTACCAATCTGCCCCGGAGGCCATTCAAAGGCCCGCCTTAACCCCTTCCAATTCTCCCCCTTCCCATGAGAGACTCCTGTGCCACCGGGCGGGAGACACGTCTTGATCTTGACCTCCCGGTATCTTCTCGAATGCCCCCTTTACCCAAAACCCCAGTTGGATGTCGGATGATATTAAATTGGCGGTCCCTTGCATTCAGCGTCTATGCTGAGGCAAGTAATTAAAAGACCCCACCCATAGGGTAAATGTGTAACATGGGTCGACTCTTCCTCTCTTTCACCTCATTATTCAACCCTCGTGAGCGGCAATGACTTAAGTTAGAGGGCTACACTTCCGTCCATATATATATATATATATATATATATATATATATATATATATATATATATATATATTTATATAGATCTATAGATCTATCCATTAATAATACGTCTGAAGATGTTACATGCATGGGCATTTATGACAGCTGCCACAGGCAAACGTAATGGTGAGATGCAAGTATTGGACTCTACTATGGGTGAATTCTTTTAATGTACACATATCAGCATATGGTACACGATTGACCATGTTTAACCAAGGAGAATGTATTGGTTTAACCATGAGTCATATGACGACCAATCTAAATTTGTTAAATAGGTTCCTTATTACACACACAACGACAAAACTCACCAGATAATAACGAATCTTTAACATAGACCTGTGAAAATGTCACGATTCGATCCTTCCTCCTCTTCATATGGTTGCATCAGGCTTTATCTCTGGTTGCATGGAGCGGGGAAACCATATTGGTGCTATAAATAGCTATTTCTCGATTCCCGCCACGAAGCAGTTATTTTTCATAGAGCAAATTCCAGACCTATTTTTATAACAGCTTGTCTAGACTCCTGGTCAACCAGGGCTGGATCCGGGGGGGGGGGGGGTATGCCAGCCCCAAAAAGTAAAAAGGGAGCTAGAAACTGTTATATACCAAGGCCGCCATCTTTCCTGTATAAATAATTAGCGAGAGGCTGCTGGTCACAGATGCGGGAACCAGTGAAGGGCTATGGTCGAGATCGTAGTATGGCATGAGTGCTCAGCTCAGCAAACCAATTTCGAATGCGGCTTAAGACACATTTAATTGTGCAAATCGAACCTCGAACAGCAATAATGCACTCTCTGGTAATTTATATGGCCTACTAAGTCGCGCCTGAATCCCTTTATAGTCACATTGTATATCTAGGCTTTTTTCACAAATTCTAAAAAATTGTTTTGACCATTTTACGTGCAAACGTATATACATATGATACATCAAACCCGAATCAGAGCCTCTTCCTACCCAAAAAATGTCTGGATCCACCCCTGTGGACTTAGTATACTTATTGTTGATAATGTAAACTGCCATATTGAATTATATATATCATATTGTATATATATATATTATAATATATATACTTTTTTTTTTCTCCCAATGTGGACTTTGACTTGATTCCAAGCCACTTACATATCTAGCTACTTCACTTATTTGAGTTCATTATGAAATATATTCACAAACCTTTTTTTTTTTTAATTGTCCCCCCCCCCCCCCTTATTAAGTGATAACTAATGCAATTGAAAAAAACGAACTCATGCATTTTGCATTTAACGAAATATTTTAATAGGGCATTTTTAACATGGCAACAATAAACATTTAACATGAATATATATATATTTATGCAGAAATGCAGAAACAAGCTGCAGTATAGTTTAGCCGAGATTGACTTTCGAAAAAGAGAATTAAATGCCAAGCTGGCGTACAACCAACAGACCTCCTCGGCAAGATAGATTTTCAGTTTGGAATACAGAGCAACGAGGTACAAAAATATATAAATATAACAGTACACTACATTTTGCATTTACACTTCACAATATCATCATTTTACAATGCATACAAGTGGTTTGGAACTTTGGATGTGGAATAAATCAAATGATTAGGCTAGCTTATAAGAATTAATCTATAAATGATAAGCATACAATGTGTCTAAACGTTACCAACATGCAAAATATTCACACTTTGTGTTTAGCGCAGTACAGCGGACCCAAATTTATGGCCATATTTGGCGCCAATGAAATAAGTTCTAGATAGCACAATTAGAATAACATTTTGTGTAAAGTAGCAGGGGTGAAAATGAAAACCGCCACCATCAGTTGTGACGTCATACTTGAGTTCAAGCATTTGCCGTCATATGGCTGGCAACGAGTCCGCTAAATATAGTCATAAATCTGGGTCCGCTATACTGCCTGCACTTTTTCCCACACTTTCAACCTACACTTATAATAAACTACAAATGCTCAAGAATTGTAACCATATATAAAATTAAATTTTTCAATAAGTGCAAATTAATACAATAATTGATAATTTAATAGTTACAAGCATAACTACACTTAAGGCTAATACCTGAGAAGCCACAAGTCTCTTTCACATTTCCTTGATTACCATCAAAGTTTCTAATATTTTTACAGCCACCTTTTACTCTAGTGGCAATATGATAAGGCTGGCATTTTATCAACGATGAAATTACAGCAAGCAGACAAATATCTTGTACCACTCAAGGATGTTGTCATGCTGAACATTATATAAGTCTCATTTGTATTATGAGTAACATATAACTGAAAAGAACAACAACAGATTTGAAATTTTAAACTAATGTTATGTTGACCCGTCTGATCCGCAACTACTAAGTCGTGTAATTTTACTACATTGGTCAGCATGGCAACTTCTTCCAGAGGTGAAAGTATTTTGTCCGCATCCTCTATATAGCCACTTCTAAGGTTATTCCAATGACAGAGTCAATACATGACTGGCATCTAAGACTAAGCAAGTCATCAAGAATAAACAAAGTAACAGACCCTGACTGATATGCCACAGAATTTGAGGTTTACAAAATATCTGCAGCAGATAATGTGGTTGGAACATACTCTTATCTACGATACTGGTTTGCTTAAGTTCACAAGTTCATGCTGTTACAGCAAGGAAACATGTCAGGATTTATTTGCATTATTTAAGAATGAGATGATGACTACATCCTATGTACAGGGACTTTATAGCATGTGGCTCATCAACAGAGCTGGGACAGTCTCTTCACGACTCAAGGGGATGCTGGTGACGGCAATCGAAAGCAGGTCACGGAGAGACCGGAGCTGGGAATGAGCTTTGAACCCTTGCCCAGGGCTATGTTCGCTATTGTTGCAGTTGACCACGCTACCCCCACTAGGCCACTTTTGAACCCAACAGTGGATCTCAATTTTTTTACCCCCTTTTTTCACCAATTTCCTACATCTGCGCTGCGCTAGCTAGTTCATTATTACACAAAAGAAAGCTACCAAGAAAGTTGTACATTTAAGCATGCAAGATAACCATTGAAAGCAATGTTTCACTAACAATTCAGTACTAAGTCTATAAAATTAAGGACACTTGCCAATTGTCATGTTCATCGTTGCTCACCAACGAAACCATCACATCATGCATATTCATAAATGAAAATAAACAAAAAATGCATTCAAGTAATCAAGTTCACACCATACAGATACTGAGTATCAGTTTCACAGACAATAAAATGTCAATATAAAATCTTAAATACAATACAAACTCAGCACACTGCAGTGCTCATGCAAACGAGTACACTAAAAATACTTTTATTGTTGTGGTATCGGACTACTTCATTTAGAGACAAATGATGCATCTCAAATAATCGCAGTAGAAGTGATAGTAACTGTTGTTTTGAAGTACAGCAGTTTTTGTTTTTACAGATAAATAAGAACTTCGAAAATTTTGTAGGAAATCTAGATGTTTATACTGTCATCATTGCCTTAGTTTTGGAACCCAATCATGCTGCAGGTTTGTAACTTATTATGTTACCTATAACTTCTATATATATCATGACAACACTGAAAATTAAACATTAAATGATGGTAAAAGTAAATGTTTCCTTATTGGTTTGATCTCAAACTCATTATCTGTTACCAGTGTCTTGTTGGTGCATACAAGTATAAGCGATGCTATATTAACAAATCATCAACAGGTTTTTATTGTAAAAAAAACAATAGCAACAAAAAATTGATATATTCTCCTTTCCTAGCACCATTATTTAAGTCATCCAAACTATTTGAATTACTTGAACATAAACAGTGAAGAGTATATGGACTATTTGGTTCATTTAGAGCCTGGATAAGGCGGTGCTCCAGACTGGACCCCTGGGTACCCGGGGGGTCCTCCCTGGCCAGGATACGGTGCACCACCAGCAGGGGGTGGTCCTCCCTGGCCAGGATACGGTGCACCACCAGCAGGAGGTGGTCCTCCCTGGCCAGGGTACGGGGCACCACCAGGGGGTGCATTAGGGGCCCCACCTGGTGGACCGCCAGGGTACGGTGCACCACCAGGGGGTCCAGTCGGGGCACCACCTGGTGGACCGCCAGGGTACGGTGCAACCCCGGGTGGAACATTAGGGGCTCCAGCGTTGTTTCCTGCAGGAGGCTGAGCAGGTCTTCTTGGCATTGGCGCTAGTCCCATCATTTTGTAGTAACCTGTGACTTGTTGAGGAACCTCGGCAAGCACGTGTCTGGCAAGTGAAGCAGGAGGGGCCTGTTTATAAAAATACATAAAGATTGTCACTAATTATGCTTTACAGTTTGTCTCACCACACACTAAAATCACTTCCTACCATTTATATAAGACATGTGGCAAACACATGACAGATATTACAAACAACTTTTAATTTGTCTTGGCCTCAAATTTATAACAGTTTGGAACCCAACCATATAAAATTTGCACTACTTTAATGATAATTCATAAACCAATTAAATGTATATGTAAAATAATGTATAGTACTAAGATTACACCTTGAAACAAATTACCATAGATTATCACTTAACAGCGATCATTCTTAATTCAGTCAATACCACTACAAAAATAAACTCTGAACGCTGAAGTCAGTGACCTCAACAAGTTTGCACTTTCATCCAAAAATTGTCAACAATAAAAATACAAATCAATGCAACTAAGAGGTTAATGTACGCTTGACCATGTAGTCACTACCAGAAAGCAATCCTAAAAGTTTGCAGTGTAGTAAATTTAACATTAGCACAGAACTGGAGGGTAAATAAAATGTGTATTTTGTCAATATTTGCCTATTCAGTTGGTTTATATTATTGACTTGAATTGTGAAGGCTGTGTTGAATATTAATAATTGCCGGATATTCTACATAATATAATATAAACATGAATAACGAGACTCATTCTGAATTCAGACTTGTATTATCGAAATGTCTGATTCCGACATGGGTGTCTTCCAATAGCAGATAAATCCTGGATGGTCATTGGTAAGTGTCATAAAGCAGTAATGAAACAGAAATAGCACAGAATAAATAGACTATGCTCATTAAAACTTGTTAGTACAAAGGTTATTGAATGGCTAACACAGCACATTGCGAATAAGCCAAACACAGAAAACCATTAAAAACTTTAAGAAAACCATTAACTGCTGTAGGTGGCACTCTAGTCAACGCATGGCCATGATTAAAAACTTTAAGAAAACCATTAAAAACTTTAAGAAACTTAATCTGAAGCCAAAACAATAAATAATAAAAATTAAAAAAAAAAAAAAAAACAGAAAGTAGCCATGAATAGTGGGGCAAAACAAAGTAAAATAGATCAGTTAACAGCCCAACCGTTAATGTGTAATACTTCGGAACTCCAAACGACTTATTAAGTAATGAATTATATATAAAGTAAAGCACTCACTGTATCATGAGGCTGAGAATGAAAAAGGAAAAATAAAAGAATAAGAACAGAAAATTTCAGAGTAAATGAAAATTCAGTTATAAGATGGCCGTTGTCAGGGAACAGATTCTTTACCTATCATTCAGGCAAGACCCGAATGTTATAAATTCCGGGTAATGAACATTTCTTGACAATCCCAAAAGTTTCTTATGATCAGGTCTAACTCACTTGGGTATGATTTGGGATTTGTGTTTTTTTGTGAAAAGAATACAGAATCGGCACTTTAATGTCCCATTTGATTGCCGTATACATGAACTGCAAAAGTTGCTTAAGGGGGTTTCACACATAGCCGGATCAGACGCCGGAGCGTCCCGGAGGTCAACTCCGGAATACTCCCGCATACTCCGGGGAAAGCCGTATAGACATCGTGTTCATGTCCGGGATTGTCCGGCATTGTCCGTCATTGTCCGGGGCGCTCCGGGAGCACCTTGGGACTCCGGGGGAAAAAATTAAACATGTTTAATTTTTCATGCCATTCATTCCCGGAGTAATTTAATCTGTGTAGATCCGTGTAGATCCGTGTAGATCCGTGTAGATCCGTGTAGGTCCGTGTAGACGCCCAGTAGACTCCGCCGATCTCCGGGAATCTCCGTATTGACTCCGGCATGTCTCCGGCTACATCCGGCGTCAACCGGGCATGAATATTTCGCCGCCATTAACGCCGGAGAGTACAAGGAGCCACAACGGATCCACACGAATGAACACGGTGTAAAGACCGGTGATATCCGCGAAGGCACCGTGAAAATCCGGTTCACTCCTCACTCTAAACGGGACAGTTGTGTTAGCTCCGTGTTGCTTCTTGTTGAGACCGTATTGACATCGTGTACACATCGTCAAACATTTATTTTTTGTTGACATTTAACAGCTCTTTGATCCCGGAACCCACCGGAGGTAATAAAATGTTACTCCGGGACGCTCCGGCGTCTGATCCGGCTATGTGTGAAACCCCCTTTAGACGATACTAGAATTTGCTCAGCGATTACATCCCTGATCAATGGACTTGTGTAGAGAAGGTAAATTTTAATAGACCACATGCTTTATAGTAGAATTGCATATATATTTATGAAATATATGATATTATCAACACAGTTATCAAAAAAATCCTCAGATTGTTTTTTTTTTTTTTTGGTGCATGTCAATTACATTTGTATACTTACATTATGGAAATCCCTGAAAGGTACAAACTGGACGATGTCCCTTCTGACGGGTTGACCACGAGATGACCGCAGGACTCCATCATCTCCGTCAAGGACATTCATCGAAGCAAAGTCAGCCTCCCCAACTCCCACGATGATGATAGACATTGGAAGACTTGAAGCATAAACAATAGCATCTCTTGTGTTGGCCATATCCGAAATGACGCCATCCGTCAGAATTAGCAGGACAAAGTAGTTCTGACAAAAAGGAATACAAGATTCATTATATAATACTATATCATTAATTTATATCTTATTAATTGACTATTCTCCAAATTGGATTTACATTCAACAATGCAAGTTAATTTCTCATGAATCTATGTTTATCAAGTATGAAAAAAGTTTCTAATTCCCAAGAATCTTACTTGGAAGCATTGGCATCAGGCTGATGAAGACTGTGAGATACAATCGAAAGCTTCCTCGCTCGATTAAAGTAAGATTATTGAAGAATAATCAACCTTTTTCATACTTGATTTAAATTATATTACACTGTTTTACCTTTGGTGCTCTTTCCGCATGAGCCGCCTCAGCAAATTTGGCCATGTGGCTAATGATTGGGGAAAAATTAGTGGGACCGTACAACTGGACTTGCGTTAGACACATTTTGTACGCCTGGAGGATTCCTTCCACACCTGAAATCAGTGATAATTAAGACAATTTTTCAAATATTTGTGATAATTACCACAATCAAATTCTATTAATCATTAATTAATTAATTAATTAAAAGACCTCTCGTGATTATTACCACAATCAAATTATATTATTCGTTAATTAATTAATTAATTAAAAGACCTCTTGTGATTATTACCACAATCAAAATCTATTATTCATTAATCAATTAATTAAACGACTTTTTTGTGATAATTACCACAATCAAATTCTATAGTTAAAAAATTAATTTAAAAACTTTTTCCTTTTTTAAAGAATTGGAAGTATTTTCAGAGCTTTAAAGGGACATTTAGTTAGAAAGTAAAAATGTAACATATTTTATCTGTCCCTTGAAAAGCTCCCTGTTACTGACTAAGAACAGTGAAATATATCTTTATGTTCTAGACTTTATTCAGACACTAAAAGATTTATATAACTGTTACTTTATTTCAATTTGGTCTTATGGTTATCAAAGATTTAAATGCTCGTTAAAGTTTCTGTGAGCTCTGTAAAAATCAACACCTGTTCTGTGCATCATTCTTATTAACATTTCAATAGTATTACAAAAAATTGGCAAGTTTGTCTCAAAGATATATCACTTTCTCTTTACCAATGTTTACCTGCGCAAAAAGGATTGTCAGGACGAAAGTTGCAAGGAAATTCATGAGACACTGAATATGTTGGAGGAATCTTTGCCCCAAATCCAAGAACTGGGAACATCTTGTCACTTGAAAAGAAAACAAATACTTATATTATTAGGTCGACCCAATTTATATGTACATTATTTTTTCTTTTAATGTGGTGGATTGCAGTGCAATCATTGCACTTGACATGAATGTAGAAAGTTGAGTCTGTCCCGTATGTAATTTTAATCCCTGTCTCTTCTGTGTTAAGTTCCTGCTTCTTTATTAGTTGAAATAATGAATAGTAAACATGTTAAGCTAATTGCAAAGTTCATACAGTTATGGTATAAGAAAAGGTCCAGCATAATTTATACAAATTGAGTTTATAGAATGCCATGTTTGATTTGTACAAAGACCAGATCTTTTATTTAGTGATTTCACTTCACCTTTGTAATGTTTATGTGGTTTTCTGAGGGATTTTGGACCTTGTAACATATATATTTGATTATATTATTACTTTATTATAACTATCTATATATAAGTGTATGTAACTTAAATGGCTCAGAAATATGAATTTGTTTTTATGTCACCAGTGACATAATACTTCTTTGCATGTCACTTAAATAAAAAAAATTGGAGTTTGAGTTTTTAAGAAGTTTAAGTATGTCTGTCCTAAACAGCTAACTTATGAACAGCATCAGATATTTACTGGCAATTATTCCTAACAAAACTCCTGATAACATACTTCAAAAACTAGATACACATAGTAACATTGGCTATAAATTGTACATAAACAATTGGGCTTCGGGACAAATACAAAATTGAATGTACAATAGAAGATTGCTATACATGTCAACTAAATGATACTGTGTAACATGGTATAATTCACAATATGCTTTTTGACATACAAGGGGCACCCACGCTAGCATCCTAATTAAGACAATGTGGGTGTCCCTTGACCCTCTATGTTTCTTTTTATAAATGTAATCCAAAACATCATTGTAATTAAGTTTTGGGTCAAATAAATTCATTGGCAGCTGAGCCATAAAGTTTCCAAACATGAGCAGAATACAGTCCACTGCCATTTCCACATCTTTTCCGACTCTTAAATAAATTATCACCTTTCTTTTCATTCTAATAATTATTCTAAACATTTTCTTTTTTTTTATCAATGGTTTCGGCAACCTTTTTTCACATGGATGATTTTATTCACTTTTTTTTTTAAACTAATTTTATTTACAGCTTTATTTATACAAATTGTATACAAACAGTGGTCATGGCAGCTGAAATTAACTGGAATATTGCTCCAACCTAAAGACCCGGGCATTGATTCTTAATTTATTATGACTGATAAACTGACCTACATGTCATTGAAGTTAGGATTATTTTCATAAACCATTGAGCCAATTTTCTTTATATACAATATTCAGAAAGATCAAACTCACGTATCATAATCTTGAACCACAGCACCGACGGCTCTAATCGCCTTTTCGTATTCATTCGGTTGATGGGCGCTGTAAAAATGGAGAGACTGGGGGTTGCGAGGGTCTCCATTGGATGCTGTGAAGTCTATGCCAACCTGAAATAATCAATTCAATTTGAATTTGAAGAGCCTTTAATGCAAAAATATAGAATATTACATAACATTTGAAAAAGAAAACATGGAGGGCTGGCATGCTTATGATGCATATTCCAAAAATACGACTTTTATTTAAACAATATTGAAAAAAAAAGCATACAAAATATGGCTCAACATAAAAAAAAGACTGATCACATCTTCACCACTGAACACAAATCCATTTCCAATGAATGACTAACCTGAGATGACACGGCTATTTTAGGGAATTTCTCTCAAGATATGACTTACTCATAATGAGTTGCTCATATGTTGGCACAATTAACTGCTCGGTAATTAACATCAGTACGACTTCATACATTAACATAGTTTGAAACATTGAGTTTTATGCACTTACTGTGAAATTAATCTGCATGCCTCCGAATATGAATTCAAGAAATGAGTACTCCTTGGTAACCTGGAGCAGAAAATACAAAATATATAATAAATATTTTCTTACTACCTCTTACTAAAGTAGTAAATGCAGCTTCGTTTTTTTTTTTTAGCAAATACTATTCACATTTTCATCACATACAATCATTAAGTCATCATAAAATTACCATGGTTATGTCGGTGAGATTTAAATTCAGTAATGAGAAGTCTCTAAAAAATCGGGAACACTTTCCTCATGAACAGCCCAACACACCGTTATCAAGCCCACCCAAAAATCAACTGACAACAGTCTTGAAAATAACCAATATTATTAGGAAACTTCAAGAAAGAGGAGCACTGGAGCAGTGTGTGTAATAAATGTACATTTCATAATTCAATAACAACGTGACCATAATAAACATAACAGAAATATTCACTCACCGTACAAGAAGAAAGAGTGATGGTCCCCGAATTTTTGTACGAAGATTTTTTCGCTTTCTTTTTCGGGTTGATGCATGGCCAGCTGACCTGAAAACAGCCATGGGAAACTAACATAAATATTTTGAAATCACAAGTTCAATATACACGCACTGTACGGCTGCCGCAGATTTAATTGCTAGTTCATTGAAATAGAAACGAAACTGACCAATACAGGGAAATCCTGCTGAGAAGCAGTTTTTTTTTGACAATTAAGTGTGTCCTCCAGATTTTCATAATGTTTTTCCAACTATAAACAGTTTCTGTTTTTATAGTTTAAAATCAAAATTTGGTAATAATTTCATTATCAAGCACATCCAATTTTGAATACAACTACAAATTTATTCAACTGGCAACTGATAGGAATAATATAAAAATATGAACAAAATAACAATTAGCATCCTAAAATTGAATATTTAATAGTAAAATTATGATAGAAGGGCAAAAAATGGCTAAAACCCACAAAATTACATCTGGACTTAAAATCAATTTGTAATTTAAAAAAAAACATAAACCACTTAAAAAGCATCAAAGCTGTAAAACAGTGATAAAACATGACACGGCATCATAAAATCAGCTTGACTTCTGAGGTCACATGAGGTCATTATGCAAATGAGGTCAGGTCACATTCTTCGGCCAGATTTGGGTTGACAGTTCCTGACTCACCTGACCAGATGGGACATAAGGCTACTAACATTGTCCAATAACACAGGGGTTTTCGATTACACACACAGGTCAGTATGGGATAATCTTTTTTTTTTTAAATCTAGGGTCTTATTTGGGATTGTTGTTGCTTAACGATTTTGGTTATCAAGTTATATCAACACATCCAAATTTTGTCATTATAAGTGAAAGTGCTAAAAGAATATTTCTATGTTTGGAACTCAATATTGTGAAATTTTCATACAATCTATATATAAATAATATATACACTTATATACATAAAAGTGTTAGCTGTGATTGGATTGTGAGATAAACTGTTTAAACTTTAGTGACTAACTCATTATTAATGAATTTAAAAAAACAAAGCGGTTGTAATATTACTCACACATAAGGAATATTTCAAAAATATTGGGAAAATGTCAAATATGACAAATATCATAAAATAATTTTTATCTCAGTATGACTCCAGGATGCGGATTTTGTTAATAAGCCGTTTAGACCCTTCGTACTACACAAAACAGTGCGTTTAGGCAACATTAACATAGCAATCCAACACCTCTCAACAGCTAAATGTGACAAATTATACACATTAGTTTTGCACTGTGTACTTATTGATATATATATATATTTATCTATAAATACCCGCCTATTCATGTAAACAACAGAATACCAAAAAAAGAAGTTTAAAAATGCTCAATATACATTTGCCAAAAATATCCTTATTGTCATAATTCCTTAAAATGAATAGGTTTTTACATGGACATTTAAATTCAAAAATAAAAGCACCAAGGAAACGCACAGAATTTTAAACCTGTTATTAAAGCACAATATCCCAAAATTATTTATTGTCCAAATTATAAATGTTACCAAATTTTAATAACGCAAAATTTCTGTTTAAAAATCTTGATATATATAAGTACTTCTCTACATCAACTTTGTCAAGATCATTGTCGTAGATAACAAACTTTAAATTCCTCAGATTTAAATGATACTGATAACACAACGACACTCCCACTGTCGATTGAAAGCTTCAATAATCGAGATAGGTCTACGGAAAACATTCACTCAAACTTCAAACAATGTTCGCTACATCGCAAAGTACATACTATAATGCCATTCATAGATAACATCATCAAGTGCACATAAAATATGCCCACCCTCCCACTAAAACTCAGCAAAGTAAATAAACACACTTAGGAATAATCGCCAATTATTTACATGGCCTACATTGATAAGGTCCAAGGGTGGGCATGAACTTTTCTGAAGTGTCTGTCACACAATACTCATTGAACACCAACAGGCGTTGTTGGGCACCAGGTAAGGAACTATATATTGCATGATAATGACCAAATAATAGTCAGTCACGTTATAATAATATAATAAGTAGATAATATTGTGTATTTACCTTGGTCATATTTAAGCAAAAATATTACTCGATCTGTTAAATCTTTTTGATCTGATATCAAATAATATTCATTGTAAATTTCAACAAAAATTCTGCAACATAAATGATAAAATATGGTCATATGACCTAATATATACAGTGTATTACATGTATTACTTGGAAAAAATAATACATTCATGAATAGGTTGGATATATTTTAATATTGGAAAGTACTGCTTGTATGTGAAAGTTGAACTTGCTAAGTAGTTTTCTTCTGAATTTACTTATAAATTACTTCTCTAAATGGTGACAAGCCTAGGCCTAATGACAGTGAAGTTATTTATGAATAAATGAAAAGTTTTTGTCTATTATATTAGATTGACAAATTAAGCAGTGTTGAGAGAAAATTTTAATTATGATCAATCTAATCAAAATAATTCTTTTTTAAAATTCATTAATATTAATGTTTGTTACAATGCATCGATCAATTGTACCCTCATGCTGATCTGGTTACTATAGCAACCAATCAATCAGGCTTCCATCATCTTTACAATGTTTACATGACCTAATTCCCATAGATGACCTAATTCCAACATCTTGACCTAGTTTTAGAATAGCATCCTCTATCCTTATCCATTGCTTGACAACACTAGATCCATGTACACAAACAAAAACATTTTGCAGAGTTGGGTTTCAAAAGACCCATAGAAGCTGAAATTATTGACGTAAAGTGCTAGGATCACCGTTTAAATATTTAACGCAAAAGAGTTTGTGGTATCAGTAAATTTGAGACTAGGTCCACTCCACACAGGATTACCTAATTTTACAGGATTTGATATTTATAAATACAGGAATTTTACACATTAACAACAAATTGTCATCAATTCCAGGTATGTACAGTAACAGACTTTGTGTCACAGCATTATAATAGAGTAGAGGCAAAAATATTGATTGATAATATTGATAAAGCCATTCACACAACTGATAAACTGGTTTCATGGCTTGAAGGTGCACAATCAGTGCATTTACTCAAAAGCAGCAGGTATATCAAAATTTCCCTTTTCTATATTCATATATGGTCAGTGAGTCAGTGAGTCAGTGAGTCAGGCAGTCATGCAGTCAGCTGGTCAGCTGGTCAAATCTAAAGTGCATGTTACGATTTTTCAATGACCCTGTCATAATATTTCATAAGTAAACATTATCTATCTATCCATCTATACAATTCTAAATTACACTTTTATACACACACATTTTGATATAGAGCTCTGCGTTCTACGCAGCGCTCAACTGTAACTCAGTCTACTGGGAACTGGGCTACTAAACAGTGCTAAAGTGGACTATTTGTCTCAACTGACAACTTACAACACTGTACAAGTTTCTCAATCTTCACTGATCTAGGTCACTGGGCATTTATAAACAAAAGACTTGAGAGGAAGATACTGTGATTCCAGTGGTCACTTGTACCAGTTACTGTGCTGTAGGTCAGTATCAAGCATTTCAGTGGATTTGTAATATTTTGATCATTTATCATTTCATAGGATTTTCATTTGCATGTGATTATATTTCTTGCACTGGTAAGGTTCGTTTTTCTGATAATGTCACTGTTGACCATAATATCATATTATCACATATTCAGTATTTCATATTAAAGCTTAGCAAGAATTAATATTTTTCTAAACTCCAAAATGCAACGTTGCATTTCTTAAAATAACTTTATTATATATATAGTTTCCCTGTGCCCTCTTGTTCTACATGGTTGCATACATTTGGCAAATGCTTTGCAAAAAACAATATCAAGATGCTCCCCAATGCATCTATGTCATGCGATGCAATGTAGTCAGCTGAACACAGGTTTAAAACCTGTTCAGAACATTGCCAAAGACAGGGTCTTTGACATTGCAATGTAAATAGGTTGGTGATATATAGGTCATAGCACATAATAGGATTTTATATTTTATTTGCATTTTGCTTACACTGGTAAGGCAGATTTTTCTGTTACTTATGGTCAAACATACACGTATTGTCGTAAACATTACAATAAAATTATTTTGCATGATTTAGACTACAAAAATGACTACACTATACTGTTTATACTGAAAGAAGAGGAGGAACCTCTCATAACATGACAAAATAGTACATTTAAATTTTCTGTTAGTATGCCCCTCTTGTTCTGCATGGTGGCATACATTTAATCGACACTGCTCTGCAAAAAATAATAATGAAATAGACCTGTATACATGTAATAGTATATCATTGCATATATAAGTGGTATTGCTCCAAATTGCCTCCAATACACTTTTATATTCCACATTTAATGTGTTGCAATGTTGCATACACACGACCAGGACCGATGTT
Source organism: Alitta virens (assembly GCA_932294295.1). NCBI lineage: Eukaryota > Metazoa > Annelida > Polychaeta > Phyllodocida > Nereididae > Alitta > Alitta virens. The sequence goes on from OW028582.1 coordinate 32,444,403, forward strand.
CGGAAAAATTATTACTTATAGACCGTAATATATATATGTAGTAACGTGTAGTACATATGTACAAGACTTGTGAATTTACCTGATGAGTATTTTAATTTATTATACTCGATCTTGGTAAAAATGTATTGCAGATGTTTTTCACTTTTTGTAATTTTAATGACAAATGTATCAATGTTGATATTATGAAGACCATATATATATATATATATATATATATATATATATATATATATATATTCTACATAGAAAACCACAATTATTAATTAATAATGCAGCCTCAACAAGCCAATCCATAATTATGATAATGTTCTCAACAACCTGGAAGTATTCAGCCTTAAAACAGGGTTAACCGTCAGGGGCTTAAGAGCTCACACCAGTGCCACTACTGTGGATGCCATTACATTTGAGTCTGCCGGGACTCTGCCCAACATCTTGACCAAATTCTAGCATCTCTTTCATGCGATGGTGTGGGGATTCGAACATGGAGTCATCACAACTCATGGTTCGAACTTGTTACTTCATGATAAGCAGAAAAACACCTTACCGCTAAACTCTTCGGTGGGTCCACAAACTGATTACTCTAAATTTGTGAAAAAGATGTTCAGTACATATACATTAAAGTTCAGCGATTTACATTACAAGGGTGTTCTTGAGTCAAATTAGCCAACACCAAATATTTTCTACCTCATGAAATTGAATTAAATGCACTAAACACTAAATACACGATAATGACAAGACATGACAACACAAAACGATCAGTCTGCTTCTAACAATTGGTGATTATTGATGCTAAGAAAAGCACATTTAATCTTTATGTCAATATTTTGAAGAGCTGGATCTACCACAACTGCACAACATAGCAACAAGTTGAGCTTGTGACTTTGGATTTAGTGACTGAATCAGTTGATAGTGATCATAAACTGATGAGCAAATACAGAACGAGAATACTTTAGGTTAGTCTATTCAACTATCTATGTTTATTTATGTATTAGGTATTATTTTCGCTACATTTGTACAGCTGGGTGGCCTAGTGGCATCAGCCAATTCCATATTGGCCAGCCCTGCTAAAGGTCCCGGGTTTGATCCCCGGTCCGGGCACTCTTCATGAGCTACATCCCAGCTGAATGTCAATTGCATGAGACATTGGAGGTGTCTTGTACTCGGTGTCTATACCGAGGCAAGTAAAAGATCCACCCATGGGATAAATGTGTACATGGTGTGGACTCCAACCTTATCTCATCATTACATCTGCCTCTGCCAGCTGGTCATATTTATAAGCTGACTTAGCTTCAGATCCAGTAGCATTGAGACATAGACATAGAAATTTTAATTTATTGTCTATCTGTCCTTTATTCTATCAAAATCAGACTCATCCCATGAAACTACAGTTTAGCTAGCCATTATATAATTATACATAATGTACATCATCATCATTGACAGTGTCTGAAACTGAAATTTTGTGATTCTGTCAAAATCACATGACTTCAAATGTTTTCCACAGTGCATAACACATCCAAAAACTGAGGAATGGTACAAAACGGCACCTTGGTGCAAATATTTACAGGTCTTAATGGTGAGGTGGTCTTAATAGAGAGGTATAATACAACGATACAAATACACGTGGATAAAAAAAAAGCCATCTTAATACAAATAGCGAGGTGGTCTGAATGGTGAGGTGGTCTTTCTAGTGAGGTGGTCTTACTAGTGAAGTCAAATACAATGGCTAAAATAGGATTAGGTCAAACATTTGTGGTTTTCATTAATAGTGGAGTGCACTTAATGGTGAGGTAGTCTTAAAGCAGGGTTCACAGTATCATCAGTTAGATGCCCAATAGTATGGACCACAATAAGATATGTTATGGTCCACTGGTCAAGTGGTCAAGCGGTCTATATGCTAACCAATGACTTGCGGGTTTCAAATATACACCATATATGCCTATATATAATCATCATAATCATATGATAATATAAATTGATGGTTCATATTTGTCATACTCAACAAAAATTCATCCTAGCATAAATGAGCAACCAGCGATTGGTTGAAAATAATAGCGACCAAATAGTACTCATTATTCTGCCTTATAAATAATTCTGTGTCTATCAATACAACATTTAGGGATGGGCTTAAATGAAATCATTACGAACTCAAAAAAAATACTTGTATCATATCACCAAAAATGTACATATACTATACATACTTTTTATACTACACTGACTGATGAATGACCTTCAGTCTCGTTCTTAGACCTCACAATCAGTTAGGAATGTTTATGAGACGATGAGGATATTAAGATGTGTGTGATAACAGGATTTTGGTTTTTCTTTTTTGTTTAATTCTTTTTAATCGCCTGATAACATACTTTCCGAGAAAGTGTCTAAGTTATGAGTACAATCTCCATGTTGATTGATTAGACTTAACGAAAAGAAGAGTTCTATATATCAAGTTTTATCACGTTTATCATCCTTGTTGTACCACTCCTTCAAATTGTTTTTTTAACTATGATATTTAGTGATGATTTCCTTCCTCTGTCTTATCTTTTTTCACATGAGATCATAAATAATTATTATCTTGACTTAAAAACTGAACATCACAGAAATTTTACAAATATTTAGTTGAGACAATCGCTTAATATTTTTCGACACTATGACTATCTATGACAGTTTACTCAAAAGAGTTGAGAGAAAATTTAAACACTTCATTTCATGAGACCAGAGTTGGTCAATGGGCATTTAGAATAATTGATGAATTAATTTAAAGAACCTCCCTATAACATGGTTATGAATATCAATGTGAAATATTTTATTTATATTGGTAATTTTAGTGCTTTTATCACAATTTTAGCATTTCCAATTATCACAAATTTGCAATTTCATTTATATCTCACATCAATATCTTTATTTTATTAATTTCAGAAACTGAATCAACATGGGTAGCGGAGAAGGCAGCGGCGCGGGTGGCGCTCAAATTCTTTGGGGCATCGTTTGGTTTCTCGCCCTTATATTCGTCGGTTGGCCAGTTGGATTCCTGATCGCTTGGCTTTACATCTTTTTATTGCCCTTTGGAGCTTGTATCGAGCCAGTACAAGGAGTTTGTGATGCCTTATTGAAGGTCGTACAATTTCCTTTCACATTCGCACAGAATATGATACAAGGAAAACCGTGCTGTTCATAAGTTAAGACAATCACAGTGACTAAACTGCTGAAGGAAATAGCCAGGAACATCATGTATTTTTTTTATTTCTTTGGAAAATTATTATTTTACTAGTTGAATGCCAAGAAAAAGGAAGGAAAATTGGAAACAAAATCGTGACGGCAAAGAAGCTTCGAAGCTTTACTAAAACAAGGATACAGACTGGAACTCTACTTTGGTTATGAAAGAATAAACAACTTCAATAACACTAGATAATTCCTTCCTTGCACTTGGGCAACAGGAAAAATTGTCGTGCCAGCTCCCACAGAGATAAATTTGCATCATCATCCAGGAACCCTAAAGCTACAAAATTTCATCCAACCATCTTTCCAGCACAAATTTCCTCTTTCATTTTTTTAATTCAGGAACCACAATATTTCTTTGCTATGGACAGTAGGTATTTATTCCCTAAACATCTAGGTCCTTTATATTTGACATTCCGTCTCAACAATCACTATTAATGACACCGTTAATGATTTTTTGTATAAGTATACTCTATTTACACCTTTGTACTAAAAATGCCGATTTATTTAGTATTTATACAGACAACTGACTGCTGAATGAGCCAGATACTTTTGTACAGTTACTTACATAATGCTAAATTATATAGAGAACGTAAAGTAGAGCCATAAATAAAGTGAACTTAATATAAGCCTCTAGTCAACATAAGGCAAATTCAATATTTGTAAAGCAATTTTCATTTAATTTCCTGGAACTGGGGGTGTCACAACTGTAACATACTGTAAGCACAGAGTTTTGATTTAGCAATTTTAGTCAGCTTTTTGTCATGAAGTGTTGTTACTTCTTTGCATCCCATCACTTATTTGTTATAATATCAAAACAAGCACCCTATACAAATGTACATCATCACTTTCTAAACACCATTTTCTCGTATGGTCATTAAGCACAATTGTTGCACTACTTTACATTATTTTATATATTACAAAGGTTGTTCAGAGCTTAGTCATATGGCATTCACTAGTTAAACAAATCGCATATCCTTCTTACATCTTATATCTTGTTATATGTGTCAATGTATGATTGTTTAGACCCTGAGTGTCTCTCCTGTAAATGTATCATGATACTAGCAATAAAGTAATATTTTAGTTGCCAAGTCTGGGTTTGTGTTGAATTCTATTTTGATAATATTTAGCAGCCTTTTTTTTAAATAAGTCTGCAGCAAGTAAACTGGAACAATGTAGTGTTATTACCCCAGACTTAAGAACTAGTATATTAGACTGTGATATGGTTTTACAGAAGAAAATTTGGGCTCATTGTTAGTCCAACCTAAACCCCTGACGTCATATGCTTGGATGCAACTGATGAAGTCGCAAACCAATTACTACTTTATTTTTAATCTAATTTAATTTTTTTTATCTCATCTTGGGGCCTAAACCCCCATTAAACTAAACAAATGTTTCACTAATGGTGCCAGAACTAAAAATATGGTCAAAATCACAATATATTTTACAATAATAAACCTAATCACTACAATGTTACTACACCATTGGCACTATTTAAGTTAATATTAGACTTGACCTCTAAATGACCTCTGAGTATTAAATTGTTCTAAAATAGCTTGTATAAACAATGACATTATTTATAGCAGGCTAAGCAGTAGTGGAACTTAATTGCGTTAATAAATCAAACGGACAGTCCTATTATATAATACCATACTTCGAATTACATTACAACGTAAGGACTCGTACAATTTAGTACACCCTTGCTCTAGCATTTAAAACTTGTTTATAATGAAAATATTGATGCAATGCGTTCAACACAAGTCTAGATTTAAGCATGAGATCAGAAGTTCATGCTAAAAGGGAAGGAATTACATCTTCAACGGACATATCAAAGAATTAATCAATTTCCTGCAAAGATTTGATGCTTTAAGCTCCACTGTCTGTCAAACTGAATATTTTCTAAATCTTCATCAAATGATTGAAAACCACCTTATTTGAACAAGGCACACTAAATATGTGTAAGTTAATGAATCTATCAGGCATTAATTACAAAAAATAAATGATACATTGAAAGAAAAATACCAAAACATTGGAAATACAATGGAAATGACATCATCACCCAATGTTCAGTACAGGGCTTGTAAGTTAATTGTGCTCTCGTGCATTTGAGAGCAGGAAAAAATTGCTTCCGGGAACCACGTCCAGAACGGCGTCATTGAAATTGCATTGGGGGGTTAAATAAGGGAGGATAACTAAATATTCAAAGATTGACAACTCATTATTTTGGTTGCCGAAGAAATAAAAAAACTTTCAAGGCCTACGCCGAAAATTCGAGCTTTAGTTTAGGCCACTTGGATTTTGAGCATTGGACTCGTGAAGTGAGGCGTGTAATCGACCAGTGAGTGATAGATATGTCACGAAAACGCTATTACTGATTCTTCTGATGACTTACACATGTGTTATTCCATTGAAAAATATCCAATTGTTCAAATTTTGTCTAGTCTACTCGCTCGCCTAATTCAAATATGGCGGCGTTAGGTCCCAAAAGTATGGCAACAGCGTGGATTGCACTACAAATTGACGTTACTTTGATCGTAACTTACACGCTATTGTGACGTCATCACTAGGTTTGTTTACATATTGGATTTTGATGGCATGAAAAATTAAATACTAGGTGAAGTTTATTTTATAGAGAGATAGTGAACCAAGCAAGGCTGTGGATGGTAGGTAGCAATAACATAATTAGTATTAGGAAGACAATGAAGTGAATGCAATCGATTTGGCCACTGTCATATTGAGTGAAAATCCAGCTTTAAGCCAAGAACTGCCTAACCAGTTTATTAAAAGGTTTTTGGTGTCCATTACACTACCTGTCCTAGCCATAAGTATTTCAAAATCTCTTGCTCATTTCTCTTACATACAAAACAATTTGGGAAGCCTTACGAATTATAGGGGAAAATGAGCCTTTCACAAGAAAAGTATATAGTATACAAGGATGCAAAAATGTACGTAAAAAGATAAGGACAAGCGAGTCATCGGGGGCCTGCACATATACCTAACTAAGTGCAGTCCACTTACAGTACACTGTATTGCATAATCTTGTACTATACACACACGCACGACAGCACTGTACCTGTTTTTTACCAGCTTGCATGAGCTGAGAAGTTGTCGTCATAAACGTTCCGATGAAGTCATGCGAACCGTCATTGTCATAGTCGTAACAATCGATCTGCAAAAGTCAATTTATTACCAAATTAGAACGAAATGCTTTACCTGAGAGCTCGCACCAGACTTCAGTTGCACCACCGTTGTGGTTAACTCGCCAATCAAGTCGGCTTCACTGCTCTCGTCCCAATCAAAAATGGCCACCTGAAATTTTTAAAGTTGAAGCAAGTTGCTCAGGGCTCCCGTACCTTGCACGATGCAATAACATAACTCAAACAATGCACCAAAGCTTTGAAATCAAAACTATTAAATAACTCTTACATTCAATGACATTATTGACATGAACATGGAATTAGAATTCGCAATACTAAAACAAGCGGAATTCACAATACAAAGTCATATAACAAATATAAATCTGGTGTTAATTCTGGTGAATTACCATACGATGCAGGTGAATAAACAATAAATATCTGTCCACATTCAGATTTTCCAGCACCTTTATTGCAAGCAAGACACTAGAAGCACAAAGAGAGAATTTATCATTTGCATCTGTACACAAACACTCAACAGCGTTTAACAAAAGTTCACCATAAATTCTCCAGTTGCCATTGTGCATGAATGAAAATATTATGTAACAAATTGTGCCAGAAGCACTCATATAGCGAGTCACAATAAGTCAAGCACCCAATGAGAAAGAAAGGAGTACAGTGTATCTAAAGGAAAGGAGAACGAGGTACTGAAGTGGTGAATCTACCATGCATTGCAAACTATCAGGTAAATGGTATTACAGTCAAACCTGCCCTAATGGCCACCAGTACAAAATGGTCACCTACTGCAAACGACCTGTTCCTACTCTCTCGAACTAAATTTTTATGTGATAGTTATATCCCGAATTAGGGGGAATTAACTGACATTTTGTTGGTTATATCCATCCGCCAATGTTAGTTAACTCCCTCCTATTCAGGATATAACTAACTTATACCCCACTGGACATATTTGTTTGATTGTTTGATTTGTTTAAGATGTTATCAAGCAATTAAAGTACAGTTTGCACTCAGGAGGGTGTTATTATTAACTAACATTTTCGTTGGTTATATCCTTCCTGAGAACAATAGAAAAGGTAACGTGGTGGAGTATAATGTATATTTCATCCCTCTATTAAAAGCCACTGGTCTTAAAAGATCTAATTGATTAATTCCCTTGGGTGACCGTTAAACACAAGTTTGACTGTATAGTGTATAAAATAACACCAGGATGCTATGAAAACTAAAGCACCACCAGAGGTCACTGAAAACAATACTGCTGAAATCACAGCGCCCTCTGTTGAATGGTTCCCTATTCACATTGGGTGGTGCAGCAGTTGCTACTTGAGCGTCAAGAACTGAAACTTTTGGAAATTTTTGGAGTTGCAGACCATAAGGGTTTCCAGGAAAATGTCAGCATCTCTTTGTAGTTTTTACTTAAGAGTGCTGTATAATATCTGTCTTTTTTTCTCCAGAACTTTATTAGCTTGTTATGTAAATGAGGTGAGCGAGAAGTCGATCTGACAAGTGGCCTGTGATCTAATGATTTTACTATGATTCTAATTTTTTTTATCAAATGTGCAAACTTTATTAATGTTTCAACTGTGGATGCTCAAGCAAGCAGATTAATTGTGTTTAACTCTAATCACCATTGCATTCCAAAACAAAAGGCTATGCTATAAGTTTCTCGAAAGAACTACAGAATGGCAAGAGTGAATGGACGAACATTTGGTACAACAATTAACATGATTCATACCTTAATCTGTCTCTCAACATCACCAGCACAAAGTTTTTGCGCTTTGATTTCAAAAGGACGCCAAGATGGATTCAGGTTGTTCTTGATAACCTGCAATAAAAAATATGTAAAGTAAAATTAATACAATTGTAATTCTTTTGTAATGCGAGACAGAAAGTTGCACATCACATAATTTTGCATCACTATAAATATCTCCGCTAAAGCTGTGATTGTTTTTAATTGCATTATCTTTTTGGTTGTGGATTTGAAACGAACTTGTTGGATTTTGTTTATATGGTCAAGATCAGTTAGATGTGGATTTTTATTGAAATCTCTGTGTGTTTTCCTTTACATCCTTTTTTATTTCGTTATTTGTACTAGCCAATAATTACAGAGTCATGTTAGATTACAATGGCAAAAATATTTAGGTCTTTTATAGGCATTATAGCGTAAGGTTCCATAGTCAAAAAAACATACCTCTGTTCTATGCACCACCTGCCATTGTCCAGCTTGCGTACTTCTTAGTATTTCAAGGTAAGGGTCAGACTTTCCTAGAAAATCCTGGAATGAGAACATATTAATTAAAATGCGATGTAGTTTCAACTATATGCACATCCGACTCTCTTAATAATGGTGGTTTATCGGTGGCCAAGTTTGAGGGGTGGTCCTATTTTCATAAGTGACCTTAGTGTAAAGTTAAAACTATAAGCTAATAAAAAAATTCCATGAAAATATCAAATTGCAGGGTGACTTTATATATAGATGAAATTTAGAAATTTTTCGGACAACATCTTGTTTGGACTTATTTTGATGTTATCATATAATTTCCACCTCTTATTCCCGTGAAAGTTACCTTTTTGTCGAGACCTTTCGCTTCAAACTTCATAAGCAGTACATCATTCAGCCCTTCCATTTCCTCTGTAGAGATCTGCAATGCATTGCAAATGACACAACATTAAATAACCAAGTCAAAGGTTGCCTTACGTGTCAAGTTTATGTAAACTATATGACATGCAAGTAAGCAAATCAACAAAATCATGAAATTTCAGTACATGCAACAGCTATGCATCATATATATACCATAAATTTTAACATGAATAATGTTAAATCCACATCAAAGATAATAAGAAATAAAGATCTTACAATCATTTTTCCTTTCCCTGCTAAAGATCCATTTTTTAGCGTCATGGCTCTTGTGTATGGAGTTCCTGACACCACCTTGAGCAAAAAAGTTAAATACTATTTGAGAATTAGCAAAAAGCAATGAAACACACATGGGGTTTAGTGCAGTATAGCGGACCCAAATCTATGCCCATATTTGGCGTCCATTAAAAATTAAATTTTAATCTAATATTTCACAAGTTGGAAGTTCTAGCACAATTAAAATAACATTTAATGTATAATAGCGGGGGGTTTGAGGGCGATAGCCCCCCAGAAAAAGCAAAAATAAACTCTGTCATTACCGTGAATATGAAACCGCCGTCAAAATTACATTAGTTTGTGACGTCATAAATAGATTTCAATCACTTTTACGTCATAGGCCTGGCAGTGAAACTCGTTAAATATGGTCATTAATCTGCACTTTTTCCCACACATGACATGGAGTGGAGAAAGACTCGTGAAAGGCCCGCCAAGGGTGCAATTGTGAAGTTAGTTGAGACTCTGTTGAGCGATAACTGACTATAAACCTGATTTACATAAATTTATTGTTTGTGTAATATTAACTGAAATATGTCCTCCAATTAAATTATTATTAATTAAATGGTGATTAAAATGCGAGAAATATCTGGGAAATGTGGATTTCAAATCAAAGAGAGGAGTTCTTTAAAAATTTTATACTGATGATTTATCATCAAATGTGACTAATATTAGGAACACGTAAATTCTATATCCAAGAAAATGAGTTATTTAATTTTACAACGAGCCGAAGGTTCAATAACAGGTTCAATCATGGTTAGTATAATGTGCAAACTTTACAAAAGACTATCAGACTTTTGTTTGGCCTAATAGGGTCACATTACCCACAATAAACAATGATTTTCGAGTCTTGTTGCTTTTTGTTCTACTTTTTTTTTACTGAAAGAAATTTGCCAACAAGTTCACTTGGTCCGGAAATTTACCCTCTTTCATAATTTATTTGCAAATGTGCTTCACTCCAATTAATCTGAATAGTATAGAGTTTTACCTGACCCAGAGTACACTCCACTTGTCCCAAGAAATCATCATCATCCAGTTCGGGAGTTTTGTTGTCGATGTCATAGACCTTAATTCTAATGTGTTGCACCTCTTCGAAGAAGTAGTCGATTTCAAAAGATTTGGCGAAGTTGGGATCCAGGCAGTTCTTGATATTTTCTGTGCGACCATACTGAAAATAAAGAAAAGAAGGCGATAATATACTGTATGCTATTTCATGAAATAACTATAGCAAAACAAAATTTTGATAATCAATAGTGGAATTTCTTGGAAGGTTCGCTACATTTCCACTTTTGATAATCAATAGTGGAATTTCTTGGAAGGTTCGCTACATTTCCACTAGGTGGCTACGACAGAATACTGCAATTCTATTGGCTGAAAAAGTTCATGCCCTCGATTGTGATAGGCTGAAGCAAAGTGTATTAATGTATATTTAATGTAACACATCCACAAGAGGTTAGAAAAACAGTTGTAACGCACTTGCACATTTAATAAATTTTTACTTTTTTTTTAAAGCTAAATAACAATTTTGCCTGACGTTTAAATTGATCATAGTAATTTGTTTCAAAGTACAGATCCACGAAAAATAAATGACTTTTCATGACATCATTTCTGCAGTATGTCACGTGGGTATTCATAGTAGGCTATCTCGTGTATTAACATCATTAATATCACAAGCCATTACAATGCATCTGGGTCATAGTCATGAATACAATTATACATTTGCGTTGACAAAAAGTAATCAATTCTGCCAATTTAGTTGCTTTACTATGTCAATACCTCTGGTGTTAATAATGTCAAGATTTGCACAAATAATTCTAGATGCTATATTTTGTATTCTTTAAATTTTTTCAACATTAGCATTGGTGCAGCCACATAGAGTACATGCATAGTCAAAAATAAGTTGTATATACGTCTTAAAAGTTAAAATAAGAACAGGTTTAGGAACAACATGTGAGGGTTTAATTGTCTATTATCCCGTATTGATGGCAATTTCAGTACGGTGAGGCCTATGTTTACAGGGATGGGCCTGATTGCAATGAATGATTTGCCCAGGACTCCTTTCTTCCAAGCCATCCATCATCCGCAAAAATTGCCACCCTATCCGTATCACCAAAATACAGACTGCGGATGACAGACAAGGGAGGTAAAATCGGATTATGGAAAGGCAATCATTGAAATAAAAGGGAGCCGTATTCTGTCCGTATACGGATGTACAGATGACGGACATACGGACCACATGATTTCCCTTTGATCCTGGAGAAAATTATATTTATGGAATCAGTTAGTTATGATCTACTATGTCTAGAAAGCAAAATGAGTAATAAGAAGAGATGAAAGACTTATGTCCAGCTGAAAACACGGCTGCTGAGTGAAAATACTCTATTATAATGAGGTTAATGTCAAAGTCCACCTTGTTCAGTTGTCTACAGTGTAATATGGCACTGAACTGCTGAAGTAGCCCTGAGAAACTACAATAAAGCCCAAAAAAATTACCATTTTTTCCGACCAACTTGACTTACCAAACCTTAATCCAAACTTATTTTTTTGGGGTTTGGCTTTGTCATTACTATTATGTGATCTTTGATGATTTTGAAACATAAATTCTAACTTTTTCATTAAAAACATTTAATTGGACCTCAAGCAAAAAAATATTCAGAATAATTTTTTTTTAACAGTATAAAATACTATGTAACACATCAAATCAAATCAAATTTATTCCCATATACAAATAAATGAGGTATGTACATGGCGGGCTGATGCCATTGGCATATATGCCCTAAACGAAAAATAAGGTAAAATGAAAAATTAAATACAAATTCTTAATAATTTCTTATTCTTACCTCATGCCAAAAAAATAATCGAAATAATAGCTTTTTTAAACAGCATGAAATATTTTGTAACACATAAAGTACACTTTCTTATTCTTACCTCATACCACTTATTCTTGTCTTGCATGAACAGCACAGCACAAGGATCTGACTTTGACGTCAAGTCTTTGTCCAGCAAACTCCGACATTGTACCCTGAGCTCTACTTTGCTACAAGGAACCGATGGACCTGGTGGAACAGCCATGTCTGAAAGAATTAAACGTTAACTTTAAATGATCTTCCAGCCATTGAACTTCCTACTTATTTCTATTGATTCATCTGATATTCCACTTGATTTCTTCATTAATTTTGATTTATTCATCCTTGTGATTACATTGTATCATTTTTGGCTACTATATTAGGTGCAGTGAAAAAATTAATTTGATTTCCAGTTGGTCATAAAGAACCATTCTTGATATTTGTTTTACACATGGTTATCTAATCTGATGTTATCAAAACTATGGTTCACTAAACAAGAACACTTGGAGATAATTGCCAAAACAGCAACTTTTTACAAATGTCACAGAACCTCTTCTACAGAGGGCAGATCCGACATACATGCGGTTGTGCCCATGTTTCAGTACTGATGATATAACAAGAAGATATAGCAAAAAAGTGTGATAAAAGAGGACAAATTTGCTCTGTTGACCATTGACTTAATTCACATTACCTTCAACATTTTGTTTAACATCGTTTGAGGCAATAAAATTTCTGTTTGAAATTTTATCAATTCCTACATTTTCAGTTCAATAACTAGTGAACAAACTAATTAGCACTGCTCATAAACGATAAAGGCCACAAACCTAATGAACACAGACCAACTGCATCCTGCTTATCAGAGAAATCTAATTTAACTTAAAGCAATCAAACAATCATTAAACATGTAATGATTCACAATTATCACAATGTAATGCTGTGATAGCATGTAATATATTTATATATACATGGGTTTTTGTAAGGTATAGGATATATTTTATTGACTGATGTACAATATATGGTCATAATTATCAATTAATATATGATGGTGACTTGCAACGTTACAGACCAGTCATGGCTTATCATGACAACCACCATGCAATCAATAACACAATGAATCTTGGATCACACGAATACCTTTGTTCCAGATCCAAGTGGCAAGTTAATTACATGTATCTTAATTAATATGTGTGTCCATATTTTCAAACAGTCCCTATTAACGATTAAATCATTAACTTACATGTTTTTTAATGATAGATAGATACATTTAATTTTGAGTCGTATACAATCCGAATACATATGACGTGACTAGCACTGTCTAACAGCACATGATATTGATTTACATTACTGAGATTGTAGAGGAATATGCATGAAAAACTGACAAGTCGCCAGAAAAAGAGTCAAATTTGAATGATGTGGGGGTGGTAGAAGTATGTGACAACTTGTCAACAAATTGCCACACACCCAATTTGCTTGCAAGAATCCACACTCACCTTACAATATGCAACACCTATGTCTCTTCTTTTAGAATGACAGGGTGCTGTTGTCAACACCTTCTGATTATTGCTGCCAAATATGCTTATTTAGGCAAAATTCAAATCATTACTCACTGTTTCTGGAAGTAATATCCACTTTTAATAAATTATGCGAGATGGCGCTACGATTCATTGAGTTTCCATGTTCTCCGGAAGACGGCGCATTGGTTAGCAGGTGCCCGTGACGTCACGCTTCCACCGAAAAACCTCGGAGGCCCAATATGGGGTGCACGACTGGAAATGGGATAAACCACCACAGTAAATGATCTCAATTCAACCCACAAGAGGCCTCTTTGTCATGACAAGCTCAGACCTGCCGATCATCTGCTATTTTTAGCCCAGCAGAAGGTATATAAATTAGGCTGTTCAACAGCAGTTCAATAACAAGAGCTGTGGCGGGAGGATCAGGGATAGTAGAAAGGTACGTCGTCATTAAGAATCTCACTAGTGTGGCATTAAAATTCAATATAACTGTACTGATCTGGGTCAGTGATCTGCATGTGATATAGTGCAACATAAAATTAATTAATTATCCGAGTTTGTATGATTTGTATGATATTGACCTAGCTTTTTTCTAAGTGCATATATATATGCACTCATACGACGCCACTGGCAAGTGTAACACTATATAATTTATAGGACACAGCTGTATTGATCTGAGCCTGTACGTGTAAATCAATTCAAAGGCCAGCATAAAATTGTTCTGGTTTTTATAATATTGTATGTGGTCTGTAATCAGTAGGCCTACAGCAAGAAATGGGTATTAACTATAATGCCAAAGCCTATGTATCATTTTTTACATTTTTTTTTAGAAAATATTGATTGCTTATTTCAGATTATCAATCAATACAAAATGGCATCCGCAGCAACTGCTACAAAAGTGAGATGCAAATATTGGGAAAAATGCTATAGAAAAGATCCAAATCACAAAAACGAATTTCTTCATCCTGCTGATATTGAGGATGAGGAAAAGAACGGTGACAAAAGCACAAAAAAGGATGAGGATGCAAGCAACAAAGGTGATGACCCTGTTGCCATGGATACCACTCCAAGCCCAACAGCAAAGACGCCAAAAAAGAGAACGTCCCATGAAATGAGCCAAAGCGATAATGAGGTCATTTTCTTTTAATTTGAAATATCAAAATAATTAAGGATGATATAAAAATAGCACATATATTAATTTGCCCCTCATAACAGCAACAACAACAAAGTAATTTTTTTTTTTAAGATAAAACAACAGCTGAGTCATCTTAATTTAAGTATACTATAAGAACCAATCCCACGTACAGAACAGATAAATATTTTTGAGAACCTCTTCAATATCACCAGCAAGGGAGTGCTAGATGTGACATGCTATCTATTGATTTTTGAATCTGAGCCAACCATGTTGTGTGGCCTGTGTCCCATATTTTATAATTACATTCCATTCATGACTCAGTGAGTCCACAGAGAAAAACCTAGCTGTCTTCCTTGCACACAGAAAATACATGTATATACATGTATGCAATATTTATTCACCATGTATGCTTGAATGGCATGGCATTAATATGATTAACTCCAAAAAAATTAAAGGGGGTTATAGCCTATATTTGTATTTAGCAGTGTTTAGTAAAATAAATGTCAGTCTATCATATCTAGTTAAACAAATTAATGAATTAGATAATAATTTTAAATATTAATTTTGCTTATTTTTTATACAGGAAGATGAGCCATCGCCTAAAAAACCAGCCTTGACAACAGTCAAGAGCATTCAAGAGATAATTGGAGGCAGCGTCAATAACAAAAAACCTGTTGCAGCAGCTGCTGCTGCTGTTGCAGCTGAAGATGATGATGATGAGGATGAAGATGAGGATGAGAAGGAAAAATGTAAATACTGGGAGAAATGTTACAGGAAAGATCCAGAGCATCTTAAAAAGTTTTTGCACCCCACAAAAGGTGGCAAAGGTCAGTATCTCTTAATAATATTATTCTTAACAATACATTTGGAGGAAATCTCTGTGTTTTCAATTGACGTTAATTCACAAGTTATATCTCACTTAAATGAGTTAATTCAATTATGACAGAAATGACAAATTAATAGATTAGAAGAACTTAGCTAATTATGTGAACTCATAATTGTCACATCACCTATAACATTTTATGTGCAATGCAATAATAGGTTATCTCATTAATTTTTAATCTATTTCAGGTGATTCAAAGAAAGCATCAAAATCTGATGAAGCCATGGATACCTCAGATGATGCTACACCATCAACATCATCACCCAAAAAGACAGTCAAACCAAAACTAGACATGAAGGAAGGCGAAGAACACTTCGCAGCAGGATCTCGATACAAAATTAAGTTGTCTAAAGGCGCTTACTCATGCACGTAAGTGTTCAATCACAACTATTATAATCATACAAATAATTTTAAATTCATGGTAATTATCAAGTTGATAGTGTACTTCAGGATAGTAATAGTACATAGATGTTAAATTAGAGGTGCCTTGTACTCTGTGTCTACATGCTGAGGCAAGTAAATAGCTAAGCTGCACAGATGGGTTAAATGTGTAAGATGGTGTGGTCTTATCATCTCATCATTACATTTGCCTCTGGCAGCTGGTCGTATAAGCCGACTTATCTTCAGACCCAATAGCATTGAGACATTGACATGATATGAATAATCGTCAAAACATTTATAAGCGAATATGTTTCTTGTAATTTTACAGGTGCCGAGCCTGGCTAAACCAAAGCAAACCAACATCAGCTAGGACGTGCAAGCATTTGCAAGATGCTCTCGGAGAAGAATTTGAGAATCAGCGAGTCGGCAAACAGAACGTGCAATCAACCAAGATGACAGATGATGCTCCGAGGGTTCCCTCTGGCAGTCAAGCAGCCCAAAAGGTCATGTTGGCTCACAAATGGGATCAGGAAAAGTAATTATAATTTTATCATGTCAAATTAAATTATCACATTTAAGGATAAAAATACCAAGATAAGATAATCTGACTTAAATTTAAGGTACTTGATTGGCATAATGCATTGATCATTGTAAGTACCGATAATCTGAGAATGGCGGGCATCATAGTTACACAATCTGAAATCTATATTTTTCATATTCAGAGTAGATCCCACAGGCTGGTGGATGAGCGAAAAATTGGATGGAGTACGAGCGTATTGGGATGGAAAGTGAGTTAATTATAAATTAATATTCATTGTAGCCTAATAAATAAAATTTCCCTATTCCCTACCTGCAAAGTATTCTAAAATGACATCTATTAATTTTGAAACTTTTTTAATTTACAGGAAATTTTGGTCTCGTCTTGGCAACCCATTTGATGCACCAAAATGGTTTACCAAAGATTTTCCCAGAGACATTGCCTTAGATGGGGAAATATTTGGAGGAAGGTCACAATTTCAAAAAACTATTAAAATCATCAAGAATCACGAATCAGATGACTGGAAGAAATTGAAGTACCATGTCTTTGATGGCCCATATCTCAAGGACACATTCGAGAAGAGAATTAAGACAATCAAGGATCATTTTGATGCTAATCCGTAAGTAAAATCCTTATTTTAATATCTCAGTGCTAAAGACACCTATTTACCACCATGACACATTAATGCTCATGTGGATTCATAATGATAGAACTGGCTTTCTCAATATTTACATTGATAAATATTTTTAATCGATTTACCAGTTGTATGTAGAGAGGTCAAGAACATTTGTTAATTTCAATATTTGCAACATAAATTTAATATATATATATATATATATATATATAGCTTTTATTGACACTTTTTCATATCAGAAAAGATACAAATGTCACTTGCTATTAAAATATGTTTTACAAATTTAGCAAAAAATTCGGAAATTACCTATCACAAAAATGTAGATGAGACATATCATTCATGAGACATATTATTAATAAATTATGTATATTTTGCAGAACGCTATATGTACACATGATAGAACACACCAAGGTCAAGAGCAAGGAACGCTTGTTACGGGAACTTGATGAAGTTCTAGACAAAGGAGGAGAGGGTCTCATGATCCGAGAACCAAATTCTGGTTATGATTTTGGACGATCTCATTCACTTCTTAAGATTAAGAAATTTTATGATGCTGAGGTAATTAGAAATATTTTTGTTTTGCTTACATGTATATACACAAATAAATATTGTGTTTAATTTTAAAGTTTTTAAAAAATTTGTAAATTGATGGTGTGTTATTTATTGTTTTAGGCAATAGTCATTGGTCACGAAAAAGGGTCAGGGAAAAATTTCAACAAATGTGGTGCTCTCCTGTGTCGAATGGAATGTGGAAAAGTGTTTAAAGTTGGCAGTGGGTATGTATAATGGTTAATACCTCTCAGTCTTGACTCTTAATCATTATGCTAATCGTGATTTTATGCAAATATACAGTATCTCATGCCTCCAGAACTGAATTAAATGTGATCATTGCATTTATTTTTTGTTAATTTGTATTTCCAGTCTGACTGATCAAGACAGGGCCAAGCCTCCTAAAGTCGGAAGCATCATCACTTACAAATTCCAAGAACTAACTAATAGCGGATCACCTCGTTTCCCATCGTTTCTTGGTACGTGCAACTTATATATAGATACAATGCATATTGGCAATGCCATATTTAAGCTTATTGGTAATTCTCAAATTCCTGTGCCAATGTGGAGCTTGTTTTAGGTGTACACTTTAATGTTTTAAATGTTTTTACCTTCTCATCTATATTTGTATATATTATCATCTTTTCATACTGTAATTGATCTGTCGGTCAAAAGTTTTCACCTGTGTTTTATTGTTATTTTACCAATCTGATTTTAAATAAATAAATATTTCTTTATCTTTATCTTTAATTTAAAGCAAAAATACTGATACATATATCACTCCTTTTTCACAGGTATCAGAATTGATATGGATGCTCCAAAAGATGCTGAAATCCGTGAAGTGAAAAACTCTGATGAGTAAGAAGTGTATACAATCACATCAAATTGTTATTTACATACTTTACTATTACAGGCAGCACTGATATTTTGTACTTGTTTGTTACTAGATTTTCGAAGTCTTTTCTCTGTACATATTTTTAACTTGTATATCTCTACATACGTCAATCTACAATTGTGAGATAATTTCTCAAAGAATTTTATTATTTATCGCAAACACAGTATGTAGAAAATACATAGAATTGATATCAGATATTGTTTATTTATTGTTTAAATGGTTTACTTAAATATATAGCAATTTATGTATTTTTTTATTTAAAATATATATGTACTGTACATATTTTAAATTTTACAAAATATATACACATCTGATTTATTGTCATCTTAAATATTATACATGTATTATTATCATGAACTATCATACGAATGATCATGTTGTAGGTAAATATATACCTACTGGCTGGGAATGTGGCATTATACATTTGTTTTTAATAATAATCATGAAAGATATGCAATATCTGCTTCAACCGCCGTAAATATTTGTTTATTATTTATACATTATTGTTGCTTATATGTTGTTGCCTTTTGGAATGTTGTGTGAACCAAAAAATGCTAATATGTTAAATGTATGCAAGAAACACTATGATAACAGTGTACATACAAACAATTTATTGTTAATAAAGTGAGTTGTTGTATTTGACATTGACGTTTGTCTTGGCATTAAATATGCAAGTGATACAATTACATTATTTACGCAAAATTTGCAAAGGTATTTACAGATATGTACCTGCGTAGTAACGCATATCATAGTATTATAATACATGGTAATGTAGGCATAAATTGTTTTGATTACATAATACAGTGTCGCGCTCCATTTAAAACACTCTTTGAGTTGATAACACAAAAGATTATCACACATAAACACAACTCATTTGCCAAGATATCCGATGATAATAGAGAATAAACCAAATTCAAAACTTTAGTTATTAGTCTCACGCATGTTACAATAAAAGTTCTGATTTTGATCAAAATCAGACACAATTGAGACTCCGCACTCTCAGACCCACTCAAAAACCTGGATAATACACACATAATACATACCTGGATAAAAATATATTGTACTTAGGAGTCAAAATATCCATGCTTCAAAATCATCATTCCATAACCCTTAACATATCACACCAACATTTAGCAAATCAGTGAAAGACATACAGAATTAACATTAAGTAAATTGGAAGAATGTTCTACATTTAGAAATTTCTATCAACTACATCGTTAGCAATATCTTGGTAACAAATGTTTTGGTCCCTACAGTTCTGAAGCAGTATTCTGATTATTTTAACATCAAGATGACAATTACAACTTTCAGTCATTTAATAGATTCACAAACACTAGGTAAATTTGTCCAGACAAACAAATCATTTTTCCGTGCACGTTTATCACCCTCACATCATGAAGAGCTGCTATGAAGTGCCTGCTTCTTTTTGCAAACTAAGCATGCCTTTAAGACAACTTGCATCCTAAATGCTAATGTATAATTGCTATACGTAACATAGTACATTCCTCTGATAATTGTACTTACAACTCAGATTAACAATCTTTCCAAAAACAAACTTTTACCTCCTGAACAAACAACTAATCAAATTGTACCAGAAAAATCTACTTTAAGTATAAATAGTTCTGCACCTCCACCTTTGTAGAATACAATGAAGTCTACTCGAAGTTCCCATAAGACTGATGTTATCAGCAATACTGTAAAAATACTTAAATGAAATACACTACATAAAAGCACATAAGTTGAAAATTAATTTTGTCACGCTCTCGTATTACTTTGTAAAATTCTTGCAAATTTACAAATTTTCAAATTGAAGAATCATCAAGGCAAAATCTGCATGCGATATATCACAATTGTATTAAGGGTTCACTGCTGTGTATTTGCTAGCTTAGGCATCAAATCTACCCAAAGAGAAGAGTACATACTCTTAGTTAAAAAAGCAAAGATAAATCTATCAGAAAAAGGCATCCATGTAGGCATGATGATATCGCGTAATGCTTTTACAAGTGAAGAAAATAAATACATATTAGTTAAAGAAGCATGACGATGGCCAGCCTTGTTTAACAGTTGCATCAGCTTCCAATGATGAAGTGCCGATACGCGCTAGAATATCAGGTGCAGATTTTAACATTTGGTCATATCAAATTGTTATCGTCATGATCATGCTACGGTGGGGAAGGCCAGTGTTACGGTGGTCGCAGCACATCAATTTGAGGAATATCAATGTACAACACTGTTTGTGTCACACAGTGCGAGGAACGCAATATCTTCAATAACATTGTCGGTGTTGGTTAACTTTATTCCAGTCTGACTCTTTTGCGGCAGATTCTGTTAGGCTTCATTGGCTCTGCTTCTTGTGGTTGGCCTGAGCCCATCAGTTCACGTACAAACTTAAATCGGCTCAGGAATACTTTCCATACAATGTACCATCCTGGAATATGAAAATAATAAAATTTATATATATAGTGTGATAATTTGAGATTTGAGTCATTTCACAATCGCAAGGCCATATAAAAATATAAATTGGGGTCGGTATACCATTTTTATCTTCTAAACACCCATCTATGTTCTCACTTATATAATGGGGAGAAAAAGTACCACAAGAGGTCACTGACACCATAGCAGCTGTTACTTTTTCTCTCCATTATATGGAGAAAAACAAATTTATAAAATTCAATGTTTCTACATTATAAATAATATAATTAAATTGTATGTAATTACTTTTTCTTTTTTATTCATTCTTTAAATTCTTATCTATTCTATCTATGTGTAAACCTATCCTCCTTACATGTGCATGAAAAAATCATTAATTGAAATATTTATATGTTGACTCAAGGTCAACCCTATGGATCACTATAGCTATAGCTAGGTCGTTAAGTAACAATATTGAAACAAAGGGAAAGCTTGAATGTGCCTTCACATTATAACCACATTTACTCCTAACCTAGGCAGATTGTAACCCAAATTTTTAGATTACATGTTTAACTCACCTGCCACTATAAATAAAACGACGAAAGTAAAAGATGCCACCACAGACAATAGAGATAGAAGGACTTCTTTAAATTCTTTCATTTCTGACGTTCTGTGGCCATTCCCAAAACAAAAACAACTCCTCAAACAAATGCTTTCTTGTGATGCCACAAATATCTCGTCAATTAATTTTTTCGATTATGATATATCCTTCATATCATTTTAATATAACTCAATGCTTAATTATATTAATTTGCATAAATATTTAGTAATATCGCTAGGCATAACAAAAATGGCATTTGCTTGCATTAGGCAACCGAAGAAACAAGCATGGCGGACGATGCAGATTTGGAAGCGTTGAGGGCCAAAAGAATGGCTGAGTTACAGGCTCAGATGGGGGTAAGTTGAGCAAAATAACGTAAATATCAAAGAAATAAGTTATGTCTAAATTATCGTAGGAAATTTAGCCTAGTGTATGCAGGGAAATTATTAGAATTTCAGTTACAATTGTGCACTGACATGTCATGATTCAGCTGTCAGATTCTGACACCTAATTTCTATGGAATTACCTTGATTTCGTCCTCCGGTGATTTCGGCCTATTGATTTCGGCCACCGTAATTTCGGCCTCCGAAATTAAGGTAATACCTCTTTATAGAACTGACTGTAATAGCACTGTAGTACAAAGATAGCATACAATTAATTCTGAGTAATCTCACAAATAAGTGTCACTTATTCGTTGCAGCATAGACTGAGGGCTAGATAAGGGTTATGAAACTCCTCTTTTTCAAAATTTTGGGTTGTGTTTAATAGTTTATTTAAAGAACATCTGTTAAGAGATAAATGTAAATCTAACATGTTAACCTTTTTTACGTGGTATTCTATTTGTATTACACCAACTCAGGGAGGAAAAGGTGGCGGCGGTAACAAAGAACAGCAAGAAGAAATGCGTAGACAACAAGAAGATATGAAGAACAGTATTTTGTCGCAAGTGCTTGATCAGCAGGCCAGAGCCAGATGTAATTTCTAGTATTGTGAATTTAGATTTTAGACTGTAAGCGAACAGTGGTTAAGAATTGAGAATTTGATGTCCTTCTTTTTAAGTATCTATATTTGAATATATATATGCACAGTACCCGTCAACCACTGTAGTCTCCGTTGATAGTGAAGTTGCAGGCAATAAATATAATGACCGGAGATGGAATAAAAACATTCTGAATGAAAATTATAAGAGATATGTCACTTATCTGGCACCTGTCAATGTCAGAATGTTTTACTCCGAACCTGGCCATCATTATTATTGCCCGCAAGTTCACTGTTGGCTTAAACTTCACTGATGGGCACTGTAGTCCACATGTGAGTTACGAACATACTGCCAATAATGAGGACTGGCTGACAATTTTATTTTAACTAGATAAAAATTGAGAATTTTTGTGCGATTCCTGGACAATTTATATCTTTAACACGTTTAAGGTAGTATTATAATGGCTTTCATATGTCAATTTCAGTGAATACCATTGCCTTAGCCAAACCAGAGAAAGCAAAAATGGTGGAAAGTATCTTAATTCAAATGGCCCAGACTGGACAAATTCAAACCAAGGTGATTTCCATTTCTTTTCTTTTTTCTTTTTTTTTTTTGTGAACCATACAGGCAATGCTTTAGCTTAGGACTGTTCCATTTAAAAGTGTAATGTGGGGGTGGACAAGAAGGTTTTTGGAAAAGTGAGGGAAGGGGAGGTGTTCTCCAAAAGAGACAAAGAGGGGAGGGGGCGGCTGACCAGTCTTTTCTTAAAGTGATACTCCTTGAATCCCATGTAGAAAATATGGCCTCAACTAAATTCCAAGAGTTAATGCCATTACACTCTTGTATATGACAACAGATTTCTACCACAAGCATACTATTAAGTCATCTCTATTAATTAAGGAGTAATTAGCCCTCTATTTTCTATAGGTGGCCCACCAATAGAACTAGGTCAAATTTAAAGTGGCCTGGACTCTGGTGACTCACCAGGTTGCCATGGTTACAAAATTCTTGCAGCTCCCACTGACCAGTGCTGACTCACTTGGTGACAGGAAGATGGCTCTGAGTGGATGATTTTTGTAACTGTCACTCTTGACCAAATATGTGGATTTACCATGATTTAGTGGGCTAAATATTAATGAAAACCTGCTGTAATGAAACTAGACAGTCACTGCAAACTATTGTGAGTATATTCTGGGAGAAAGGAAATGGGACAATTTTTAGATAGATTCAAGGAGTATCACTTTAATATCCTAATGTAGAAAAAAGAGGGGATGGGGTCTGTCAAAAAAACAAAAATCGAGGGTTGGGAGAGTGTCTGAAAATTTTCCACTCCCCCTACCACACTTTTAAATGGAGCAACCCTTACAAATTTCATTTGTATACATATTGTACTCGAAATGCTAAATTCAACATTGCTGTTTTTTTTTTTTTTGTGCATCAGCTTGGAGAAGAACAACTGAAAAGTCTGTTAGAGCGAGTAAGTGAACAGACTCAGAAAACGACATCAGTGAAGGTAAAAAACTTATTTTGATAGATAAAAAAGGTACCCCAGTCATTTGCATAAAGTGGGGCCTTTCTGAGGGTCTTTTTGTGATCAGCAACTTCAGAGTATAGATTTGTCCATTCTTATAAGTTTAGTTCAATATTATTGTCAGGGGGTGGGATGTTACATAAATGTAACATTTTATATGCATGCTACAGTAGGTGTCATACCTAAGTAACCTAACCCTTGTGTCTAATTTTAGGCCAGTTTTAAATGTCAACCTTTAAAAATTATATTTGGCACTTAGGCCAGACTTTTTTTATTTTTTGTTTTACGGACATTTTTATCCTCCAGGCAATGTCGGGATTCGGAACAAAATTTAAAATAAAATCATGCAATGAGAATGACAAATCACAGAAGCAAAGAGATTTTGACAAGTTGATATCTTTTGATACTGAGGTGTGAAATCACAGCCTTTTTGGAGAACCTCAACTGCAATTAGAAGGTCAAAATTGCCAAGTTCTGCATGCCTCTATTGTAATCTAGTGTGCACAAAAATTATGAAGATGACAGATAAAGCACTCTTATGCCAGTTTTTGCAGAGCAAAATAGATTTTATTTTTATTTCATTTTAAAATGTTGGCGGCTCCGTAAAATGAAAAATAAAAAAAGTCTCGCCTTACAGTGCATTAAACAAGTAAATTTTTTATAGCTTATGAAAAACTATATAATGAGTTACAGGTTCCACTTGTATCATTGCAACTCTTTTCCAATTCTTTCCATGAGCAAAATTATTCATGTCTGGTTGACTGAGAAATTGTTGTAACACTTTAAAATTAATTATATTTTATTTGCGATGATGGTCGACGTTAATTTTAGTGTCAACTTAGGTCATAAAAAAGATAATTTTTCAGACATGGTGTTAATAAACAACTGTTTTAACTATGATAAAATATTTTCTGTTTTAGTTTGATCGAAGAAGAGCTGCACTTGACTCAGATGATGATGATTTTTGAGAGGAACTGATATCATAAAACTGTGATATAATCTTGACTGCCTGGACCTTCGTTTTCTTGTGTGCTTTTTGTATGTGCCTATAGTTCTGTAAACTCCTGGATGAACTTTTAAAATGTGCCCCTTTAAAATTACAGTGTACTTCTTAAGTTTGAGGTCTTTCCTACCAATTTCCGTAAAATGATATTATTTTGTAACATTTAGATTACATGCCATTAATGTAGTATCAACATTTAATGAGCTGGAGTTAAAATTTTCTCATTTGTCATAATCTTAAACTTTTAACCACAGCAATGCTTATTTATCACAGCTTTGTGACATTAAAACAATCTTTTATGTTATCAAATAATGCTTTATTATCAGCAATACTGAATTATTACACTGCACAGTATATTACAATATATAAATAATCATGATGCACATTCAGTGTGAAAAGTAGCATCATTTCTGTGTGTGCTATACAATATTGAGACACAATTTTCATATTTATAGTATGCAAAAAAAACATCTGAAATACTTCATTTTGGAAGTATGGATTATATAATTTATATTAAATGGCTAATGAATGATTTGATGAATTGATTGAATTTTACAATAAAATGTTACAAAGTAAAAAAAATCAGATTGAATTTTTTTGTGATACTCCCAACGAAGGATATATCCTTCTTCTCTGATATTCATATGGTTAACCCAAGTCAAAATTCTAATGGATCATCTAATTTAGTTGAAGGTTGGCAAAGTTGCGAATGACTTTATATAATGAATAAGCAATTTAAGTTCACACTCCGGGTCATCGAAATTAGCCACGACTCTTCTGATCATTTACAATGTTCTAAAACTTTGACAGGCATCGTAAAAGTGTTTGTGATAATTTATTTTGAGTGGCTAATTTCCATGACCCCGGCCAATTTTGAAGACCCCGAGTGTAAATGTTCTGCCAATTTTGGTGCAAGTTGTGAAAAAATTTACTTTGGCATTTTCGACTTAGGCAAGGCTTACTATTGCCAATAAGTAAAGGATCTTTACTTTCAGCAAAAATGAACACGTAACTTTAAGACCCATTAGAACTGCAATCAAAGCATGCAACAGTTGTAAAATATTATTAAAATTCACTGATCTCATACTTGGGATATCAAAATTACTACGAGACAAACACTCGGAACAGTTCATACATATTAAAGCTTATTTAGTTTTCTTATCCTCGTCTTTTTCATTTTCATCAAATGATTGTCCATATTCATTGACTCTGGTCTTATCAACAGGATACAGCCTGAAAAAGATCAAGATTAAATCTGATGATGCTGATATTGACAATTTTTCAGATGAGATCGGATTTGTTACAAAATTTCAGGTTTTGAGTGTTAAAGTAAAAGATCAGTACTCCAGCTAGGCCATTTGAGCATTGCACCATGCCTGACCCCCCTTGCACCATGCCTGTTTTTATGAGCGGCATGCCTGTTTTTGTCTGTGCCAGGCCCGAAAAAACTTTTTTTTTTTTGGTGCTTTTTAACTAGCTGGGCGCCCTATATGAGTCTATTTAGCTGCCCTAATATTCTACCGCACCGCCCAATTCAAATCCTAGCTGGAACACTGAAACTGTGACGGACAATTCTATACAGATACATTGTCTTAAGAGCTGTGACCTAGGAGTCGTTTTATAATTATAATTACAGTAAATTAATTAATTTTATGTAATTATGACGATCAGGGTTTTTTGGAGGTTTCTGACACTTCATATAGATTTCATGCCTCAGCCACATGGACATACAACCTCAGTTAAGTGCATTTGACCAGTATGACATCACAACATTGCCCATTATCAACAATGAATATTGTGATGTCATCACCACAGCTGTTTTGAAGATCATGTAACACTGGTCTACTGCACTGATCAGAGGTCATATGTGCTAATTAGCGAAGGTGTGAATAGAATCTATTGAGGTGCGAGATGTTTTTGAGGGATGGGGGACAGTACGTCCAAGAGAACCTTCGAATGACCACAAAATAATATCTGTCTGCTACCGAAATTTTGGCCTTCAAATTTCAGTGTTAGCAATGGCAACAAAAGCCGACAATGTCATGATAAAATGACTAAACCAAAGCATATATTTACCATCTCTGATAGAGGTATACAAGAAATATGATATCATCTCTGAAGCACGCTAGGCGATGTGCGGTGGGCATGGTTATGATGAATGCAAAAACATCATCGATGAAAGTGTTGAAGGCCTGAAAAGCAGGAAAAAGTACAATCTAAGTGACAACACAGTTATTTAACGTGAAGAAATGTTCCAGTGCTGCCCAACTGTGTATACGTTCTGGGTATTTGCCACCTCACAAATTGTCATGCTCTGTTGGTTACAAGAAGCCTAATTCTGTAGCAAACTGACCTCAGACACACTTAACACTACTTAACCAGTACATGTTGGGCTTAAGTAGGAAAGGCGTCAGCAATGTTAAATCGTCCATGACAGTTTTGTCACACAACAATCCATAACTGCCAGCTTAATTCACAACAGCAGTGCATTGGAACACTTCTCCACTTCAGACAATAACATTGATTAATATTGGTAAAAATAATTTTTACTTCATTCTGGAGTCACAAATTTATTTGAAATAAATAATATTTTCAAATTAAAAAAATCATACCTTATACATAAAAGCTCTCCATGGCAAGTGGGCAACTGATTTCAGCTGAAAGGAATATGAAATAATATTGCATTTTTATTACGTTTGATTACATCAAGAAATTATTATCTATACTAGTATAAGGGTTATGATCTTGAAGTTGATCTCGATTTCCTTAACACCTTGGGATAAATTATTAAAATATATATTTACACATATATATTAACTCGAACGTCATTTACCTTATAATTCACGAACAGCTGTGGTAACATAAACAGGAAGCCAAAGGCATATACACCTGAAAGAGAATAAAATATTATGTACTAATTGCATGGGACAGGTGTACTTGTACATGCACCTTAGACCGAAACATTGCTGTCATTTGCAAGCACGCCGATAGGCTGTGCTTGAGACAGAACACATTGCATTGGGTCCTTCTAGCAGGCTGCGACACAAAACTTGTCGCACCTAATCAATCTATTTAATTGCTTGTCGATGGCATTTTTTTCACTGGATTTCCCAGTAACATGATGTTAAAGGTCTTGTGACTTAATTTCAGGACTGAGATAACCTGGTTAATTATAAAAATACCAGAAATCAAGAGAGAATACAATATTTAAGTTGATTTTACAGATTTTGACAACTGCCAGTTTTAACATTAGATTTACAATTAGAAAAGGGGTAATCCAAAATTTTTTGTTATGCAAAAAAAAATCTATGTTTTCTTTGAACAATACAAGAGATAAAAAACGATTCGTGTGTTACATAATGCAATAACACAGCAGATGCAGGGAATGCAAGAAAGTTTCAATGCATTGTTATCTGACTCACGACTCTCGTTGTGAGGCAGTTTGTCAGATTACATAAAGGTTATATAATGAGGGGCAATTTTTAACAATCATTGAAATATTAATTGCTTTACTCACCATTCACTAAGCTCTGCACACACCATGAATACCAACTGAAAGCAAGACATAATTGATTATAAAACGGCCATAAGTACATTAAGAAAGTGGCTGCAAATTACTAGCAAATTTAAAATAAAGTATACCTGTATAAATATACTAACCTTTTATGCGGATTATATAAAAGACTATATACAGCCCCAGCTAGACAGAGGGGATATAATACATAGGATAAATATTTCATGGCCTGAAAATAGAGAAAACATATTGGGCACTTTAAGCATTCTGCTTAAAACAAAAATTCTGACATTAAACAAAGATTGCAATTAACAATTCATCCCTCATACCTGAGAATCAAACTGCTCTGTTTCTTTTTCTTTGTCTGATGATGAACCAAACTGCAAACGACAAGATATTAATTTAATACAAGTAACTGTAGACCTCTGAAGCATGACAATTGACAGATGAACTTCCAACTGAAATAGTGCAAGCTTGCAAAATACAAGAAGAAAAAAATTTAAAGGAAATTACACAACATCATAATTTTGTCTTACCTGGATTTTAGGTTTGATGCCTTCGAAACTCACGGACACTTTAAAAGCTTTCTTAACCTTCCAAACCTGCGAAAAGAAAATGGTGGCGAGAATTTGTAATGTCAATGTTAATTTCATCTAGCTCTCAAATGCATAACAGAAAATGCTTAGTCGTAAGAGCATGTGAATTTCATCTAAAAGAATGAATATGAACAAAAAATAACAGACATAGTTACTCCATCAGTTGCTCTCTTTATTAATATAATTTTTCTGAACTTCATCTCATGCATCTCATTCCTCAAAATTTTTAATATAACTAGTGATCTCAAAATAACTTTGAATTAAGTTCTGAGACCACTAGTCATCATTATTGTTGTAAATAACTTGAATTTGTCAATGATAATAATAAAGAATCATACATATCCAAAAAAATAAATAAATAAAATTGTGACAATGATCATGTAAAATTGGCGCTAAACTGAAGGCAAACCATTTTAATAATTTTACGATTAATACCGATAAAGTTTCAACACATTACAGACTAGTTCTTGCACAAGAGTAACAACCTTTAAAGTAACAAAACTTGTGAATCATCAATATAAAAAAAAGCATATATAACTTTTAATATTCACCTCAATTATGGCTCCAATTCCAGCAGGTATAAGAACTAGCAAGGAAGTTTCCTGATCCCATAAATATAAGAAAATTATAGCAGTGCTGATACACCTCCATACAACTGCAAGCAAGAAAATGTCAGAGCTCAATAAAAACAAAGTACCATAACAAATGCCACTCAGTAATAATTTGGCAGAATAAATAGAACAAATGTAGAAAGTACAATGTGTTTTTCACTTACCAACTCTTGATGATAGACCAACCATTGTTTTTCTTTCATGCCAATAAGAAATGTCATTCTTGAATGCTAAGAAGTCAAAAAGCAACTGAAAAAGCATAAATAAATTGTTTATTCATCACTAAAAAAAAACTCAAAAAGGTCAATTTCATTGAACAAATTTTTCCAATTATTTGTATTGTCTTGCTTGTTATCTACCTCTAGAGTTCTAATGGTCATGATAAAATTCCAAATCGTATTCATTAATTAACGAACACATCTTTGTATGAATAAGAAACTTTTCAGTACAACGATAGGTTTTTGGCAAACACTGGAATAATCTTATCCTTCAATTTAATGGCCAATTGTCAGTAGTAAACTTAATGATGTTCCTTATCATCAAATAAATGAGTTTCACATTGTTTATCATGTTTATTGCAACTTACATGGAATGCAGACACTATGAATGTCAGACCAAGAAGATAAAAGTTGGTGTCGGCAAATATTCCTTTCACTTCATCTGCATCTTTATCGGTAAAACCTGTAATAAAAAAATTATAATTCAATAAATGGAAGTATTTTTTTGTACAAACAAAACTGCGGTTAAGTCCCATCCTGAGAATGGCTCCCTCATGAAGATCCAAATTTTGGCCCACATAGCTTTCTCACCATGAGATTTAATTTGAGATATTTATAGCAATAATTGAAAATCGTCTCATGATTTTCAACTGTCGCAATAAATATCTCAAATTATAATCTAATTTCATTTTTACAATCTCAAGACAAATTTAAGCAGAAAATACATGAAGTACTTATAAACTGTCCATAAAATTTAGGCACAAAGTTTAAGCAATGAATCATGATAAAAATTTATGTTCCAATGGCACTGCAGCAAATATGCTACGGTAATCACAGTTATTTTAGATTACAGATGCATAAATTCAGGAAAGAAATGTTGAGAAATAAAATGAGAAATCAGCTATTATCGGGACTAATCATCCTATTGGTAGATTTAGCTTATTCTGACAATTTCAACATTTGTTATGCTGAGTGTTTGCGAGTTATTATCTTACCTAAATTTATCAAATTTATCAAAGACGCTTCCATGGTGACCCACAATCGCAGCTTGCCTACTGATATTGGTTTGTAGATTATCGTTAATGGCATTATTTTGCTTGTTTCATTGATTATCTGAAAAAAAAAAAGCTCAATATCAACTCAAGACTTTTCAGAAATGCATTGCAACACAGCAAATATTAAGAAATACATTCCCTTAAAAAATAAAATGTCATGTTTATTCATGCAAATTACACTTACCAAAAGATCTCTGATTCTGTTGTTTAGCCCATCGATGTATAACAATGGCAAGTATTGCTGTTCAGGGGTTAATCTAGAGTATGATAAATAAAGTTGTATAAGTATTGAATCCACATCAAGCTTGGCATGTGAGCTATGTACAATGATGAATAGCCCACTGAAAAAAATTTGTTAGTATCCGATTTCTCTACCTCTACCCTAAACCTTTTATGGACTTTACAAATTTTTTTGAAGTTTCAGCATACATTACCATAGATTATAATTATCACTATCATGTAAATATATACTGTATACATGTACAGGGTGTCAACACCGATAGGCTTTGGCCTTTTTGACACCCTACTTTTTTGTGAAATAAAAATTTGAATTGAATTTAATTGAATTTAAAAAACATTCTTTTTGGCCGACCTACTTTTTTAGGGTAATGAAATCGGAACCAAACAATTTTGTTTCATTCGGCCTTATAACATATTACAGATATCAACAATAATAGTTAGGTTTTACACATTTTGAAAATCCAACAGTATTATAAAGACACACTTACCTAAAAAACTTAATAATCTCTCCAGGCACACTAGTTCTGTCAAAAGGGATGAGATCAGACATGACACTTATGGTGAGTCGGGACCTGAGATGAGTGACAGTTTTTTCTCTGGAAGGTTTTTTGGTCTTTCCATCTTCTCCCTACAAAAATACCATGTATTAATTGACAATGGTATTGCCCCATCTACTACTGAAATTATCATCAATGGTTCAAACCAAATGACAATAACTTAACAGAGATGGGTTTAGTGCAGTATAGCAGACCCAAATTTATGCCTATATTTGGCATTCATTAAACATGAAAATAATCACTATTTTTCACCAAACTTCGTGCTAGTACACAATAAAAATAACAATTTTGTAGAGTAGCAGGGGTTTGGGGGCAGCAGCCCCCGAGAAAAACAAATGTAAACAATCATAAGCTGCGTTCTTGCCTTGAAAATGATCACCGCCGCCGTTTGTTTGTGACGTCACATATTCAATTCAAGCATTTGACGTCATTGGCTTGGCAATGGGACTCGCTAAATATGGTCTTAAATTTGGGTCCGCTATACTGCACTTTTTCCACAGAGATATATTTGAATGATGAAGACAAAAATGAACAACAGAAAAATATTATTATCAAACAATGCTCTTTCTGTACTCACTTCTTTTTTCTCCCCTATTAGATTAAAAGCCTCTGCTTCAGGAATGGCATAAGTAGATACGAGTCCAGAAGCAACGCTGACTTCCTGACTTAGGAAAGGGTCATGACCCTTTGGAAACAACATCACATGTGCAAATAAACTACCATTGTTTCTGGTTTTCTGTGGTATTGTGATATTAAACGATCTGAAATTGTGAAATTAAATGATTCAGTATTAAAAACCATGGCATGTTATTTCAAATTTATAAGCCTACAATTTTATTGTTAATTTCATGCACGTTCGGCTTGCTGTAAAGTATCTGAAAAAGACTAAAATACTAGATATTCATCATAAAATATTTGCATATAATCTGTCATGTTCTATGTCAAGATAAATGTCTTTATCTCTGTCTCCTTTTTTTTTACTCTGTTTGTTTGTCACTCTGCTGTAATTACCTCTCATCATCCTGAAGTAAAGAAAAATTGCTGTATTTCCATACAAGTTCACCATTGGACTTTGATAACTGTTTTCTTGTAGAAGTGTATACATGCATCTGTAAAAAAGGTCAAATTCTTGTCAAATTTATAATAGTTAACGACACTTGGATGTATATGAAATCAAGTAGCTGTAAATCATATTCGTTTTGCTTTTACTGAAAGGTAGATATATCATTTAGGCTTGTCATTGATATCAGTTTTTCATTCGATATCAATATCAGTATTCCACTTTCGATATTGCAATGTCACAAAATCACACAAATTTTGTATTATCAGCATTCCAAGTTTATAAATGGAACCACTAGTCACAGAATTATATAACTCCCAAGTCATTATGAAACCATTTACTTTTAATGTGACAACTACTAAGCCAATTTGTTAGGCAATCAGTTTGCAATTTGGGATGGGGTCTGTGTAGTCAATTGCTCATCATGGCACAAATGTACAATTATAAAAGTAAAACAAAGAATCGAAACATGAATTTTTTCGATATCGATATCATTATTTTCTCGATCAATCGATATACAGCATGGCGATGACAACTCCAGATCATATTTGATTTTGTAACATCTACTGGTAAAAATGATGATGAGTGGAAGCTTTTTTAACTTTTGAACTACATAGTCTACATAGAATATCACTCAATTACATTTTATACTCTATTCTTTTTTTGAATTGCAGAGGGGCCTAAAATTAACCGAGACAGCTTCAGTGTTTCAAAATAACGTACTGCATGTCATAAGTGTCAACTCAGTTCAGATGATGTTCCACCATCCCTGTAAAATATTCATGATACAGGCTGTATTTATATAGAGAGAGAAAATATGTTGAAAATGAAGAATATTCTTACTTCTAGAACAGGATTATTTCCTAAATATGGATTAAGGCATCTCCCTGGCACTTGGCAAGGCTCCGGATGAAATAGCAGATAAATTGTGTACATGGAATAAGCTATATAGGCTATAAATATGCCGGACAACACCACTGTGAGCGATGGTCGATGCATCTTTCAATTCTGAAAGTAAAGGAAAAAGTACACAATGATAAATTTCAGATCCATTCCATTTTGAAAAAGAAGGGGAAGAAAATGAAATTTTCAGACCACCCCCACTTTTTATTTTTTGACAGACCCCCCCCCCCCCCCCTCTTTTTCTACATTAAGATATTTAATAAGAATAGGCCTACTGGTCAACCACTCCCTCTTAATAGTCTTCTTCTAATTGAAATTGACTTTTTATTCTAGTTTGTTTTTGTGATCACTTGCAGTATTGACCTACAGTATTAACTCTTGTCTTATATTCATGTATATATATATGTAAGAAAAACTGGAACTGACTTGCGTTTATTAAGTAAATCTTTGGAAAAACTAGTAGATTATAGATTGTATACACTAGAGTAGTTGTAGACACTAGACTTGGGTTTTTAATGTTGTATGTTTTGTATGTTTGTTTTGTAATATTAATGACACATGTATCAATTCCTGATATCCAGTTTGTCAAATAAAACTATATATATATATATATAATTTTGCATTGCAAACATCACACATATTGCAGTGAACAGACAAGGGACATAATATATTTTATATCAGCTCTGCTACATGTACCTAAATATGATGTAGTACATGATAAGACATAATCTATACATTATCATGACAACATATTTTGTTGTATTTTTCACATAATGATCTACACATTAACTCTTTAACTTAAATAAGGAGTCAAGGCGCAACTTGCCAACAAGATATGAAGCAAACTGTAGTTTCAGTTAGTATATAGGCCTAAGTGACAGGGTTATAATACCGGATTGATCTTGGAGTATCCACGTTTTGTCCATTCATTTGCCGGTTTGTGTACAAGGAAGTCGGGGAGGGGGAGGCACCTGCTGCATATAATTTCCAAATTCAGGGGGGGGGGGTGCACTCCAAGATTGTTCGAGCATCTAGATATATATCTATGCTCCTACATGTATTGTATGCATGCTTAATTGTTGTCTAGAAAGTTGAGATTGATAAAAACTATGTACCAGTAATAATACTGTAATTCCCTTCTATTTACCAGAATAAAAGAATTGATTGAAAGGGCGAATTTTATTTTCCTGTTTCTTCAACTAAAGAAAATCAGATATTTATAGAAGCTTTAACGTGCCTTTATGATGGCAACTATATTGGTCTAACCATAAATCAACGCATCATTGCCTAATAAGTGGCATAAATTCCTTTATATCTGTGCAAATCAGTTTAATTGCAACTTGTCTGGGTCAATGCCCCTCCAGGGGAAAAATCGAGTTCTACCAACCCGATTCGCTTCCTGTTGAGCATGCGCTATTGTTCATTAATTTTAACAAAACCAACATGCATCACCGCAGTGGAAATTCTGGTTGGCCAAGGAACCAGCCAGCGGTCAAAAGCGAATTTTCGACGACAACAGGGCTATCCTCCATTGATAAAACAATCAATTTGTAAGTTTTCATTGCTATAGTGCTCGAGCTAAGTTCGTACCGGCGAGTTAAAGTGGGCTTCTGTAATATCGCCCGCCATGTTTTCGTCGAGCAAAGGACGCGACGCTGTTTATTTTTTCGATTCGCACAATTCCGTGCAATTCTTACTTCACAAAATTGCGCGATCTGCCAATTTGCTAGATTCTCACAAATTTGCGCGACTTGTGGGATATCTTGAGTGCAACGTCCAACATTGCTCGCCTATGGGCCGAAACTTTTGAGGTGGAACTGCTCAACAACAGACTGGTGAATCTCGAAATAGACTGGCAGAATTACATAGCCACTTCTCGGAAGTAATCCCATGCTATCTCGTGACTGGCGACGCAAAATTGACAGTCACAGAGCAGTTAAAGCTATTTATCTATATTACCTTTGCGCAAAATCAACAAAATCACACAGAATTGCGATATCGCACAAATATGCGTGACACCATAAACTGCACTATGAACTTTGGTTGGTTCCGTTTTTGGCGCTGCAACTCTTGTCCGACGTTTTGCGTATTCGAGACATCTGAGAGGCCGTAAAATTAATTATATTTTGTTGGCAATGATCATTCTTGTCTAAATATTTGTCAAATAAAAAAAGAGATAATTTTCGGAAATAGTGTAAACCGTGACCGATCGCGACATAAAATCTAGGTAAACTAATCATAGTGTACTGGTAAATGTGAATCTGGGATTTTAATCTGTTATCGCTTACAAGTTCTCAAGCGTCACAATTTCTCTTTTCCAATATAGAGTCTTTCTCAACTCCAAGGGGAGTATTCGGCCTTGAACACTGGTTTAAGGCTTTAACAGCTCACACCAGTGCCATCACACTGTGCGCCTAATGCCAAGTACCCATTCACCTGGATGGTGTGAGGCAATCATGGCAATGGTTGAAGATCTGCCAACTCCTCGATGCGATCTTGGGGGTTCAAACCCACACCCTTGACCTTGTGGTCAAGTTGTGGATAGCAGGCAACACCTCAACTGGTAACTAGACCATGGCATCCCCTTTGTAATTGCTGTAGTCAGTACAAAAGTAGTATTTCTATGCTGCGAATTTAATAACCTGGTATAACTCAGTCTTCCCGAAGTACGCAAAATTTCATTCGATCCGGCAAAAGACAACCTATTTTACAATGATATTTCATAAAGACAGGGGCTCATTTTTACATTCGGTCCGACAACGGACATTTGAACTTCGGGAAGACTGTATAACTTAAGATACTTGAGCATCCTCCAATTCCACATTGGCCAGCCCTGCTGAAGGTCCCTGGACCCAGGTTCAATCCCAGGCCCGGACACTATTCATGAGCTACATCCCAGCTGGATGTTGATTGCATGAGACGTTAAATTGGAGGTGCCTTGTACTCTGTCTATGCTGAGGCAAGTAAAAGACCCCACCCATGGGGTAAATGTGTAACATGGTGTGGAACTCCAAGCCTTATCATCTCATTATTACCTGTGCCTCTGGCAGCTGGTCAAATAAGCTGACTAAGCTTCTGACCCAGTAGCATTGAGACATTAGACAATCCAGTGTCTGTATCCACAAAGTTGGCTGATTAACTTAACCTATAATCCTAAGACCAGGCACAAGCCTTAATTCTTTAGCACCAACTTCAGCACTGCCCTGTACATGATCCAACGGTGCCCATCAGCCATGAAGCCCCCTAACCATGGTCCACTGTTCAAGATGTCCCTCCCCACTGTCAATTAAATATATATCTATAGTCCTCCCATTCCTATAAGTTGATGGCTTTTATTATGACAGGTACCCTCTGACAAACTATACATTTGGAACAAAGGAAGCTTTGTATGAAAAGGATCCTTCAGTGCAAGCCAGATTCCAACGTATGAGAGAGGAATTTGATAAACTTGGCATGCGTAGATCGGTAGAGGGAGTTTTGATCGTTCATGAACACAACTTGCCTCATGTACTCCTTCTGCAGCTTGGAACTACATTCTTCAAATTGTAAGTTTTTGTGAACCACTCACTTTAGATGAAGATTATTTATTTACTGCTGTCTTGTTTATCACATTCTTATTGCACATTTTGTTATTTACAGACCCGGTGGTGAATTAAACCCAGGAGAGGATCAAGTTGAGGGGCTGAAAAGGTTGTTAACTGAGGTAAGTTAGCCCTTGATGGTTGAAATGTTTAATCATCAGGTGACTTGAAATTTTGACAATTTAATTTAATTATATAATTTGAATTAATTTCGCCTACTTACAAGATCTACAATATATATATAATGCAAAAAAAGATGTTAGGAGTTAGGAAACAGACCTCATCACAAGCTGTGTATGGTGAGACTGGCAGATTCCCATTACATGTACGACAACAGTTTAGAATGATCAACTATTGGATTAAACTAGAAAAACTGCCATCTAATAATATTCTTAAAAAATGAGCAAAAAGTTATGCACACTTCTGGTAATAATGCTCGGGTTGGGAAAATTATTCATATGCTCAATGAACACTATCCACAAAGAGACCATTTAAGACTTGTAAACAATGAGCTAGAATCCATTGCTAAAACGTTCAAATCTAAAATCTATGAGAAATGTCAGGAAACTATGCTAGCTGAAATCAATGACCCTACACTACAGCGAAAACTTAGAACTTATAAACCCATCAAGACTGATTACAGGCTAGAACCCTACCTTCTACTAAACCTAAGCAGTAAAATGTATTATAAAATAGCCAGATTTAGAGTAATCTCACATAATTTACGAATTGAAATAGGTAGACATGAAAACCCTATATTGCCAGCAGTTGAGAGATTATGCCTAAAATGCAATATGCATGTAATTGAAGATGAAAAACATAGTCTCATAGTATGCCCACATAACACACTTAGTCGTGAGGACCTCTTTAATAGCTAATGATCACATAGAAAATTTTGAGCAACTTAACAAAGAAGACAAATTTAAGACCTTCATGAAATCAAAAGAGCCAGAGTTGTTAAAATCCCTTGGAAAATTTCTTGTAAATATTGATGCCTAATGAATGGTTGGATCATCATCCATCGTCGAGCATTAACCATCATCCCCCAAACTAGCAGTTTCTGCACTACAAGCATTTTTATATATTGTGATCTATGTGCTTTTACACTCATGTACATAACTGTGCACGATGCCTTGTTATATATACTCCTAATTGATAATGAACAGTATTAACTGCAGTAATATATGTATTTAGGGTTACTGTATACATGTAATATATGTCTATATATAAATATATTTTAACAAATGTATGTAAACGAAACTTAATGCTCATATTACCATGCTATTGTTCAGCAACTGGGACCATGGATGTATAGATATCCATTGATAATGTATACCTTTAACTTTTATACCATGTATATATATATTGAATATAGAAATAGTGAGTAGAAGTAGACTTAGTACACGTTTTTATCTGTTATTTTTGACAAATGTATCGTGTATGATATTACTGTGTCAATAAAAGCATATATATAATAATAATATTTTGCAAAGCTCCTGGAAATCTACTCAAAGTGAGATTTGGTAGCTTGTGATGATGACGTATCACCATTGTGTAAGAATTAGCGGTAGTTTGTCACGCCATGAAAGCCAGAAACAATGGCGGAGCAGAGGTTATTCATTGTAGTAATTCTATTGATAATTAAACTAAGTTTTTGGGGATATAATAGCCCGGAATTCCTCTTGTTTGAGTTGGATTGAGCATCAGGCTTGAGTACATAAAATTTTATTTCATTGAAAAAAAAAGGTGTCACCTCACTCACCTGACTTATAAGTGAAAAGTAGACTCATCAGTAAAAACCAACAGTAAATGTATAACAACTGAAGGGGCCATATTGTAAACTGTAGTCCCAACAGTTTAAGTTTGAATAATTTTGTGTAATTTTCAACAAGCTGAAAAAAAAATAACCCAAAAAACCGATTCAGTGAAGTGTTATTTGATACAGAAAGAACTGGCATAAATTGGATGAACAATCTTGTCTGTTGGGCTATTGTTGGGCTATTTTGATGTGTAACATTGGTCCAACTGTTGTTTAAATCTGTATTAAACCAAACTTCCATAATAATTTGAACCTTCTGTTTTATGTAGTCAAAGTATATCCTACATGCTGAAATATAATACCAGTACCTATGTAATTCATGCGCAGCTTCAAGAGTGATGTTTAAAATTCTGATCAATGTGCGTTAAGTTTAGTCATCAAAACAAGTGATGAAAAAATTTACATATCTAAACTACTGTAAATTAATTATCTGCATCATCATTTACAGACTCTAGGAAGACAGGACTCGGCGCCTATGGAATGGTACATAGAAGAAACCATTGGCAACTGGTGGAGAGCTAACTTTGAACCTCCACAGGTAATTAATTATAAGTAAAGTGTTATCATCAATAGTTGTGTCAATGTGTCATAGTTATATGAAAACAAACGAGAAGTATCCTTTAAGTTTAGCTTTATTTATTGATCTAAGTCTACTTTTAACTTATTTATTTATTTATTTATTATCGTACTCATATACAGAACATAACATTATAAAATGAAAATAATATGAAAAATATCAAAATTGTATTAGTTGAGAGAAAGAAAAAAAGACATATATAGTTACATTTACTTGGTGCAGAGGTACTATATATAATTCATACACCTCATCAGCATTAGTAGCCAAGGCACAACCACTGAGTATCTCTAATACATTGTCAGTTTGTAAAATACTATTCCTTTCTTTTCAGTACCCATATGTTCCAGCTCACATCACAAAACCCAAAGAACACAAGAGACTCTTCTTGGTTCAACTGCCAGAAAAAGGTTAGTTTGCAATATCCAGTAGGGGGCACTGATGTATTTTAGCACTCCTAGTGGTATGGATAAGAACTACACCTTGGATAGTCAGAAAATTGCAGCTGCCTTAAATTAATTGATAATAATGAGTTTCCTGTGACTTATCATTCCCAAACACATCAACCCTTCAGTAATTGTGCTTTAGGTAACTTAACATAATAATTTAACTGTTCTTCCCTTCAGATAATCATATTAATTTAAATCTTACCCTGTCTTTAACAAAATCATTAAAATGATATGCTGGTGTCATCCAACCAAAAGCAAGCAATGTATTCCCCTGCCATAGATATATGTCTGAATGAATAATGTTCAATTTCTGCACTGTACTTAATAGCATCACAAAAGTATAAAGTTTAATCTTCTGTAATTGTTTGATTCTTTCAGCACTATTTGCCGTTCCAAGAAATTACAAGTTGGTAGCTGCTCCTCTCTTTGAACTTTTTGACAACACGGCTGGCTACGGAGCCATCATTTCAAGTTTGCCCCAGGCCCTGAGCAGGTAGGCATCTTTCTTGGTTATTGATTAATTGTTCACATGCTTCCTTCAACTGATTTCTTATTGTGTAGAATTTAAAATGCATGATGTTAGTGGTCTTGACAGTATTTCATGGCCACTTGAGTCATTTGAAAAATTTTAGTTTGGCAGGTTGTCAGGTCATAAGGTAATAGCCCCATCTGTTAGTGAGCTACCCTCTTGTTTTTTTGTATGATCAGGATTTTAGCTCAGGTTGAATTCATTGAGGCTAGTATTCCTCAGGCACTGATCAGAGTTGTTGTGCAGGACTTGCAATCTCAAGCTCTCAAGCACCTTTTAAATCAATAATCTGAGTAAGATCGATGGCAATTAGACAATAACAGAAGTGTGAACCCAGGTGTAATATGACAGAATCACAGAAATAATAAAATACTGGGCATCAGTTTGCAAATACTGCAAGCAGCAAGTAAGCTAGGGGGCAGCAGCATGCAGCTCAGTAGTTTCTCAAGTTTAATGTAGGTGGAGGCACCGGTCATGGTGGGCCAAAGTGATACTGAAGTTGGAGCCAGCTCAGCAATTCAGGATAGCAGAAGCTAGCATTCATAGGTGGTATGTTAAATGAGGCAGCTATAAAGATTTAAGTTTTTATGGTGTTCACTTTCATAGATTTATTGCATGACACATGGTTGGATAAGTTGCACTTCAGTATGAATAGGAATTGATATAAGTTGAAAAAAGATTAGCTGTGAAGGAGACACAAATGATGTCAGAGTTAAAGGGGTTTATTTGATATTTTTTTTTATTAATGAATAAGTGAATCTTGCTCAGTAGCACAGCTTGTTTTGATGAACATTATCTATGCCAAGAGGTAACCTTTTAGAACC
Source organism: Alitta virens (assembly GCA_932294295.1). Taxonomy (NCBI): domain Eukaryota; kingdom Metazoa; phylum Annelida; class Polychaeta; order Phyllodocida; family Nereididae; genus Alitta; species Alitta virens. The sequence continues at coordinate 32,486,104 of OW028582.1, forward strand.
GTGTGGCTCTAAAAGTGAGGTGTAGGTGGATACAAGTGTTGCAATATCATAAAACAACCCAAGGCCAAGTACTTGAAAGCACCTTCAGGACCTTTCGCACCTGGCTAACGAGACATCTAACGACACAGTCGTCAGAAAAGGCTGGGCGGAACCACTGTGCCGGTGGATGAAAGCTTTGCCGTTGGCTGCAAAGCATTGTGGGAAAGAACGTGTTGACACATGGAATGAGATGAGAGGAGATCAGGCAAGGTTCGCATTAATGAGGTCCCGAAACCTTCGACTTGTTGGAACTTGTGATCACCTGTCGGATAAATTGCTGCAGCATCCGATGGTGTGATGATTCCCTGATTAAATTTTTTTCACTTCAAAGTTTTTTATAATTAATTAGTTTGATACCTGTTAGATCTGGAAATGTTATTAATGTATTGTGAAGTGGTTGAGTTTTATTAATGAGTGTTATTCACTCTATTGTGGCTGATTATTTCTTGAGTTATAACCTTATTTCTGAGAGATTTCCTTTTTTCCACACTTGCTATTTAGATATATCCTCTGCGATTCCTCCATGTATGTTATTGTGAATCTGAGGTTATTTAAAGACCAGTACATTGTATATTTAATTGAATAATGTAATTATCCTTTAATTATCAGCAATAGCATTCATGCTGCAACTTGCTGAAACGTGAATATGGGTAGAGTCTGTTAAGTGCCATCAAATCTTTGTGAAATCACTCGTTTTCATTTCGCACCCATCCTAGATAGACCGATCTACAGATTGAACCAAATTGGTTGGGTGGGTTCGGATATCAGTGGGGTGGGGTAGGGCTGGCTCAGTACCCTGGTCATTTTGCTGTCTTGATGGGGTTGGGGCATGCAGACACATGAGGGTGACATGTTTACCCTTCTTGAGCAAATATTGCCCCAGCCTGTTGGACCCCTTTGCCAAATATGAAGACAGCCTGTTGAGTCTCATTGTGATGGGGTAGGACTACCCTCTACCAGCTGCGATTGTCTCATCGAAAGGATTCAAGCCTTCGTCGAGCCCCAAGAGAAAGCCTGGTGCTATTATCTTATGCATATCGAGGTAATAACTGCCCCCTGGTGCTTCTGTTGGTCTGAGTTGTATGTAGTTCCAGGTGGACCCCAGCGTAAGACCACAGTTGTAATTGTGCCTTAGTTTTTATATTGTTTATATGTGATATTGTTTTTGTAAATATTTTATTTAGTTGAACTCTTAGCTGTTGCATTTGCATGGGAAAAGACTTGATATGTGATACACTGAGATGCACTGTTAACTTATTAAGGTGAACTCCCATGCCATGTAGTACAATGTAAAGTTTTCATGATCTTTTTGACCTCTATCTGGTCAAGTAAGATCATTATTATTGAGAATGTAACAATAATCTTAGTGTACTTATTACACTTTGAAATTACATTTAAGAGGAATAAAAAGCAAAAATTACATTTGAGAGGAATAAAATGCAAACGAAGAAGAACAAGTAAAGAATTATGTGAGTAGAAAAGATAAAGAAATGAAAGATTTTTATTTATTTTTTAAAAAGGAACAATTTTGAATGTGTTCTATTGATTATTATTGTTGAGAAAAGCTGTTAATCAAACATAAGTGCAAAAAGTCAGAGGCTGGGATTGTGTCTCATCGAGTGGAAATAATTTCGATTTGACGGTAATGATTTTCATTAAGTGACATCATTTTTTTCTTCTCCGAGCCAGTTATGTTCGGATTAAGTTGCAAAAAATGCCATGTAATCTTTGATTAGGAGGACGTGAGAATTGCCTGATAATTTTAGAAGTCTTTCGAGTGTCGTTCGAACATTGTTTGAATGTTGTTTGCTCTGCCTGTCACAGGTAAATAAGAACAATGAAACATTCTTGTAAAGTTTCTAAAACCTCCAAGCAATTCGCAAACAAAATGTGATTCTTGTGATTAGGTTTTTCAGTTGCTCAGCCCAAAAGGGGATAAAAAGGATTAATAGATTGCTAATTGTGGCATTTGAGATTAAATTTTTCATAAAGTGTCAAATTTCATACAGATTTTTACTGCTCAGTACAGGTGAAACCCACATTAGGACTGGACACTTTCTGTTCTTCAGTAACTAAGCTGCGGACTGCTTTTGTCAAATTTCTTGCGGATGACAATAGCAAGAAGGCTTGGAGTCCGCACCGTGTTACACATTTACCCCATCAAGACAGCAAAACATGATCATCTCTTCACAAGTCCTGAGACAAAGACTACATCAAATGATATACTACTGTCTTTACAACTTGATTTTTCAGTCGTCCCAGCATTCATTTAGCATTGTAGAATCAGTGTGTCAATCACAAGCTGTATGTCCAATGTGTTCTATTTACATCAGACACCTTAGCTTTCGGACCCGAAGAAAAGGTAAAGAAAAAGAACGATAAAGAGAGAAAAACCACCGTTACCCCCACCCCATTTACGAAAGTGCAGTCCGCAAAACAAATCATGGCGCGATAGCTTTCTTGTTTCGCTTGCACTGACTTCGTTGGAGTTGTTAAACACAGGACATTTACAGTGTTTGATTTGGGCCCACTGAGGAATTTCTTCACACAAGTGATATTGACCCGGAGAACCCTACATTTCCTGGCGCTCCTCCTCTGACTCTTCGTATTTTGCCTCGGACTGTTTGTTCTGGAAGCAACACTAAATGCACATCCTCTCCCTCAATGTGCCAACTTGTCAATTTCCACTCTCGTTTCACTCCTGTTTCAGTCTCTGCTGCACAAGTAAATGAACTGGTTGAATGTGTTAACATTATTCAATTTTGTGCATTTGAAGCAAATAGTTGGTTCTTATGGCTTCTATATATCCTTAATTCAGATAGATAGCTAGATAGCTAGATAGCTAGAAAGATAGAGGAAGTGCAGCCCTCTGTGAATTAGGGGGGGCTGGAAGATCTAGGCAAGTTCTTGCCGCTATCAAGGGTTGATTGATGAGGTGAGAGAAAGGAGTCCACCCATGTTACACATTTACCCATATGTGGGATCTTTTACTTGCCTCAGCATAGACACCCGAGTACAAAGGACTGCCAATTTAACTTCTCATCCGAAAGACATCCAGCTTGGATGATGCTCATGAAGGGTTCCCAGTCTCAGTGTCTCAATGCTGCTTTTCTTAAGCTTATCCAGCTTATATGACCAGCTGTCAGAGGCAGACATAATGATGAGATGATATGGCTTGGAGTCCACAAGATGTCACCCATGGATGGGGTCTTTTACTTGCCCCAGCATACACATAGAATGATTGACATCCAGCTGGAATGTGGCACTTGTCTTGAAAAGTGACCAGGCCAGGTATCGAATCTTGGACCTTCAACAAAACTCAATTTTGCAATCCTGTGCACTTGTAAGAAGTTGTCCATATTGTGTAAATATATATCCGTGACAAATGATTGAATTAATTTGTCTTAATTATCTGGACTTAGCACAGCTACAATTAATAAGCTGGTTGAAACTTCAATTTTGTGTAATCAGAAGTGGTTTTTACAGCTTGTGAATTTACGATTTTGTAAAATCAAAAAACATGTATGCCCATTGGTACAATACGTAAATGTATGAGTATCGGTACATATCAGTCATTTTGTAATAGGGGAGAATTGATCATTCAAAAACTCTAAATCCAGTGTCAGATCATCATTATATTTGCCTCTACAAACTGGACATTTCAGTGGGCCATGGCCGGACATAAAGTATAGCAATGGGCAAGATAGAACTCTACTGGACAGTGGTCAGTTGTGTCCGAATGTGGCAATGCAGACTGACCGAATGTGGCCGGACAGTTGCCCGAAGGCCCGAGCGAAGAAGATGGCCTCCTCAAATATTGGCCCAATGATAAAACGGTCTCGATAAACATGTAACTGAAGAACTGGCCCTCTCCGATCAACAGTGCGGACCGCCCCTGGCAAGCAACAGTTAGATTGGTTGACCGCTAAGTCAACATGCATCTCTTCTTCGTCGTGTCTCGTATGATGAAGAAATGGCAGTCCGAAGGACCACCGAAGACAGAAAAGGGGGACCCGAGAAGTATACTCTACGCGCGCTATGTACACAGACTACATCTATTCGTCAGAAGAGTTTCCGAGGTCCTTATGAATTACATTGTGAATATCTGTGCTACAGACTTTCCACTTATCTGTTGTGTTATTGCATATAAAGGCAAATTGCCCTGTCTTCGGATATGATTAATGTCCCTTCAAAGTACTCAAAGAGACTTACACGAAGGAGCGAATGTCTGTACCATCGCAGCATTTATATTGCAATGTAATGTATTGTCTCTTTATCCGTCCGAAGGCTTGTCGTTCGAGGTGATTAACGCTTGAAGCAGATGTAATGATGAGAGGGTAAATTTTGAGGTTGCGGTCACATACAACTGGACCCCCCACACCACTGAGTGTAGAGATATGTTGCTCCGAATACCTGTCAGTGGGGTAGTTTACTTGCCTCAGACTAGAACCAGAAGACAACGCTCTATCGAGTTTACATCTTGGGTTAGGGTATGTAAGAAAAAACTTCTTTGGTTTAAATCCAGGGGAATTGAAGTAGCATTCATTAGGCATTCTGTAATGATAGTCATGATAATGCAGCATAACAGCATGTCTTGCTGTGTAATAAGTTTACTGCTTCGACATTGTAGTTGTCTTCCACAAGTTGCCCATATTTTCATCGAGAAAGTTTCTTTCGATAAAATCCACACATTATTTCTGAAGCTTCTTTTGTGCAATGATCGTATCCACGAGTGACTTTCAATTTGATTCGAACTAATTGAAGAAGTCCGAAGGAATTGAAATCCTGGCCTTGAACGTTATTGAATGCCCTTGAAGATTTCAAACCAGTCTTTTGCAGGACACTGAAACTAATCAGAGTTGAAGTTTGAGTAATGTGACAAGGTGGATTGCTCTTGGCCCATTGTATTAGGGCTAACACAAAAGAAAAGTGTCATTCCTGTGAATTAGGGGGGCTGGAAGATCTAATCAAAAGAGACTGGGGCTTTTTATTTGAGACTAAAATCAATCCATGCTGTCAAAAGCTTTCTGGTCTGAGGTTTCGGAGCAATCTCAGCTGTCAAAGGCTCACTCTGGCTCTCTCAGGACCACTGGAGCACAGCAGGTTTTCTATTGTCGCACTGTAACCCCTTCGTCATGCATGACTGCACTCAGTTGTTGTCCGTTGCTATGGCAATGACCTTTACCCCCGTAACCTCTCAAGGTCATCTCCTACTTCCTGTTTTGATCAAGGTCATCAAAAATCTTTTGTTTTGCACCTTGAATCTGCTGATAAAACCAATAAATTCCTGACCTGTAAGCAATGAACTGTGGCCTAGTTTATAACTAGGTCATAAAAGGGCATGATCTCTCGTAACCCCTGTCCACTAAATCTGGTCAGTTGCAGTGTCCACTGATAACCATGACCCAACTGTCCCTGTGCACCTATAAATTTGTGAGGTCACTAGGGTAGGTCTGTTAATTAATCAAGAGTGATTTAGTACACAAAAATCAGTCTTACCTGATGGTGATGATCCAAGGTTGGAAAAGTTTTGATTTCTTAATTTTGAAATATTTTGAAATGTCAGATGCATATCAAATCCAAACTGTATTGCGATATATTTCAAATCTTAATAGTTACATGTAATAATATTATAGTTTCTTTTTGTTAATTTTTATCCAAAGAATTGTGTTAATATACTTCTTGAATTATCTTGTATCCTGACATTTCATTTTGATTTAAATGATCTGTCACACAAATTTAGTATATTCAAAGACAAGGGAGGATCCAGTGAGTTATTCACCCAAGACTTACGTTAATTGCCTAAATTTATGTAAAAGTACAAATTACTACAATTTAGGTTGGCAACTGTGGTCGATATTGGAATTTGCTCCTTGGTCTTACAGTACTACACAGTTCCTTATTATGGAATTCTACTGCATTTGCCATAACTGAAATATGAAAAGTCCTTCAGCTGTTGAGTATTGTATTGATCTTTATTCAGCACCCTTTTAAGCTTTATCTTGTCCTATTCAGGCTATTTTCTCTCATTTTTCATGAATTGTCCAGAAATAACTGATGAGTGCGAGTGAGTGAGGGTGAGTGAGGGTGAGTGAGTGGGAGTGACAGTTTGAGTAGCATCTAATGAACACAGTACTTGAATGATAAATGTCTTTGATGCACCCCAAATGCATTAAGAGTTCCCATTGAAATTGGCCAGACTGCATTCTGACCACCCAGGTGGACAGTGGTCAGATGGCTAGGACACTGTCCACTCCATTCAATAGCATTGATGAGCATGCACCCTTGACCATACATTGACCATGTCTTTGACCATTACTGTCCATGCTTAATGAGACACAAAAAGTTTGATGACTTCAAGGTCAAACCAGTGGGCAAGGTCAGTGACCCCTGACCCTGGTTTGGTTGACCATTGTTGACTATTGTTCACCAGACCGAGGCTGTAGATTGTCTGGCTTTGTTGGCCATCCTATTGTTGGATAGTGTGTAGGTGTTGCTAACAATTGTAATGATGTTGTATGGGATTATGAGTTGCATTGTTTTTCTTTTTTTTTTGTTCTTTATATTTCACAATGTTAAGTTCTGGTCTTAAGCTTAGTGACTTATATTTCTGGTAATATTTTGCTTATATAATTTACTACCAGAGGTAGACGTTATGATGAGATGCTAAGACTTTGGAGTCCACACCATGCGAAGCCTATTTAACCAAGTTACAATTAGGACTGCGAAACAGTCTTTGTTATAGCTGGGTTTCGTTAAATACGATTCAGGTGTAAAATGTAGATAAAAATTTTAAAAATTCATCACGATGACCTCATTATATTATTAATTGGATTTTCAATATAAGCTTGTTCGCTATAATTATAGTTCTGACTTTACTAAACTCCTAAATGAAGAGCGTATGTGGTAATGCATATCTATCATTATAAATTTACCAAATCGGGTATATGCAATACAAATAGCAACATCTTTTTACTCCGTATAAAATTTGTACATTTTGTCAAAAACACTTTACCAAATTAACATGTACAAAATTAACAACTTTTAAGACCAAGTGGTTCATTAATAATCAGGTGATACCATTAATTCTGAAATATTCCAGGAACCTTTTTTACCTAAATTTAAGTAGAACACTTTACACCAACAGCCTTTTCAGTTCCATCAACTTAATAACCTAATACATCAAGGATAAAAGCGCCAACAAAATACCTCCTTGTAGGACCCCACTATTAGCATAAAAACTACTTGCTCATAACACTATGTGAGGGGGATAAATCAAAATTTTTCCTAAATAGTTCAATTCAATTTGCGGGCAATGATTAAACGCTTTTTACTGACAATCACCTGGGATTAATCTTGGGAATGGCGCTAAATTTGCCTTAAATAAAAAACATAATAAAGAATTAGTAATCTCAAGGAACTTCGATTTCTTCAATGATTTATTTTTAATATCCATGTTAAATGTACAGCTGTGTTTAGTAGACAGTGGTTTCTTTTAGATATCTGAAAGAATAGACATGTAAATTTGTTCCATCATTACGTCTGCTATGGTTCAGACCAGTAAATCTGCATTTAGGTGAGCCAGTTAATGTGGACTGACAAAAAACGCAAAACAACTTTCAATCTGCATTGTGAGTGTTCTATAAGGATCACTGAACGCAAACGTGTTTGAAGTTCTTTGAAAGGAAATTAAATTTGGCGCCAAATTACTCGAGAGGGACCCAGCTCAGTGGTAGCGCGCTGGGCTTCCAACCACTAGGAACGGGGTTCAATTCCCGGTCGAGTCCAAGTTGGATTGCCATGGTCCTGGCCTGCCCTAATTAGCCCATCAGATGCAGAAATACAGGACATAAAGCCACCCACCACTCAAAAGGCAGCACCTTGAAACAAATTTGTGAATAATGGGGAGTTTCGGAGAACTGTAGTACTGAGATCATTTGTTGAATCGAAGCAACAGCCTTTAGAAAACAAGGCTGTGTCCATTATCACTTTTCGTGTGAAAGTTCCATGCTCAAAGTTCTGCCATTTTGTTGCGAATTGATTGAAGTGCCTCCTGGCGGAATTTGTGCGGAGTGCGTAATGCACCACCTAGCGATTATGACTGACACTGAGGCCAAATGCACTGCAGAAGTTGATGTTGCAACAATTTTTCCCCGAGCGGCATGAGCATGGGAAAATGACACACGTTAGTTGTTTTGAGGCAAGGTGAGCGTGTCTCCCTGCATCATTTGAGTGAAAGACTCATCAACAGTTGGTGTGAAAACCTGTTACGCCGCTAAGTGATTTGCCCACGCCTCTTGAAATCCTCTCTGCGGGGTTGGCAGGAAAAGGGAAGAGAGGGGGGCACTCGCAAATAAATCAATCTCAAGCTTACAAATGTAACGTTGCTAAAAAATATTAAACGACAGGGAGTTGCTTGAAGGAACGTTTGAGAATTGCTGAACAATTGTGGGTTCGGTTACCAGACTTGGCGAACTACAGCTCAGCTGTAGGGGCGGGGGTCTAGCTCAGTGGTAGCCTGCTGGGCTTCCAACCACTAAGTCCCGGGTTCAATTCCCAGTTGTGCCTTAGTTGGACGGCTGTTTCATCCTTCAACTCATTTCCATGGTCCCTTCCCATCCTAATTAGCCCATCAGGTGCAGAAATACAGGACGTAAAGCCCTAATCCACCCACCATCCACACTTCAGCTTGATGTCGATCGTATGAGATGTCAAATTGGAGATACCTCTTAGGCCTACTCAGTGTCTATGCGGAGGCAAGTAACCTTTTGTGGACTCCCAAGCCTTATCATCTTATTATAAATGTCTTCCTCTGGCAGCTTGTCATACAAGTTGGCTGGGCCTATAGTTCCAGACCAGTAGCATTGAGACACCAGAGGTCTGGATGCCTATTGCATATTAAACTATAAAATTGGCAGAATCATATACTTTGTTACTCAACTTTATATGTTAGAAAAGTAAAAACCATTAGATGGATACAGGCTGAATGGAAAATGTTGAAGTAAGTGATTGAACATTTCATCAAATGTATGCGCTGTACCTCTTCCACTGGGCACCTGAGTTTGATTGGCCTATGTTTTGCCAAAACCACCAAAGTAGGTGTAATACAATAGGAATGAACATTTAAAAACTTCTAAGTATCCCCCCCTCTGCACACTTTCATTTAGCCATTTGTTGCGGTACTGTTGTGTGAGTTCTCATCTGCCGTGTGAACTGTCGCGAGACTTTCGTGGTTCAAAATGGCGGGAAAAGGAAGTGGAGTGCGCAAAAACGAAGGGATGGAAGAGAAAATGTGTCCATTTGCTTTGTTAATTAAGCCCCAGAAAAGCCGCGGACGCAATAGGTTGGCAGCTCTAACAATTGCTGCACCCCCTCCTCCCGAAAGAAAGGATAATCAAGTCATTGGAGCAATATTTGGCTGAATTTGCCGCAAAGTGCGTCTGAAAAAAATCATGATGGCTGAGCAGTAATGAATGTAGTGGGAATCGGAGCGAATGTCTTTTGCTGATTATGAAAATTGTGCTGCGTTCCTTTTTCTCTTTTCGTGTCCCAACATGCCAAATTGCGATGTAGACAGCAGTCGCGGCTCCAGCGAGTTATTTGCACAAGACTTGTTGGACATGAAATTTGTGGAGTTTATTTATTTTCCTGATAAACTAGAAGACATTAATCATCTCACGTTTAACATGTTTAAGAACCAAATGAGTTAGCTGCTCTGGGGCTGTTGTTTTCCTTTCTATCGTATTAAATGCTCGTTGCTTTATATGTTGTCTGTTATGTTAAGATGTTATGTTAAAATGAACTGAACTGCATACCAAAATAATAATGTGTTTATATGGTCATCTTTTTTATTTATCATATCATCATTACATCTGCCCTGGACACTAGTATCTATAGGTCATGGGGTCAAGCCTTGTTTCTTGTGTATGTGCCACATCTTAGTCGTTGTACCATCTTGATCACGGCCTCCTCATGGCAAGGGTGGAAACACTGGGTGAAGACCTCGAACCCCAGTGGCCAACACAGGGCTCTGCCCAATGGTCACTCCAGTTCTGCCGGTCTAGCTGTCTCTTCCAAGCACGGGGTGAGGGCCTAGCTCAGTGGTAACGCACTGGGCTTCCAACCACTGGGTCCCGGGTTCAATTCCCGGTTGAGCCTAAGATGGATTACTGTTTCATCCATCATCTCATTGCCATGGTCCCTGCCTGTCTTAATTAGCCCATCAGGAGCAGAAATACAGGACGTAAAGCCCTAATCCACCCACTCTTCCAAACACAGACACGAATAATTTTCAGGTTAACATGTCGTTAAACGTAATATCACTCACTCCCATCTCATGGGATGGGTAGTGGTTTCTTGTGGTAAAAGATGGAACTATTGTCTCATCATGACAATTACCTCTTGCAGCTGGTTTAGACCAGTGGCATTGAGACATATATACGTTGTATATATAGTACAGTACAATAAAACATGGCTCTGTAGTCCAACCTTGGGATAATAAGTTCTGGTCTGAATTATGAGGTTGTCTTAATTTTGGGGTAAACTATAACATTTGGTTATCATAACACTGGGTCCTAGGCCTAACTCCGTAGGCTCACACTCTCAATAGTGACATTGCCTTGTAGTAGACCTTTACTGCAGATGGCATTCCATAACCATTCCATAACCTTCACTTCAACATTAACCAAGTTAAACCTGTAGACCTTGTAGAACACTGAATAAGATCTCCAAAAGAGCAACAGTCCAAGCATCAACCAGTGGTCTCCCAAGGCCTGTTGCTGATCCCCTTTCCTCTTAACAACATTTGCCAGTCAATCAGGGAAGAAGCATTCAGTTGCTGTGTGCTGCAGAAAGCATTGTGGTGTGATGAGGTGGTCCCTCCATCTCAAGAGCTGTGGAAGAGTGTATGACTATATGTATCTACAGTCAAACCAAATATCATTCAGTCATTCTTGACTTTTCACAGATATATGACTTTTGAATATATTGAAATCATAGCCATGCCACTTTAACAAATTCTGAAAGAGTCTCAATTATTCTTGGTGTGACTGTAACTTTTATTTTCTTCTCTGTTGCAACTTGCCACATCTGACCCTCATTCAGTGTTATGATAATTGTGTAGTGGGAGTAGCCTGCAGTAAACTTACACTTGACCTCTGCATTGAGTCCACCCTTTTCTAGGTCTCGATGGTATTATTGCCTGCATGCACTTCAATAAATGACTATTCAACAAATGGGAGCACTAATTAAATTTTAAATGCTTAGTGAATAACTCCTGACAGTTGTCACATTAACTTTAGTTCCCCTAGCATTAATTAACTTGAGGTAATGTTCACTTTGCAGTCAGTAAACTGTTGTCTTAGTTCGTCTTCGGCATTCATATTGTCATTTCTACTTTTACATGGTCGTACAGTCAGACCCATGTTATGCAGTCACCGAAGGGAGTTTATAATATGGCCGTTTAAAACAGGTTGCAGTTTAAAATAGAGGGGTAAAGCCATGAAAATTCAGTCCAGAAGAGTTGGAATTTTGTGGCCGTTTACAATATGTTGCTGTTCTTTACAGATGGCCTCTCGGACAGGTTTCACCGAATATTCATAGAAATGTTCTTGGTTCGACTTCGCTGTATCTTACAATGTGCCTTATTCCATGATTTCGTTGGGAGCCACTTGCCTAACAACCGCCTCGGAGTGATGGAATTGAGTTTAATGGAGACACTCCATAAAAGCGGAACGTTTTAGGTTAGGCAGGGGATAACTAAAGAGGTCTTCGGTGTTTAGGCGTCTCGACGATAAAAGTCAGTGTTTGATCAATTGGATTCTCTGCCGTATGAACAAGCCTCCACAGAACCTGACTAGAGATTCTAACCGTCCCTCGACAACCGAACGAGTCGCTCGAACGAAAGCCCACGACTCACTGATCGGACTAATCAAGCTGACAAATTTGCCGATCGCAGACTAACTGGCTCCTTTACCTCGCTCCTCTAATGTCATTCGTTTAGCTCTCCGACACCAGATAGGCCAGCTCCTGCCATATAAGGGAGAGTAATGGGACACAGAATGTCGCCCTGAGGTCCTCCTTTTGCATTGGTCTGTGGGTTGTTTGGCATGCAACAAGCTTTTGCTGTTTGTGTTCGAGAGCTTGAAGTTTTATTAGGACAATTAAATTGCACTGCAGCAGCAAGTGCTGCTTCTGGTGAGGTTGTTTAGAAGATGATTTTATAAAGGACAAAGACTGAAGACTGGGAAGAATTTCTGGTAAAGTCTGGGAGAATATGGGTTCTGGGGTTCTTTGAACTGCATTCCTTGCATTCAACATATCTTTGCTATCAATCAATAATCTACATCATTACATTTTCAACCAAATGTGGACCTAATTTCGAAGTTTGATGTGCCAATGTAGACCATATGTGATAACTAAGCATCCAGTTCAAGTTTAAGTTAAAGTTTATTGTATATGAATGACCAGTTAAAACTACTTTGTTGGTAGTTAATCTGACTGAATATTTAGTTTAGTTTCAATACTTTGAGGGATCTTTGATCATGCTGATCGACTTAACCTTTAAAGACCACACAGGTCTTTTTCCTTATTCTACACAATGATCGTGACACAAGAACCACAATTAAGTACCACAGTGTAGTTGAAGGCATTAACACTTTCTTACACCTTTCCTTGCTCACATTAAGCATCTCACCTCCATCTCACATGCTCAGCTGCAGCAGCAGCAACTGCATCACTTTGGAACACACCTGCTGCATCCCACGCTGGTGATGGGCAGAGTGATGAGACATTATACTGGGTGGGTGACGGGGAGGGTGGGGATGTATTGTGGACTCAATAAGAAGCTGGGGTACGGCTTTATCAAGTATCGCTTATCCTTTTGTGGTCAGTATGTCAGTAAACTGACTTCAGTCTCGTAGTAACAACTCATTTTGAACAAGACTAGTTCTACTAATGCATGAAAAAAAACACACACAAAAAACATGAAATATGAAATTCTGTCGGTATTTGTTACAAGACAGGAATGCTCGAATAGTTGAAAAAATTATTATTTTCCCATTGGCAAAGATCGCCGTCTCTGTTCGAGAGACAATGAGCAATGAGAGACATCTTATAAACAGACATAGGCTGAGTCTAGTGTAGCCTTTAAGATATAATTCTACTGTAATCTCAAAATAAACGCCTGATTAGTTTTGATACTGGGGAGAGGACCAATTCTGAAAGGGGTGGGGGCCTAGCTCAGTGGTAGCGCGCTGGGCTTCCAACCACTGGCTCCCGGGTTCAATTCCCAGTCGAGCCTAGGTTGGATGGCTGTTTCATCCTTTGTCTCATTGTCATGGTCCCTACCTGTCCTAATTAGCCCGTCAGGTGCAGAAATACAGGACGTTAAGCCCTAATCCACCACCACCACCAATTCTGAAAAATGAAAAGCCTTGGCTTGTAATCAAAATACACTACTTTAAAATGTGTTGAAAGTGTACTTGCTTTCAAAAGGTAGCCTTCTGTGCATAATTGTGTCTTTTTGTGTCAATGCCCACACACACGAAACAAAATAAACTCACACCTCCTATCCACCTCTCCCTCCCCCACCCCAAAATTAGAAAAACAAAACTCTACCCCCAAAATAAGCAACCTCCTAACAGACACACTTAGAGTGTGAGTGTGAGATTGGTTAGCCATCTAAGTGCTCTTGTCAGTTGCTCACACCTAAACACTGAGCCCACAGGCCTCGCCTAGCTAATCGAGTTTAGTGTTGTAGCTTGGGTGGCAGGGGAGACCCCTGACTCACACCTGACACGACTCTGATAGCTCTGCTTAACAGGTTGTGCGAATCGAATACGCCCCGTGAAAATAATAGCATTAGCAGAGCAGAGAAAGCAAAGCAAGTGGTGGTTCGGGGGGGGGGGGGGGGGGGGTGTAGAGAGAAGAAGACTGGAGAAAAAAGGCTAAGAGGAAAGGAAAAAATTCATATAGAATTTTTTTTATTATATGTATATCTAGATAGTAACGGTTATGATAGGATTTAGTCAACCTCTATAAGAGCTGGGTGGCCTAAGGTTAAGGCAACCGCCAATTCCATATTGGCTGGCTCTGCGGAAGGTCTCGGGTTCAATCCCCAGCTCAGGCACTCTTCAGGATGTTGTTCGGATGAGACGTTTAATTGGTGGTGCCTTGTACTATGTGTCTATGCTGAGGCAAGTAAAAGACACCACCCATGGGGTTAATGTGTAACATGGTGGGGACTAAGCCTAATCATCTCATGTCTGCTTCTTAATCCAATGTTAATTTTGTTCACTTGCTGTACAATGTATCCCAACTCCTACATAATAAGTATCACCTATGAAGCCATTCATATCTCACATGATTTACCCATACCTCATGAATATAACACTTTTTTCATACAACATAGTGTGACATTATTTACTTAATGCATTGGCATAACTGCCAGCTTGCTTAATCACCCAACCAATATATATGCAGATTAAAGGGGACTGTCACATTAATTTAAGGCACAGGTAATTAGTTGAACATAGGGCAACTGTCTTTCTTATGAAATATCTGATGGAATGAGTAATTGTATTATGGCTGTATTTTCTTGCATGGACTAGTAAAATTGTGTGACTGTCCTGTATTTGGTGTCTATGCTGAGGCAAGTGAAAGACCCCACCCATGGGGTAAATGTGTTACATAGTGTCGACTCCTAGCCTTATCATCTCATCATTACGTCTTTCTCTGGCAGCTGGTCATATAGGCTGACTAAGCTTCAGACCCAGTAGCATTGAGACATTGAAAGTTGAACACTGAAGCCTCACAGCACGTCATCTCATCGTTACATCTGCCCACATAATGTAAGCTGAAACTTTACATAATACATAATTGTTTTAGGTGACATTTAGTGTTGAAAGTTTTGATTTGTCAAACATTTCCATGTTCCACTTATATGACCAGATGATAGAATTTTAATTATTTATTTATTTAGAATATTATCTATTGCGAATAGTGCCACTGGCGGATCCAGGGGGGGGGGAGGTACCAGCCTTGATGTCTATCACAGGCCTATAAAAATGACAGACGGGGGGACATCTAACAATCATGCTTTTTGCCTCCCCCCCCCCCTGTAGAGTCAGGGCTGGATCCGCCAGTGAATACTGCTGTTTGAAAGTAAACATCAGATTTTTCTCACAAGTTTCTAAATAGGTAGGGTTATTGTAACTGCTTACTTCGACAGCACAATGAAAGTAATTATTGAGGAAACTGAACTTCATTTGAATATTTTCAAGAGTTTTTAGTGACAGATCATATCATTGAGATGATTGGCTGGACGTTATAGGGTATGTTAATGGCTATACATTTTTGGTGAATGGCCCCAAAAAAGTTATTAAAAACTTCGATTGCTTTAGTTGTTCCAATGAAAATCATTTTGCAGTTCATGGAAAAAAAGAAAAAATTAATTTACCTACTGTTTGTATAAACAAACGACTTGAAATAATGTGAAGCTGAGTCACTTGTCTGTGGGCTTCTAGATTTTGTAGATTTGAAATTTATCATAGTATTATTAATCAGATAATATTTTAAATATCTCTGTTTGTCAGCATTTATGATTTTATCACGTCCGGTGATTGTTAATAGGTTTTCATTTTAAGAAATATACTGTATGATGCATAAACAAACCTGGTAGCCTCTTATTTTTAATGTTGATTTAATTAAATATAACTTAATTCTTGCACTTCACAAAATATGAAAATTATTCCAGTAAAAAATATATATTTAGTAGCATTCTAGCCTAACACAAGACAAAATGTTACAAAATTTTAAACATCCATTGCTTCATCTCAATACCTTCTCAATTTCGTAAGTCTATTATTAAATAATGTTAAATATCAACAACAATGGAAAAATGTGACCAAAGTGAGTGACAAAATGAGCAATGCGTAATCACAGTCCCATTGTCACAACAACCCACTGTCACAAGCAATAGTCCCAACCATAACTCCAGTCACACTTGCACACACTTGCACCCTTTGCAATGGCTGCAGCAGATGGCCAGGGCACTCTGCGAGCATGCAGTTAGTTTCTGGGGGTGATTAAAGCATGGAAAAGGGTGAAAGATTATTCCCCATAGTCTCCTACCCTCTTCTACCCCCAATAAGTGATCAGTAATGACATTGTTATTAGAGAATAGGAATGCACTGGATTTATTATTTGCCTATTACGAAATGACTCAATACACATCTGTCCTGCTATTTCCTTGTTTAAGTTCACTGGACTTATTTGTTAAGGTTCGAGGAATGTGAAACATTGTTTTGGATGGAAGGAGTTGTAAATTTACAGTTATGAGTTATAGGCCTATTAAGTAAGTTGGGCTAAAAATTGCTAAAAGTCAGGAAATATTTCAGTGATATTTTAGTTATTTATTTGTCTTAATGCAAAAAGACAGAAAAAGATGGTTATAATATTCTTAGACAACTTTCTTTATTGCTGAATTTAAGTATACAGTGATTTGCAGATTCATCTTGCATTTTTAGTGGGATTCAAAATTAATTTCAAAATTTTTTACACATGGAGCAGAATAAAATGGACAGATAAATGTTTGCCATGAGTCAAACCCAAACATTCATACAAATAAAAACAGTTGTCCATCTTTCCAATTTACAGTTGGTTTTCGTCGTCTAGTTTTCATTATTGCAATTTTTCCATGGTGATGGAGAAAAACAGATTATGGAAAATATATCAACAGTAAATCAAAATAGATACAGAGGTGCTAGTACAAGTTTAAGGTTGGAGTTTGGTTTATTACTAATCTTTCCACATATTCTGTGCAGCTCCATGGATTGTGTAACAAAAATTTTAAAAAAGAGAAGAAAAAAGGGGTCATCGAATTGATGCAGTCAAACTGCAAGGTTCAAAATGAAGTATCCTTTCCTGTACTAAAATTAAGACCATGTAGGTTTCCTGTGGTAATAGTAGGTCAAATAAAAAATACACTAATATCTCATGTCTCTATCTCTGTCAGTGATACAGTGTGTGTCTGTACTGTCAAGCTGCAGGTCTCTTAACTGCACTATGTGCCCTAGCATAGAGTAATCCAATTTTCTTCATGTATCTATTCTGTTGGCTCATAATCTCCATATTGCTATGGCCAACACAGCCCAAACAAACCATCACCAGCTATTATGACATCAACTTAATAACCCCCAAACTGTACCCCACCCCATCTAAGCAATGCATAGGGGGTAAAGCAAGGATACATAATGTTAGCCATGCATAAGCTGTCAGCATTGTCAGTAAACCATCAAAAAAGCCACAGTTCAATATGTGTGCCACGGGCAAACACTTAAATGTGGTTATGAGATTGAAGGCAATGATACTAGCCCATCAAATGCAATGTCACTGTTGCGTAATCACTTAATAAGATTGATGACATCCAGTCAGTCACTCTTTACCCCCCCCCCCCCCCCCTCTCCAATCCAATCACATTGTTGTACAGGGTACATAATATTTGGAGAGATATTAAAGAGTATCTGTGTTTGCCTAAGTTTTTGTAATGGTACTAGGGTGGGTATTTATTGATATTATGGCTCAGTGAGTCAGTTTTTGGTAAATATATAATGTTTACTAGACCACAAGATGTTGATTTCCCTATTTACTTCCCTTGTTGCATATAATTTGGTAATTTTAAAAGTTGTGATGTTTTATGATTTTAGCCATTTATGTAATATTCATTGTGATTTTTGTTTTATGATTGGCCTTTGAAAAAGAGTTTGAAGTGGAGTTTAATGTTTAGCTCAACTAGTGGTCCCTTTGTCCATTTCACAGTGTTGGCCTTATATTTCGGGAAAATATCTGTTTTTAATTAAGCATGTGTGAGGTATAAGACAATACAATCTAATTTGTTGGCTTCATAAATTAGATCAATCAGAAGAAACATTCAATTCTAGAATGTATGCATCGGTCTTTTTTCCAGTTTAGCTTATGTCAATGTTATAATTCCTTATTGTCCATGCTTATAACATAGCATTGCTAGCAGAAATTATAGGTAATTGTCTCCATTATAAAATCACGTTCGGTTAGGTTAAGAAATCAAAGACCCCCAAAAAAGGAAAGAAAAATCACAGCAAATCAAAGAATCAAAGGTCTTCTTCTGAGGTCCAATAGATGTGATACAGTGATGCTTGGACGTGCTGCTTGATGCCTACAGGTTGCTGCTGCTGCTGCTGCTGCTGCTGCTAGGACATCTCTTAGATGTTGGGCTATTGTTAGGGAGGCATAAAGCCTTACAGTCCGGCTCACTTAATTGAGAATGGCAGTTAATTGGTAAATCATGTTAGAGAGAGCAGCCATTGAGGCAATAGCCCATAACTGTTGTGTGAAATCCCATCATAGATCCGCGAGCAGCAGCAGTAGCTGTAACAGCAGCATCAGCAGCATCAGCCAGCAGCATCAGCAGCCACTGTTGCTCCCCCTCTTTCCTCTAAGTATCTCATTTCTGTCTGTCCATGTCTGTAAATTAATAACAGTAATACTCTACATAGTCGTTTGAATAGTATTTTACTTTTATATCCATTAGCTGTCCCTCTTCTATTTTCTATTGCTATTACTCTTTCTCTCTGCCTCTTTTTTGCTTCTTATCTCTTACTCTTTACTGTTTATTCTTTACTCTTTCTTTACTCTTTAATCTTTTCCCTGCTCTTTCCATTCAATATGAATGTGTTGTTAAAGAATGATTGGATCAATAAATATTGACTTCCTTTTTTTAATTCAATACATCTTTTTACAATACATCGTTGAGTGATAATAACTAAATAAGGGTCACTTAGTTAGGTATGCTTTCTGGATAGAAGAAACATTAATATAGCTGTTAAGCTAGTTTATTGTTACAATTCAAAGATAACATTATACGTTATTTGATTTCAATAGTTACAATGAACTAAGTTTTCCATCTTACTGTCACTCCATATTGTATTTTTGTCTATGACGACCTGAAGGTCTTGCTATGAAAATGAAGACTGTCAGATTTCAATAAGAAGGTGGCCTTAATAGGGAGGTTTTAGTGTAATTGCAGCTTACAAAATGGCATGCATTCATTAAGGCAATGCAATAAGCAACAGGAGGTGGAGTGAAGGCTTTTAGCTGGTCAATACAAATCTTCTGGCTGGCTAAGAATCCCCCCCCCCCCCTACACCCCCCCCCCCCCCTTGAGGTTCAATTGAAAGATTAACAGGCCCTGAGGCAGGGAGAGTCTCACAGAGAATTGGGACTAAATACTAAAGGAAAGTGCAACAAATTCGGTAGCATGAATATGGGAATGTAAGTGTTTGCACTTGTTGCAGATATGGCAGGGTTGGGTTTTAGACTGCTGTCCAAAATTAGGTTGAGACTGGACAGTGTCCAAAACGTATAGTAAAGATAGGATAAAAATAAGGCATTCATTTCATAGCTCTTCAATGAGTCTTTTACTGTTTTAACTGGTCTTTTTTTTAATGGTAAAGTAATCTTTTCATGAGATTTTTACCATTCTATGGGAGTTGCTGGACTTAAGACAGACTGTCATAAAAGACAAACAATACTTGGCTTAATGTTTATGTCTCAATATTACTAAATCTGAAGTTTAGCCAGTTTATTTGACCAGCTGGTAGAGGCAGACATATGATGAGATGATAAGGCTTGGAGTCTACACCATGTTACACATTTACCCCCATGGGTGGAGGTGGAGTCTTGCCTAGGCATAGACACTAAGTACAAGGCACCTCTATTTTAACAACGTCTCAAGATGTAACTCATGATATGAAGAGTCACAGTGTCTACCTGAAAGTACAAACCATGAATGTGGAGAACAGAGGAATTCTGACATGACTTGGTTGTTCATGCCCAATTCCAAAGGACTGGCCAACTTCAAAGTCCTAATTTTGTGTCAAGTTGTCAAAGGCAGTGGCTGAGTGAAGGCAGTTGTGACAGGGAGTTGTGACAGGGCGTGACTGCAGGACTCCTCTGACGCTGTTTGATGTTAGGAAACACAGAGACAGATAGATAGATAGATAGATAGATAGATAGATAGATAGATAGATAGACAGATAAGATCATAGATAGTGAGATAAGATCATAGATAGCTAGATAGATAGATAGATAGTGAGATCGATAGATAGTGAGATCGATAGATAGTGAGATCGATAGATAGATAGTGAGATCGATAGATAGATAGTGAGATAGATAGAGAGATAGATAGATAGTGAGATAAGCCAATCAGTCAGTCAGTCAAGATAGCCAAGGAGAGAATTAGTTCACAATATCACATTATCGTGAATATATTGACCTTCAACCTGTCATTACTTCACTGTATTGTAATTATTTAAGTGTATTTAGTTGGATTGAAATATGCAGATTATTAATTGCTTTATCTAATTCTGAGTATTTTTTTTATTTTTTCAGGTTCAACTTCATTTACAACTAAAGACAGCGAAAAAGGATCTCTTCATTAATTTCATACTTTTATTGTCATTAAATATCAGATATTGTCAATTGTCTGGATTTTTTTTTATACCATTACTAAATAAAGAATATTAACAATTTTAATGTTTTTTTGTATAGATTTAAAAACAAATATTTCCACCGATTCAGACAATTTGAATGTATGAAAAAAGGACTTCAAGAAGTGTAAATATTACTACGTGTGTGTAATAATTTTTAGCATATGTTGTATATGTTTGACTGTTAATAAAGCACATGTATGCCAGATTTATAAAGAAAATTCGGCGAACAAGTGAAATTTATAACAATGTTAAGTGTTGCCTGAAAAAGTATGAGTCATATAATTGGTATATGAAAATGACACAATTCTGTGCATTTTGGCTTCAGCCACTGTAAATATTTTGCTTTTATCTCAAAGATATATTTGGCCTGAACCTGTAAAATATGTAAATGTGAACTGCATTTTATTGCATACAATCTTAATAAATATTTGTATTGTGAATATATATCATGATGAATTGAGTGATTATTTATATATATGGGACAGTATCTATCTATCTATTATCTATCTATCTATCTATCTACCTATCTGTCTTATCTATCTACCTACCAATCTGTCTATCTATCTGTCTATCTATCTATCTACCTATCTATCTACCTACCTATCTATCTATCTGTCTATCTACCTATATATCTATCTACACACCTATCTATCTATATACGTAACTAGCTAGCTACCTACCTACCCATCTATCTATCTATCTACCTATCTTTCTATCTATCTGTCTGTCTGTCTAATCTTCCCTCAATAATCAATTCTAGATGTCTCCCAAATCAAATTCTTACTCCATGAAATAACCGTATTATACCCTTTTCGGGGTTGAGGGAGGGGTGCTAGAGAGGTCATAATTTGAATATTGAATTCTATAATGGAATTCTACAAGGCATGTCGATTTCTCATTGATTTTTGTGCTAATTAGAAAATGAAACACAAAACAAAAGAAAATATTGGAGTGTCTTTTTTCTATCTTTTTTTAAGGAGGGGTGCAAAAGGCTTTCAATTAAGGAGTATGTGAAATTAAGATTACGTAACAGCTGGTGTTAGTCCAACATTTATTAAACGGGTCACAAGTGCTATAGCTGTAATTGCTGCAAAAAGTACTTCAAATGACCATCCTATTGCAAGCTTGTCTTAAAGACCACCTCACCAACAAGACCCGTTTTAAATTTCTGACCAACTCCGTGTACAATGTTTATAATAATAATGGTATCGTTATGTATTAAGGATAAATATATTTTGGAACACAGTTATTTGGTGATTCTTGTTATTATATTCTACCTTAATATCAAGACCTCTCACTATAAAAGCACATCGGCATAAAAGTCTTCACAAATTTTTTTTCCTCACAAGTAACGTATGAAAGTATCTCTAAGATTTTTTAACCAGACTGGTAAAGCAATAAGACCACCTCGCAATTAAGATCACCTCACAATTGAGACTACCTCACCATTAAAACTTTTTTTTTATGCATGTTGGACTTGGTTGGGGAGGGGGGTGGGTTAAGTGTATTCGGGAATAGACCCTTGGGTCAACTGTGCTCTGATTGGTCCAATCAAAAAAAGGGGTGATGACTGCTTGCCCCACCTAGCGGGGGGTACAGTCAACACTAGAACAATTGCCCTCCAAAACAGAAGAACAATGCACACACGTGACGTGCTATTCTCTGACTCTCTGACTGGAGAGTTCCACAATTTTCACAGGTGTTTAGGGGTTGTTGCTGTCCGTATTTGCCCATGGTTTTACCCCTTTACCCCTTTTTTCTGGTGACTGGTGGGCAGGGGGTTATTTGCCCTACCTCTCTGCTGTCACTTTGACGTGTGGGACCCAGTCACCTGGGAGGGTCACACCCTATTTTGGGGGCCTTTCAATCCTGACACCCTAGATAATTAGCATATGTAAATATAGTGTCAAAACAGCAGAACCCTATTTAAGACTGCCAAAATGTTCGGTGCATGATGACATAATAAAGAATTATAACCAATAAAAGGCAACACACCAAAACAGAAAATTTTACTTTGGTACACTTTATTTGCATAATTTGAACTCCCCTTGCTTCCTGTGGCTTGCCTGATAGAATTTAAAATTATCCTATTGGGTTTTAAATGCATTCATGGAATGGCTTCAAAGTATCTCCAAGATCTCTCAAACAAGACTTTCGCACGAGCAACCAGAGCATCGTCACAAGGCCTACTCCTAGTCATACCAGCATCATCATATAAAACTTTTTGCTGATAGGTCATTCACTATTATTGGTCCCAGATTATGGAATGACGTCCCAATGAACATAAGAGCCATGAACCTAATTTCCCAATTTCGGAAGACTCTTCAGACTTAATTTTTAAAAAAGGCTTTTCCTATGATAATATTTATATTTATCTAATTAATTTTCTTTTATTTTTAATTATATTTTATTTTTTTTTCGATTTATTTAAAGCTTTACATATTTCTATCATATTATTTACACAAATATCGATTATATATTTTCAATTACTAAGTACCATCGCGTGTATTTCCATATGTAGATGGGCTCTATAGTGATCATAAGCACACAAAAAACACAAGAACAGAAGAAGTAATGGATAAATGAACTGCTTCAAAAGTTGACATGTAGTACATGTGCCCATGTAAGGAAGTATGAAAGCACTTCAAATTTTTATGCTTTCGTTAATATAAATATATTAATATCAATAAATTGGTCAAGTGTTCCAGTGCCTCAAATCGTTTCAGCATTTCACCATTAAGGACTATAGTCCTAGCCTGCAGTCCTGCAATGGCTCTCATCTAGATCGCCTGACCTTGCTCTCCACCAAAGATGAGAGGAGAATTTTTTAGATGTGATGAAAGGATGTCACTTAGAGGGTAATGAGTCACCCTTTTTGGGGTGTGAAAACTTGCAGGGTGGCATTATTACCCTTCTGTCAGGGCCCTTCCAACATGTGGCCATTCTTAATAGTATTAGGGGAATGTGCTTTCATGATCAAGTTGCAGCAGCAGCAGCAGCAGCAGCCAAGATGCAGAATGGTGATGGGTAGAAAAGATGGGGAAAAGTGTTGATTATGAAGAGCTGTCAATCTGTGCATTGCTGATGTAGTTAGCAGGCTAGCTAGATGCTAGTGACAGGATGTGACAATGATGAGTGATCAGAGTGATGGATTGCGCAAGAGTAAAATGTGTGAGTTTTATTGAACTGTTTAATGAATTTATAACATATATAATATATAGACAATCCAACATTACAGTTTGAGATATTTTATAACAAACAACAAATAAAAGGGAAAAGTAATAGAATGTTATCACCTGATCCATTTGAATAAAGCATTTGACTTGATTTACATGTAACACAATTTTGAAAAATGAAATTAGGGAATTGTTGATGCAGTATATAATATTTTTAATTGTACGTTCAATTCCCCTCATGGACTGAGAGGGTGCAGTAAGTCAAGTAATAAACCCCACCCAAAGAGTAAATGTACATGGTGTAAGTCGTTATTATTGTCATAAGATAAGATAGATAAGAAAGAAAGATAAGATGAAATAAGATGAGATGAGGTAAGATAAGACAAGATAAGATACGACAAGATGAGATGAGATGACGAGATAAGATAAGATAATAAGACAAGATAGGATAAGATGAGATGAGATGAGATCCAAGTACATTAACATTGCAACATCTACAAGCATTTATCCAATCATCCCCCAGACAGACTGACAGAAAGACTGATCCTAGACAGACACTAGACAACCTAATAACACCCTTTATAAGTTATAACACTGGAGCAATGCCCCTTTGGGCTAACTAACCCCTTAATGCGTAATAACCAACGCATCGGCAGCTCATCATGCAGTGCTCATTGGACATGACAGATTGCTTGA
Source organism: Alitta virens (assembly GCA_932294295.1). Taxonomy (NCBI): domain Eukaryota; kingdom Metazoa; phylum Annelida; class Polychaeta; order Phyllodocida; family Nereididae; genus Alitta; species Alitta virens. The sequence continues at coordinate 32,510,543 of OW028582.1, forward strand.
CCATTACGGCTTAATTAGGCTGGTCAAGCAGTCACAGTGTCCAGTTAGAGTAGCCAGGGGGCAGTGGTCAGCCGATTGGTCTGCTGGCTATCATCAAGAGTTACCATCAACTGGACAGTGTCCACTGTTATATTGTTACCTCTAGTTGGACTTCAGTAATTGTGAATAACAGTGCCCCAGTAGTTCCCATTGGGGATTGAGAGACAAATGGGTTGCTGATAATTAGTGCTATTCTATGGAGAATTGTGAATTTTCATAATTGTGTTGATATTTCATTATTTTGAGATGGATTTTGAATAATTATTAGTCGAAATTTAAGTATTAAGTAATAGTATGGATTAATGCTTAGAGTATTAATTCATCTGGAAAATTGATGTTGTCATAACTTGCTTGTAAAGTTAAATTATGAGGAAGTTTTCCACCAGTTTACAATGTATCCTTCCTTCCTTCCTTCCTTCCTTCCTTCCTTCCTTCCTTCCTTCCTTCCTTCCTTCCTTCCTTCCTTCCTTCCTTCCTTCCTTCCTTCCTTCCACATCATGGAAATATTTTAGTACTGCAAGTATTTGTATAAATTAACAATCAGCTGACCAATACAATACAGTACAATACAATACAATACCACACAATACAACACAATATAACACAATACAATACAATACAAACCCTAAGTAGATGATCCCATTGTATTTAGAAGTTAGAGCCCTGTTTTGTTTATTCCACCTTCTGCCAAGAGACTTCTAATTGAATTCCAAAATCTGTGAATATAATCAAGTGTCATTTCTCAGCAAACTCATTAGCGCCAGGCTGCATTAGGCCAATTAAAATGAAGCAATAAAGTCACAATTAAGAGGCCTGTTTTCTATCAACTGCCTCATCTGACACATAGGCTGACTGCTTTAATATCAAATCCATGTAAATTGACACTTTTTTTGAGACCTGGATAATTTGACTGTCGTTTGACAGGTTATAGTTGTTGATAACATCTTCTGGAGTCAAAATTACAGTCTGAATTTGATTGTTTTAAAACGGAACTTTTCTATTTAGACCCTCTTTGACACGTTGCTCTAGTAGTTGGTTAGTCATAATAATAATCTTGATTACTGCAATTCATGTACTTAGGTGCACCAGAGTTTATCATTGACAGACTCCAAAGTGTCCAAAATTCTGCTGCTCGACTGTTGACAGGCAGCAGAAAAAACGACCACATAACTCCTGTTCTCTATGATCTTCATTGGCTCCCTGTGTATCAATGCATACAATTCAAGGTGCTATTGATTATATATATAAGGCAAGAATGGCATGTGTCCAACATATATTATTGACCTGCTCGAAGACTATAAACCAGCTCGTAATTTGAGATCATCAGACAGTGAATTTTTAAAAATGCCTTTTTCTCGGAGTTCCTATATTAATGAAAAATCTCTTCGATGTGCAGGACCAAGGTTATGGAACTCTCTCCCAGTTGATCTCAGGAAAAGTTGCTCTGTAGACATTTTTAAAAGAAAGTTAAAGACTTACCTTTTCAAACAACATTTTACGTAAATTTACATATTTTAATTATTGCATAACTTTTTATCATGATATTATTAAATTATTTATTGTTAACCGTTTTAGAGCATGTTTCATGGATTTTACGGTGTACAAAATGTTATTATTATTATTTATTATTATAATACGATTATTAATAATGGCAGTAACATGTACCAATCAGAAATTTGTTGACCTGTCAGATATAATGTTGGTGTCCTCCTGTAGTGACTCTGGGTGTCTGGGCTCAAACATAGATTACATTTCTATGGTTAAAACTCCTGCAGGTTCCTGCAATGACATGAGCCATGTCTCAGTCACTTTCTCATTCCTTGGGATGAACTCTTTATCTCATCTTTCGCCATCAGACAAATTGTAACCCTAGTATTTTCCTCCGGTAACAAGCCTAAGCAACGAGTTATCGTCTCATTATTACGTCTGCCCCTGGCAGCTAAGCTTCAGAGCAGTAGCATTGACTTTATATAATAGAATACAAAGTGCAATACAATGCAATACAATACAATACAATGCAATACAGTAAATCCAATCCAATGCAATACAATACAATGCAATACAATGCAATACAATACAATGCAATGCAATGCAATACAATGCAATGCAGTGTAATACAATACAATATAATAGAATACAAAGTACAATACAATGCAATACAATACAATACAATACAATACAATGCAATACAGTAAATCCAATCCAATGCAATACAATACAATACAATGCAATACACATACAATGCAATGCAGTGTAATACAATACAATACAATGCAAGTAATACAATACAATACAATGTACCCACAAATAAGACCACATCGATTTTAGGACCACTTCTCTAAATCATAAAACCGTGATTTAAATATTATTTAAAAAAAAAACATTTTTCAAATGTTGGTCCTTTTAAACTGTGAGGTTTTTTACATATGCCCATCTCTTTTGCACACTTTCGTCATTCCTTTTCTCACCATATGCCCGATAATTATGACATCACCCTTCTCTTCTTTTTCCATTAATTCTCCTAGTACCACCCCCAGCCCCCCCCCCCCTCTTGACCAGATTTAGAGAAGGGGGGGGGGGACGATTGGATCCCTCTGGCACCTGTTCGGGATGATCCCACGTGGGAAACTTGAACCTGTTACCAGGATTACACAATTACCAGCTTCCCTTTCTGCTCACATTCAATTTTTCAGCTGTTGCTTTGGCTCATAAGCTGCTGCCCAGTTTCATCACACACAATTCTGGGCAAGTGTCTGAGAAACAAAGACCATGGTCAGAAAGGAGGGAGTTTTTTATATTCTTAAAAAAACATTTGTGGGAACCCCCGCTCGAAATATATGCAGTGATGATATTTATGGTTTTATGTGTAATGGATTGTTTAAAAAATAATACTATGGGTTTTTATTTATTCATTAAGGTTAGGACAGTTATATTAGGTGTCCAGTTAAATTGGCCTTTTATGAGATCTCAAGTGCCCAGTTAGAATCTGGTAATTTCAAAACATTGAGCGGCCAATACACTGAAAATTGAAATACACTGGAAATTGATATAATGATGGTCAGATGTATGCAGGTGACAAAAATCAACAATTAGTAAGAGTTGAAATACACTGTATGACAAAGCATCAACAATCATCTTATTTCCATGTGTGTGACAGACTTATCAGCAAACATTTCTATATTTTCAGCAGTATCTATAACTTGGCATATAATTTTATGTTAACTTAGCAATTGTTAAATTAAACCCAGAAACATCAAAAGATAATCAGTTATAAAACACCCATCATTTCCTATGTACCCTGTGATAGACCGAACGCAGAGCAATTAGCAGGCAATAGGTATGTGATGTGAACACAGCGCAATGGAATTGTCTGTCAGACAGCTTGGAGCATATGCCAGGGGGCGCCAGTGAGTCAGAATGGCTCATGAGTAAGGGCTGGAGAGGCATTAAGCTTGTCCAAAGAGTCATAGCCTCAGGGTACTAGGCCCTCTTGGTCCAGTTTCATCAAAATCACTCGAATGCCTGATGGCTCAATCAGTCCTTGGCTGTCACTGACTGTCACAGAGCATTGACTGCATTGGCATAGTGGTTAGAGTGTTTGGTTGGTGTGTTTTTAGTCGTGGGTTCGAATCCAGGACTGCTTTCTTAGCCATTGTTTAGTCATTGCCTGGACTAGACCTTGAAATTGCAATAAGTTAACTTGGGAGGTTATCAAGCAACAGAAAGCTATCAGTACTGTGGCTCAATAGTTTGATGGGGGGGGGGGGGGGTTAGTTTCTGAATCAGTGCCTGGTTTGCAATGCCAATAAAATTGTCCTTACATACATCATATGTCTCTATCAGTGCTATAATATTGCAGAATGTTGTGATAGGCCTAGTTCTAAAGTTCTGCGGAAGAGGCTCTAAGACTTTTTTTTTTATAATAGCAAACCTAGTGTCAAGACAATAAGGTCATATAAAGTAACAAGCATCTGCATGTAAAAAGTTGTAAGTGCAACAAGTCCTTTTATTATATTTTTTAAGTTTCCATTATTATCTTTGCAAATATCCAAACAAAGGCACTCTTTCCTGAACTAGCACCCCCAAAACTGGCTTGGGATAGCGTGAATATTATCCTTAGACGTTATTAGCATTTCTGCATTTCTTTTTTTCTCTTTGAAAATTGAGTTCTTAACAGTGCAAGCTGAAAGGGATTTAAATCGTGATTCGGCGGGATGTGATCAGGCGTCTTTGCTCTCCTAAGAAGATTATCCGCTAGGTGGCGATCAACATATTTAAGACCTGTTATGGGAATTTTCTCCAAGAATAAATGGAGAATAAATTCAGTTTGAGGGTTAAAATGGGCATAGAGAATGTCTGAAAATGTTTTCCTGTTGATTCATGTAATTCAATTTTTTTTAGATAATAACGATATATCGTCTGCTTGACATTGTAACATACGAACTGGAGGTATCCACTAGGTGGTGGGGTGGGTGGGGATGCGAGTATTGTTTTATAGGACACTGTTCAAATTGAAATGTTTTGGTTTTTAAAAACGGAAATGTTAAAATTGCTTCAAAAAGGTGATTCCGACTGATGCAAACTTAAGTATTTTTGATTTGCACTCGGTGTATACAGGCCTACTGAGGCAAGTAAAAGATTCCACACATGGGGTATATGACATTCCATCTCTCTTCTTATCAATTAATCCCCTTAAGGAATGATCATTCATATCAATAACTTATAAGAGATGAGCTGTGAATCTATTTAACAGTATCGGCTATCATCTATCGTCTAACTTCTTCTTCTTCTCCTTCTTCTTCTCCTTCTTCTCCTTCTTCTCCTTCTTCTTCTCCTTCTTCTCCTTCTCCTTCTTCTTCTTCAACAACAACAGCAAACAAACAGCAAACAACAACAGATCCTTTAACATTAAAGCAGTCTTGTAATAAGCCAAATACATTTCCAACAACAGGCTCATTACAATTCAACAATGAGGCAACCACAATTGTATGATTCACTATGACATCACCATAACCAGCTGTATTTCCAATGAGAATTTGGTCCTAATCCATCATTAGTGATGTCATCATGATGTCACAATGATAAATGGCTAACTACAGATGTGATCATTGCACAATCTGCTTTGATAACAACCCTTAATGATCTTTTCTACCTCTGGGGTGATATTTGCAACCCTTTTGACTAAAGGGGCATAGGCAATTAAGAACCACACCTGTCCTGTGCAAAAAATGTCCAAAAAATTTCCAAAACTTGAATATGGGGTGCAATTAATAACCCTAGGGAGGGGCAGGGTGATAACACGAAAGGGCTTCTGAATGTTTAATATTTGAAAAAAGAAAAGAAGAAGAAGGAATTAAGCCAAACTTGTCGGCTGTAGTACTTCTTATTCAATATTAGCAGCCACAGTAATCCTTTTTGGTATCATTGGCTATATGCACAGGTCACGTTAATAAAGATTTGACATAATTATGCAGTTAGGTATAGGAATCAATCAAGAACAATCAGGCCGAGAATCTTGCAAGAATAATGCTATTTTCGTGATATGTTAAGAGAGAAGGAAAAAGGGAGACAAAAAGAAAGAGATAAAGGAAGAAAGAAAGAAGATTGGAAGGGAAAAAAAGAACAAACAAAAATACCAGTTGAAAGAAAGGAAGGAAAAGAAAGAAAGAAAGAAGCAAGAAAGAGAAGGAAAGAAAGGTAGAAAGAAAGAATGAACAGAAAGAAAGAAATTAAATTTAAGAAGGAAAGAATGATATAAAGAAGTAAGAAAGGAAGGAAGACATGGGGAAAGAAAGAATGGAAGACAGAAAGAAAGATAGATAGGAAAAAAAGAACGAAAAAAAGAAAGAAAGAAGAGAAATAATATAGGAAGTAAGACCACCCTCATCAGGCCACCCCTGTTTTCTTAATCTTTTACCCTAATCACATCCAATGACCACCCCACCCAACCCCTAAACCCGAAGAGTATTTCACCCCTCTAATTATTAATCCCGCTGTTCACGTCTTGCTATGAGACAAAGCGCATTGAGCCAAAAGGAATGCACATTAGACCAAAATGCCGTCAGCTTCTAAAATTACAGCCACAAATTGATTTATAGATTCATTAGTCAAAAATTTTGTGTCAAAATCTCCGCAATAGATCTGTGAGGGATTCATTTTGCTGCTAGGGTAATTATTTAGAGAGCTTGTCAGTTAGTGCAATAAAAATGGGAAATTTTGTAAATTTGATTTAATTATGATTTCGAAAGAAAATTTCGATTATTTCCAGAACTTTTTTTTTTTATAATTGTGTTATTGGAAATTTAGAGCAGTTGGTTAGAATTAAGACAACATCACTATCAAGACGAACTAAACGTAAGATACTAAAGTTTTGACGTCCATTTATGCTTTCAATAGTAATTTACCTCCTTGTTTAAAACAGAAACACCAGACCATTGATAATACAAAATTAATATCAAATGGTCTCAATAGTAAGATACTACCCCAGCTATTCAGCAGATGTCCATCCAAACCTGCAGGACCTGCAGCTGCCCTGTAGTTACATCATGCAGTTTTTGTCCTTAGCAGAACTTGTAAAGTTGTCAACATGTCTGACTCTGGGTTGACAAGGTCAGAAATTCAGAGTTACACCCTAAACCAGGGTGACAGCTGGCACCGTCATTAACCCTGACTTTATAGTCACTTTATAGTCCTCTCTTTGTTGCTGTTTTAATAAATAGACTATTTATCATAGTCTCCTGATATCCATTGGGATTATAGGGACTCCGTATTGACCCTTGTTTGACACTTTTTCGCATTCCTCTATGCAGTGTGAGAGTGCTTTATTTTCTTCTTTTTTTCATGGGGGGGGGGGAGCCGGTAAACTAGACAACAAAAAGGGTAAAATGGTCCACCCTGTGCTCATAATTACCCCTCTGTGATGAGCCCATAGGGGGTACACATTTATGCCCCTGGGTGGTATGGTGGAGGCAGGGGGGAGGGTGCAATATGTGATCATAAATTTCTGAAATTTGCAACACCCCCCCCCCCCCCGCTCAATTGTTGTGCACTTGTAATTGTGAAAATGCATGTTAGTTACTAATGGTTTACAACCTTTCATGTCATGTTCAATTATTGATAAATCTATGTCAAACGAAATAGATCTATGACAAAAAAAGATATTCAGGCTTGGACAAACACAGATCTATGTGTTTGATTATTATTTAAAAAAAAGTGCAACTGAGTGAATGAATAAGATTTATTCAATCAATATAAATCAATCAATATCAATCAATATCAATCAATCAATCTATCTATCTATCTATCTATCTATCTATCTATCCAGCCATCTATCTATCTATCTATCTATCTATCTAGTATTTCCCTGGACACCCACTCATATATTTGGCACGTGGTGTTAAAACCAAAAAACTACATAACCAGTAATTATTATCCCCTTAAACAATGCAGTCACGTGGAACTAACAATGCTACTAACAATAGAAGTAACAGTGCCAATTATTTTCCGGCTATCATTATCAGGAAAAAGTGTTTTTATGATGTGGTTGGCTACCTTTCGAGCAACAGAAGTGTAACTGGATTTAAGTTTATAAGATTGAAGTAGGCAATGTATGTACTTCAAAACTCATGATATTTTTCAGAGTTTTCCAAATATATGTGATGTGCCTAGTTTTAGAACATGGCAGACAATTCGTGTTGCGGAAAAAGGGCAGTGAGTTGTTTTGCTAGCCGCAATATGAAACATCATTCAGGAGTTGTATATCATAATTCAAACTTCGTAGAAACTTAAACTGGAATAAGTAAATGCACAATTAAGCAAAGATATAAATAAGCATTATGGACATCTGTACTGAGTCTGTATTATGATATTATACTCACTATTTGATACAGTTCCAATTAGTACATTACAGGGTGTTTAAGACTTGTTAATGATACCCCATTGTTGTCCCGAAACACCTAGTTTAGGTGGCCAGACACCTGAGTACCCCCTTATCACCTGTGGAGGGTGATTACACGCCGGGGTAACACCTGATACCCTTCTGAGGGCATGGGTAAATTGGCAGGGTGCCAAAATGCGAGATAGCCTTCGCAGGATATGATAGGTCCCCAGTATATGCATTTTGGGTGTTATGGAAATAAGGGATGCATATTTGCTGATCTGGGTATACTTCTTACTATTTTCAATTGAGTATTAATAGTCGCAATGGCTGCTCCAGAGAGCTGCATGGAAAAAAATGGAGTCTCATTATTAAGACTACACAACAATTGATGATCTTATTTGTAATAGTCTGTAGTTTTTTCTACCATCAAATTGAGACATTTGTTTGCATAATTATCTATCTATCTATCTATCTATCTGTCTATCTATCTGTTTATCGATCTGTTTATCTATCTATCTATCTATCTATCTATCTATCTATCTGTCTGTCTGTCTGTCTGTCTGTCTAGCTGTCTAGCTGTCTGTCTATCTGTCTATCTATCTAAAGTTCCTGTCCAAGTACATGTCTTTCTCAACGAACAAACGGGCATATTGTTCGGAGATCTACATTTAACTGTATATTAATTGTAATGCATTCATTGTGTGCGCATTTGCAATTGAGTGAGCAAAATCTACGTTTAAGTGTGATAGCTCACAAAGGGTAAAAAGCGAACATTTAAGGGCTGTACTTAATTTAACGCCCCTGCACGAGACAAACACGTTTTGACGTAGCGTATTAAAGGGAAATTCGGCGTAAAACCCCCCGAAATTACGTACGATTTGCCCTGCCCAAATGGAAGTAATTTTCTTCATGTAGCAGAGGGATGTTGTAGGGTTCATATTGTTATTTGGGTTGCTGTAGAACCAGGAGATTTTTGTTATGTAAGGTTGTAATTGATAGAATGATGGTCTTTTATTACTAATATTTTCTCATTTTCTCATTTTTTTTACTCTTTTTTTCTTTTCTTTTGAAATACCTTCCGGTTCTGACTTGTTCTTGGCGCCATTATTTTTTTTCAGTCTTTCATTGTCTTTTTTTCTTTTCTTTTTCTTATTGTTGACTTAATTTTTTTTTAGTGCTACAAAAACTATGGTCACTTTCCTATTGCACTCTGCACTGATTTATTGATTTATTAATTTATTAATGTTAGCAATTTCTTTTCTGCTAATTACTTTGTGGAGTAATTCAGTTTGTGAAATTTTAGTTCCGAAACACAATTGCAGTAGAGCCAGGTCTTAGCACATGACCCTGCAGCACCCCTTTGCAAATTTTCACACAGACATTGCACAGGACAGGTTGTATGAAATGAAACAAAGAACAATTAAAGCATGGGAACAAAAGGGGTAAAGGGTGATAGATGGCGCCACAATCAATCAACCTATCCTTGAGGGGTGCATTGTGATCTGGAGCGACCCCTCGTGGTGGATTATGGCACCCCTGCAGACTGACACTGTTCCTCTATTTCACCCCACTCCCAACACTTTGATTGGGCAAATAAATATCCGGACAGGAGAATTGGGCAGTTTTGGTACAAGGGGGTTGTTAGAAGGGGCTAATGAATTGTCACTAACTTCAAGGGTACGTGTGAACTCTCATCAGAACCTGTAGTATAGCATCAATGAAAAAATAATTGCACTGGCTGTCTATGACAATAACTTTACATATGTAAGTAACATAATATTATCATTGTAAGTATTGCACATTAAGAATTCGAAATAAAGAACATTTACCTATAACAATCCAGAGATAGGAAAAACTACTTGAAGCCAAACCAAACCATACCTAGCTGGAGACACCTGATAATAGGCTCAATTGAAGTTCCACTTTATCATAGACTGTTATTAATAAGTACTTGGCTAGCCATGTGACTTGTATAACTTCTACACATGCTCTACATTTAAATACCAGTCATGATGGCATGGCATCAGAATTTGCAACAATATCAGTTATTAACATGTATGGAATGTTTTTAATTGCGGTATCCAGTAGGCGTCTAGAACTAGGTTATAATATGTGGATTAATGGTGGAGAGCAGGATGATGTTTAAGTTAGTGGTCTAGCTTGTAAAAGTCTGAACACAATACATGGACTGAACTGGACTGCAGAAAGCCTAACTTGTGTGAATACGTCTGACATTTCCTCATCCAGAGGCAGACGTAATAATGATGTAATAGAGTCCGCACTACACAATGTACCCAATAAATGCATGGACGTCTTACCAAATCCATGATATCTGTTACTTGATGACATATAAAGATTTATTTCTTCTATGCAGACCTTAATTGCTGCTCGTATCATACCAGTATTATTGTTTATTTTTCCACAGTCAAATAACTTAAAAATAAATGCGTAATATCTATAGATATTGTAAGGTTCCCCAAGAAAGACAAAGCGTTGGTATTCCAGTTTTAAAGTTTATTTTGCCCTGCCCCGCCGCACAGCCTGCTTATCCTCTGCTTCTTCAGCTACTGACGCGGTCTGGGTGTATTCCCGCCAAGACCCCGTGGTCACGTGGTCCGGGTCACCCAGTGCGCGTCAAAGTCGGTCACTGACCTAGTAAGGTCAGTGACCTGGGGTCATCACATTACCCCCTTCTTACTGGGAATATGCCCCCATATTCAAACTAATACACTCAGTAGGCTGTGCGACGACGATCAGAACCACACAAAATCAACGAGATTCATTAAATCACAAAAATCATAATTATTACATATAATCAATCAACAACCATCGCCCTGCGGCGTGACACTAGGAAGCTGTCACGTCCGCCCCGGAGGCTGGCTTTTTCCCCAGACATCATCCACGTGGTTGACTCCCTGGCACCGCTGCAAACACAACATTCAACACATAGCAATACACACAGAGTCCATCAATTTTATCAGAGTCCATCTTTGCCTTGGACACAGGCCAGTATCCATTTCTGGATTCTGCAAGGTCTTTTATCAGCTGCTCGTAATTTCCGAGTGAGGACATTCTTATAATTAGCCGTGACACAATTTTTCCAATTATTCACAGTTTCTAACTGCGGCCATTATAAAAGTCACTGTCCCACTCGTTACCATCATTGTCTCCTGACTCTCCGCAGGGCGCTGGGTCCGCCCCTGCACGATGTGTTGATGTCCAGCGTTCACGTTGTGCCTAGGTGTCATTTCGTGTTGATGTCCAGCGTCCAAGTCCAGTCCGTATCCAGGCTTCGTTAAGTGGGGGGCGTGGTCCAGGTCGTCGTCGTATTCAGTCCTCTGCAAGACCTTGCGTTCAAGGCCTTGCAGATGAGGATCCAGCAGCCCTGGCCTCCTCCATCCATCTGTTCCTGTCAGCCGTCAGCCGCTTGACCTCCTGGTACAGGAGGTCCGACTGCCGGGCCTTGGCTTCGCGTTGCTCTGTTTCGGCGCGAAGCCTGGCCCTCAGCTCCTCGTTCTCACGAGCTGCTGCAGCCGTCTGGGACCTGGCCCTATGGACTTCCAGAACGATGTCCTGGTACTGGGCCCTGGTCACCATGTCCTCGGCTGCTGCTGCTGTTGGCGTCTTGGTGGCTGCTGTTGGCGTCTTGGTGGCTGCTGTTGGCGTCTTGGTGGCTGCTGCTGCTGGGTGAGGCCGCTTTGGCCTTGTCTGGCGGCTTCGGGGCGTCACGCTTGAAGCTGCTTCAACGCGGCGCAACTGCACCGCCCTGGTGCTGGGAGATGCTGTCTCCAGGGTCCTCGTCTCCGGTGTCGCCGGCAGGGATCCATCGGAGTTAGGGCCCTGGATTGTCGTCGGCTGTGTGGCTGCTGTTAGCTCCTCCGCCTGTGTACGGGTGTACCCATGGGACCGCTCCAGATGACGCCTGAAGTTGGTCCTCCGGTCCGAGGGCAACGCTGCGGGGCACACAGGGCACTGGAAGCCTACATATGCTGCTGCATGGGCCACGCTCACGTGGCGAGTGAGAGACTTTCGATCCCTCACGCGTTTCCCGCACGTGGCACACATGTAGTTCAAGCCCTCCACCCCCTGTGGCGCGGCCGGCAAGACGACCTTCGGCGTGGTCTCTGGAGTGGTCTCTGGGGCCGAGACGTCACTCTCCGTCGCCCCATCGTCCGATGTCTCCTCGCTCTCCATGGCAGGCTCCGTGAACGGAGCTGCCTGTTGTTTCACGTCTTTCATGGCAGGCTCCGTGGGCGGAGCTGCCTGTTGCTTCACGTCGTCCATGGCAGACTCCGTGATCGGAGCTGCCCGTTGTTCCACGTCTTCCATGGCAGACTCCGTGAACGGAGCTGCCTGTTGTTCCCTTGCAGGCGACTTGGTAGCCCTGGTGGGAGAGACCTCGCCCTCTACGCTGGGCCTGGCCGCTCGCTCCCTGGCGTACCAAGGTCGCCTCTTCAAATTCTCCAGCACTTCCTCCTGGGTGGTCGCCACACCCAGGTCGCCAATTATCCATCCACTCAGGATAGGCATATCTTCTCTCCGTGGACGGAGACGAAGATACCTGCGCATCCTGGCCGTTTCTGGCAGTTCTGCTGCCCCGTAACGCTCCACTGCTGGATCCTCCAGCTCGTACTCCCTCCTGGACATGTAAGCCCACATGTCCAGGTGCAGGAGACCCAATCGCTGCGGGCTCCAATAATCCGGGGCCAGGGAGATTGGGAGCTCCGCTGTAGGCGACAAGCCGCAAACGGCAGCCACCTCAGCGTCGCTGGCAGAGACCTCCAATTCAGCTCCAATCTCGAGGCCCGCTGCCTCCATGGCAGCTAGTACCATGTCCGTCTGGTCCGATGTCAGCTGAGGTCCCTCTTCCTCCACTACGCTGCCCAGGGGCACTGCTGGCATAGCAGTAGCCTCCTCACTGTTTGTATTCGTAGCAGACATCCTTATATTTCCCAAGTTGTGCTGGTTAAGTTCTCGAAACGCTAAAATTCTGTTTGGCTTGATGTGTCTTCTCTGCTGGTTTCAGAAGGTGTGAGACAGGGCGCCCCACGCTCTCCAGCTTTTTGCCGCACTTTCTGAGTCATGTGACAGGTCATGTGACCAGAATCACAGGTCATGTGACCCTAATCACTTTGTTGACCAGTTGACCCTTTCTCCCCCCCCCTCATAAAATTTCTTAATTGAGGATTGCACCGAAAATGACAAAATTAATACAAAGGGGTGCCTGTTCGTGTTTCGAACTTGGTGACCTTTTTCCCCCAGTGGAAATTTTCCATGAATGCAGGTCACTGGAATCAGTGAATGCAGGTCACTAGAATCAGTGACACAGTTCCACAAGACACAGAAAGTGAGAATTTTGTAGTTGCTAAATATATAATCCAGCAACTCCTATCAGCCAAATAAAACAAACCATCAGGAACGTTTCACGTTCCATGATGACAAATAGCCAATTCCTTATCACTAAATGACAATACCACAAGAAAATAACCATTTGTCCTTGTAACCATAATCTAGCAAACTATATCCCTTTTGCTGACCTTTCCAGATTACCCAACTTGCTATATATAAAGTTTATCATGGTACTTTAAACATTTCCATAACCACTACAGCCCTTAATTCTTGCTAATTAAGTTATTTTGCTGATATTTCCAGTGTTATGAGGCATTTAACCATTCTCATTACCTAATTTCGTGTTTTGCCCCTGCTTTTAACCAGCAGTGCCCAAATTCTACCTTTGCAGTATTCCTCCCTCTTTTATTCAAAAAGGGCTGCACCTGTAGCGACCATTTGGGTGGCACGTCTAAAAACCCACTCTGCAGGACACGGCCACGTGTTCAGTCCAGAGAATCAGGTACACGAAATGTCCAGTCACTAGAAAGTGACTGCAGCGACGCACCTCTTGTAATGTCGACATTTACCACGTGTTTGAGAGAATCTTTAATAAAAATAAATAAAAATCATTTGCATGGGGAAGACTACGTAAAATCAAACTATATATTGTCTAAATGAAGCTACAACTGGTATTTATTGTATAAACATGTGATATCACTAGATTCTCAAAAACAAAGTGCCAGAAGTCAAGCAATAAGTGCTATTTCCCTCTGATATGCAGCAACCAAAATCTTAAATTCACTGGTAGCCTACATTGTGGCCTAACCTATCAGGTGGCTTCCTCAGCCTACCTGGTAGAAATGGAGCCGCTTCCGGATCCAATTCCCGAGAAGGAGCTGAGGGCAGCTCCAAATCCGGAAAAGGAGCTGAGGACAGCTCCAAGTCCAGAAAAGGAGCTGTATCCAGATTCGAACGCGAATCTGCCACTCTTCTCGTATCCAGGGGATCGCGTGTGTGCAAGCCGCGCCCCCTGTGTTCTCCTGTCCTCGCAGCTCCGCCCCGCTCTGGCTGCCCAGACCAAGGCTGCGCTGCGTCACCACTCAATTCTCCGGGCAAGGGCGGATCCCGCCCCTCGTCTAGGGGGGTCGCGCTTGCTCCGTCCTCATACAATGATGGATCCAAATACGGATCGTCTGATGGGATGTCAGGGATCCGAATCATGTCATCTGGAGTCACCTCAGCTAAGTACTTCTTGAGCTGATTAATGTGGACTATGCGTCTCTTCCCAGAGGCTGGGGCCTCTATCTCATAGTTGACTTCTCCCATCTTCCTCGTCACCTTGTAAGGTCCTAGAAACTTCAGAGCCAGCTTCTGCTTAGCCAGTGGCGGATAAAACAACAAAACCCAGTCTCCAATATGGAATGACTGCTCCATTGCCAGCCTGTTGTAATGTTTCGCCTGCTTCTGGGCCGCTTTCCTCATCTGGGTTCTGCACTTTTCGAAGGATTCTTCCATGGCTTCACGTATCCACTCTACATATTCCACTGGACAGTGGTGCTTATGTTGGAGTGCGTGACCATACATCAAATCTACAGGGAGCATCGCTTCTCTGCCCAACATCATTCGATTTGGCGTGATATCTGTGGATCTATGGGGCGTAGCCCGATAGGCACACATCACGTAAGGAAGCATGTCATCCCAGTCATCTCTCCGTTCGTTCACCAACTTCGATAGCATATCACCCAATGACCTATTGAAGCGTTCCACCAACCCATCGCTCTGGGGATGATAAGCCGTGGTCCTGGTCTTATTAATCCATAATATTTTGCACATTTCTTGGAATAATTTCGATTCGAAATTAGTCCCTTGGTCACTATGTAAGTGATAGGGAGCTCCAAATCGCAAAATCACATTGGTCACCAAGCAATCAGCCACCGTGTAAGCCTCTTGATTAGGAAGAGCAAAGGCTTCTGTCCACTTAGTAAAGTAGTCGGCAACGACTACTATATACTTGTTATTGGACTTTGTGACAGGCAATGGTCCCATTATGTCAATGGCCATCCTTTCCATCGGCATTCCTACTGGCACCTGATGCAGGGGAGCCTTTTTCAGGCCGCCCTGTTTCCGCTTCTGACACACATCGCACCAACCTATCCAACGTATCACATCCTCCTTGTAGCCAGGCCAATAGAACCTCCGTCTCAACTTGGATATGAGGCTGTTGATCCCCATATGGCCACCAAGACGAGACGTATGAAGCTGGTTGAAGATGCTGCGTCTGATGCTTGCTGGGGCCACCATTTGCGTCACCAATTCACCAGTAGGCAGCTTATGGCTTCGGTACACGATGCCTCGCTGCAATTTCAAGCAATAAAACTGGGCCCATATATTTCGCACCTGGGCCGAGTGCGTGACAATAGCGTGATAAGGCGGTCGCTGTCCAGCATCTAACCACTTCTTGGCGGTAGCTAGGGCCATATCCTGGCCCTGAGCACACCGTATTTCCTCCAAGGTGAAAGACTCTATCCAATTTGGATCCAGAGATCTCTCAGTGCCGTCTCCAGCTGTTTCTCCAGCTGTCTCCGCCATATACACTCGCACCTGGGGTCCTTCAGCCTCTCCTGGGCTGATTCCAGTCGCCTCTCGAGGCTGTCCACACGTAATCGTGCGGAAGCCTCGTACTTGGTTCCACTGCGTGATGGAAGCCACAAGGTCAACATTCTGACCATGACCTTGGTCAGGACATTCCTGGCGCTTACAGGCCCTCACGGGGATACGTGAGCAGCCATCTGCGTTAGCGTGTTTCTTGCCTTCTCTGTATTCGATTACAAAATTGTATTCAGTCAGAGAAGCTATCCATCTCGCCAACATTCCTTCCGCATCTTTAAAGTTCTGCAACCACACCAAAGCACGATGATCAGTGCGCAAACGCACTAAATCCTGTCCATACAAGTAGGGCCGAAATATTTTCGCCATTCTGACCACAGCTAACAATTCCTTGTACGTAGTGCAATAATGCTTTTGCGATGAAGACAAACACTGCGAGGCGTAGGCAACCACGCGCTCCTCCCCCTCAATTATTTGCGACAATACACCTCCTATCGCAAGATCAGAGGCATCCGTGTCTAGGATGACAGGGCACCCTTCACGTGGGAGCACCAATATTGGTGCAGTCGTGAGGGCCCTGATTAACCTTTTAAAAGCGTTTTTGCATGTCTCATCCCACTTAAAGACGGCCTGGTGCGCTGTTAAAGCATGTAGTGGTGCTGCTAATCCAGCAAAATCCCGCACGTACTTTCTATAGTACGATGCGAAGCCTACAAAACAGCGCACCTCCTGCACTGTAGTTGGTTCTGGCCACTCTCGCACCGCCTTTATCTTTTTAGGATCTGGTTTCACACCCTCTCTACAAATCACATGCCCTAGAAAGGAGACCTCACTCTTAAATAACTCGCATTTGCTAGCTTTCAGCCTCAGCCCAGCCTGGCTAATGCGTTTCAGTACAACTATCAGGTTACCTAGACACTTCTGGAATGTGGGCCCCTGTACCACTATATCATCCATGTAGCATAGACAAGTGGACAGGTCCAATCCTCCTAACACTAGCTCCATCAAACGTTCCAGTGTAGCTGGTCCATTTGTAACACCAAAGGGCATCACTGTAAAGTGGAAATGTCCTCTGGGAGCAGTGAATGCGGTTTTCTCTTTGTCTCTGTCATCCATAGCTATTTGCCAATAGCCAGATGACAGGTCCAGGGTACAAAACCATTTTGCCCCTGATAAAGTGTCTAGACAGTCATCAATGCGTGGCAAAGGATAAGCATCCTTTTTAGTGCACGAATTCAATTTCCTATAATCCACACAAAACCTGAAAGTTCCATCTTTCTTTCTAACCAACACAGGGGGACTAGACCAGGGGCTG
Source organism: Alitta virens (assembly GCA_932294295.1). Lineage (NCBI taxonomy): Eukaryota > Metazoa > Annelida > Polychaeta > Phyllodocida > Nereididae > Alitta > Alitta virens. Next base: position 32,527,714 of record OW028582.1, read on the forward strand.
CTGCTGGGCTCGATCACTCCGAGTCTCAGCATCTTATCCACTTCCTCTGACAGCGCCCTGTTTTGAGCCCACCCTAATCTCCGGGTCGGCACCTTGAAAGGCCGATTGTCACCCGTATCGATCTTGTGCGTGGCTTGACTCGTACGTCCCAGCCCGTATTTACCTCCCTCAAAACAATGTTCATACTCCATCAAGACCTTTCGGAGCTCTGACCTTTGATCTGCGGTCAGATCGTCAGTTTCGTCCAAAAGAGGCTGCAAATGAACGGGCAGTCGTGTTTCAGTGTTCTTCTGCTTGAGTTCAAAATTGACCTCAGCAGCATTCACCGTTTTCGGTGAATCCACCTTTTCGACTTCGCTCAATTGACCTACCACTTGACCTTTTGCAATATGAACACTCTCAGTCGTGGGATTGGCTATCCACACGTGAGCCCCAGAGCATTGAGATGCCAATAATCCTCTAGGTATCATTATGTGTAAATCCTGGCAAACCGTGGGCAACGACTCGAATACGAGGTCGCCCCCGTTAGATACGCCCCAGGACACCAAATTGACTGAGACCTGCGACACGTGGCGAGCTGGTATATGGACGTCTTCGTGTAAGATTGCTCGGCCTGTTTTTCCAGGGCGACCTTCTCTACACGCGATATCAACGCCTCCCAGTCTCAGCATTCCCACTGAACACATTAGCAATGCACCGTGTCTCTTCAAGAAGTCCATCCCCAGTAGACCAGGGAGACCTCCGATATCCGCTACCAAAAATTCACAAGGATAAAGCACCCTCTCTAGACAGAGAGTGAGCTCCACCTTACCATAAATATTAATTGGTCCACCGTTTGCCGCCGAGATCTTGCCTTCCACAGGTCTTAAAGTCTCTCGTTTTGCGCCAGGTATCTCATCGTACTCCTGCTTACTCAGCAGAGACACCTGCGCACCGGTATCGATCAGGAGATCCACGTGACGTGTCCCTACACTAATCGTAATATACCACGATGCGCTCGAATTCTGCATGGCCACTTGTCTTGGCCAATGCTGTCCCACTTTCACCCCTTCCCAACATTCCGGAGGCTGAGGAGCCGCTTCTTCAGCAGGCTGAGGGGCTGCTTTTTCAGCAGGTGAAGGATCCGTGGATACTTCCTCCACCCTTACTCGTTTTCCGAGTGTTTCCTCTCCTTCGTATCCTTGCCCCCCTTTTTGCCCTGATCGCTCCGCCCCTGGGACCGTTTATCACCGTGTTTACTCGATCGGTGTTCCCTGTCCCTGCTAGGCGCTCGTTTTTTGGAGCGATCATCATCAACATTTCGCTTAGGACAATCCCTGCGGAGATGCCCGGTCTTCTTGCACCGGTAGCACCTCCGTGTTTCAGGTGAATAATCGTGGTCCTGCCGGCGAGTATTACTATAAACCTTCCCCTTGTCTTTGGACATAACCTCGCCTAATATCGAATATACCAAATCCTTCAAATCCTGTCTCGTGATGGCTCCCTCTTTTTCAGAGGACGGGCCGCCACGTATAGACGCTGAAGCAGTAGCAGCCACGGTAGCCTCGGGCTGCAGTATTGGCAAAGCGATAGCGCCAGCCGGCCCGACGTCAGGCTTACTCGTTTTCGTGGCCTCGTACGCTGCCTCGTACTGCACTGCTAGATCAATGGCCTCCTGCAGGGTGGGTGGCTTTAAAGCCGCCAACCAAAATCTCATACTAGTAGACCCAGCCGTCTCCATGAAACGCTCTTTTGCAAAGCGTTCCTGCTCGGCGGGGGCGGAAGCGGGGTTCGCTTTCCTGGAGAGATCTAACAAAAACAACCCATACGTCTCGAGGTCCATTTCTGGGCCTCGTTTTGCATTAAACCATTTATTTCTGTACGCATCGAGGGCACGATTCGAGCAGAACAGAGCCGTCAGCTGGCTCACCATCTCTCTCCAATCGTCCCGATAAGTTAGGGGCCGCATTTTCAACTTAGCTTGACCAGTGACGCTGGTCCAAAGGTGAAAACATTTCTCCTCGTCCGTCCACTTATTGAAAGTGGCGACTCGAGTAAATTCGTCTAAGTGGTCTATGAAGGCCGTACCCTGGCCGTCATATTTTGGAGGAATAGCTTCTTTTCTCCGCCTGTACCCCGAAGAACCCAGACTCCGTTGCGGAGTACTGGTGGCCGCCATGACAGCCCGGGCTGAGCTACGTGGTTCCGCACGCTCAACCACGGAGGGCCGCCCTTCAGGCGAGGAAACAGGCGTCGACGCGGATGAATCATTCGACTCATATCCAGCTGGCGAGGGCTCCCTTCGGCGCCCTCGATCGCTGGTTGTCCGCGTATTTTCCTGACTCGTGAATGCGAGTCCAGGGCTTGGAGTCCTATCCGCCGTGGCCTCTCGTCTACGAGGGCGTCCCGGCGTTCGCACTACTTTACTCCTAGTCGAAGCACGTAGAGCTGACTCATCCGCCGTTTGCGAGGGGCCCGGCACCGGAGTCGATGCGGGCTCACTCGTGTCGGCTGATACCAAGCCAGGCCTCTTACGCAACTTTGCAGGCATTATACGTGGGGCTAAAACACACTAAATAAGGTAGAGTATTGTAGCGTGAATTCTACTTAACTGTAGATATGTGTAGCTTGAAGTTTGAAGTCGCAACGTCGCTGCTGCTGACGCTCAATGTAGGTGCTGACGGTTCCTGTGCTCCGCTGCAACTGACTAAACCACGCGGTCGCTGGCACCTTTATCCAGCGTGGCCGTGGCGAAGTCATGTTTTTTTCAAAAAGTTCAAAACGTTTTTTATGTCCTTGTCCATGCGTCGTCCATGTCTTCTATCCAATTGGGGAACCCTACATCCGATTCTTCAAGTCCCATATCGGGCGCCAATTTGTAAGGTTCCCCAAGAAAGACAAAGCGTTGGTATTCCAGTTTTAAAGTTTATTTTGCCCTGCCCCGCCGCACAGCCTGCTTATCCTCTGCTTCTTCAGCTACTGACGCGGTCTGGGTGTATTCCCGCCAAGACCCCGTGGTCACGTGGTCCGGGTCACCCAGTGCGCGTCAAAGTCGGTCACTGACCTAGTAAGGTCAGTGACCTGGGGTCATCACAATATTCTAAACTTGTTCAAATTTACTTTTCCAAAGAATATACTTCATCATTATTCAACGTTTTTGCCTCTATGTCGTCACATTAATGATCCTATTACTAATCATCACAAAAACATTCTTTTTTGCCAACCCTTTTCTATAGCTAATATTTCATGATTTATCTTTTCCATTATTTCAAATTAATGTTAGTTATCACTCTTTGTTTCTTTTGACAAAAAGCAAGTACCCTGCAGTGCTCTTTCTTAATGTGGACTGTGCACCAACAACAATAGCCACTGGTCAGCCTGGAGGGGTCAATGAGTGCTAATTTTTGTCCTTGATCATCCCTATTGTGAGGAGAGACCATGAGTGTGAATTATGTAGGTCAAGGTCACGAAGGACATCAGAGGTCAAAGGACAACATGACCTCCAAGGGCATTAGTTAGTGTACTTGTCCCAAAGGTCAAGGTCACACCATAAATGGGGCCAATTTGAAGGTGATTAATATTGCCAATGATTTTGAGAGGATTTGCTTTTTAAATGTTGATTAACTGTAATATTTAGACTGCTTGGAGAGTATTAAAAGTATCTCTTAACGTTACTGTAACAATGTGTATAGTTAGTTTGTGGGCATATTATACTACATTCATAATTCAGAAATAATAAAATCAGATTTATCGTTTCTGAATGTAGACTCTGCACATACATAATTAATACAGAGCAACAATGAAAATGAATCATTTTAATATGGGATGCCTCAAGGTCACTCTATGTGTGCTCATACTTTGTTAACTTACATATTTAACTACTAATCTTGAAATTCTAAAGGTCCTAAAGATAGAAATAATTGAGCTACTTGGGACCAGTTGATTGACCCAATCTTAAGGAGGACATTTAAATTGCAGTTTTCAAGGTCATGGTCAGGGGACTTCTTAGAATTGCTTGATGAAGAAAAGGGCCTTATTGGCCTCTGATTGGCTGGGTCAAAGGTCTTGTTCCTTTTTTAGATTAACTAGGGCTGTTAATTGAAAGTTGGGAGGCAAAGACAGGTAACTCATAAAGAGTCAAAAGGAGTGTGTCTTGATCATCTTTGGATCTTAGATACTTGGATCAGAAATGGTTTGTTGAAGAGAGCTAAAGTTGGTAAGATATTTGTTGCTTTGTAAACATCAGTGACATTCAAGCACACATTTTGCAAAGTACTTGTTAAGCTTTGATATTAAGTTTTTTAAGTTTGTTGCTCATGTTCATAACATACTTCGTAGTTTAAAAAAAATTCTAAATTCATGTCTTCTATGGCACTATACCTAAGCCAATGACGAAATGGAAAAGTATATGTGAGGTGTAGAGGTTTCAATGTAATTTTAATGTTAAGAAAGATATGCTTTCATTTGTTTATGAAATACAAGAGAAGTTTGATCAAAGTTAGAGATAAAGGTCACTAGTATGTATAGGTCACTAGTACAACAGAACTATTAAACTTATTTCTCATACTAAATATAAACCCTTGTAATGGCCTTTAAACTAAGACTTTGCATACGCCTGGATCATCGGAATTTATGTATGCCATTGTATTACTGTAACCTATTTCCTGATGCTTTGATTGATAACCTTAACTAGGTCATTTATGATCTCGTAAATAAGTCATCATGACCCCGTTCCATGCTATTACCTCTAACCACCTTAATGACCCAATTACTTAAGAACTGTTCCATCACCCTTCATCCCAACCTGTTGTTTTTCTATGTGACCTCACTCTTGCCCCACTTCAAAGATATGACCTCTAGCCAAGACCTCTAGCTATGCCCTCTGTAGGTCATTTCTTATTCTGTTGTACAAATTTGAGTAAAAGGTCATTTAGAGAGGGCCCCAAGAGGTCAGAATGGCCATGCCCTCAGGGTACCTATTACAAGGGCCGGGCAGACAAACACTGATAGATTAACAAAGTAGGTCATCAGTGCACCCCTCCTGGGGATAGTGGCAAGGCTGTTATGGGAGGTATTCCCATTTATCTATTCCTATATCTTGGGGATATATTGAATATGACTTTATATTAATAAGACTTTACATTATATTGGCAGCGTCTCAGCACTATTGGTTGGAATCCTGGTCTTGTGTATGGCTAGCTAGCTATGTATGGTGGACGGAATGGTCTTCTCATAAACACAGTGTGTTCATACTTTCCATAGGTGCCATTGGGTGGGGTTTTTTGTCAAACTAACGCCTCAAATGTAATTATGAGTGATTTCCAGGTCGATTGTGTCTCACTAGTATACCAGGTCCGGACAAGTCATTCATTTCCTTTTAAAGTATTTGTTATTGAAAAGCATCTATATTGAAACTTGTTTAGTACCATGCAAGCACGAATGATCAGTATTTACCAAACAGCATAATCTACTTCCCGAATTACTGATGGCTTGCTAATTCACTGTCTAATATGTTGGAGCACCAAAATTGTATCCAATGTTAGACTTATTGATTGTATGCACCCTCGCACACCAACTGGGACCGAGGATGGATTGCATAGTACGTGCACTTGTTGTGACAGGCAAGGTCTTGTCTGGGAGGGCTGCATTGACCTGTCCAAACATTTCAATTTCCATATCCTTGTTTCTCAGCTTTCATCCAGTGGCATATCTCTTTATATTTCAATTTGCCATGATTGTTTTTCTTGAAGAAAAGCATGACATGTTCATATAAAAACATGTAACATGTGATCAGGGTTAGTCATCATTATCAGCGTAGACGCAGCTTGGAGATGCTATTATCAACTCTTTTTGACGTTATGATTAAGAGCCTAAAATTTGTTCGTGCACTTATTTCACCCTGTTTTGGGGTTACAAAACAATGTGTGCAGAGATTGGGGTTGCGATATTTACAAAGACAAGCCCAGAATTAGTTGATGACCATGCAGACTCATTTTTTGCTCCACTGGGCAGATAATTTTGCAACCCCCACCCCCTCCAAGATTACAAGCTGGTCAAGGTATGAGTCAAAAAATTAAAATGACATTTTCTTTTGCCTCCTCCCCCACCAAGTGCATTGCTGTGGATGGGATAGCAATATTGCGTTGAGCTCAAATAGTTCAGAATCTATGTATGATGAAAAGTAACAGAGTTGGTATACACACTGGAATACTGCCATAAAGCACTTTGCTATTAGTTGGGCTTGGTATTCTAAGAAAAATTATAATAAAATAAACAACTCAAGTCTACTGTACTGTATTATTCGTATAATAATTCATAATGTAACAGATCTATTAATTAAAAAAATACAGAACTTTGAGGAGAAAGTATTGTTATAGCAATACTTGCTCCTCCAACCTCAGTCCAGAAACTAATTTGGAGCTCGCGCTTTCTCATGCATTGCTCCTCAACTCTGGAATAAATTACCTGAAGATATCAAACGGATATCCACCAATGATGGATTTAAGAGAATGTTCATCTATTCAGAACTGCCTATGAACAATTGGCTTTTTGTAATCCAAGCGCCGATGAGCAGAAATCATTTCTGAAACAGATGCTATACAAATTTTTATATTTATTTATATTATAGGTCTTTCCATTCTTCTAACAACAAAATCCATCATAAATAACTGATGGCAAGTTATAGACACCTTATATAGCTGTTCTTCCTTTATTATAGATATCTATAGTTATTTCCATTGACCAATATAGACATTTAGTTTTACATATTTAGAAACCGTGAAATGTTAGAAGATTAGGCTAGGCCTTATGAGTTTGTTAATTATCTTACAGATATCGCATAAATTTTCAAAAAAAATACAAGTTATTGCAATTTCGCAGCGATGCCCTCTCACCTAAGTGACCTCAATTAAATTGGAACTCTCCCTCCGTGGAGGTGAATCAGGATGTGACTAAGAGCACGTGCTGACACGCGTTGATGACGTAGCAGCACGTGTCTCCTAGTGACAGGTTGTTGTGATCATGTGACATGGGGATTTATCAATTGTGGTCCGTTAATCTGAGTGAAGCTCGCTGGAGCTAGGGATTAGGCAGTTTGTATTAATTGTTATGGTTTTGTTGTTCTTTTTGAAATCAGAAACATCAAAGTGTTTTGACCACTGAAATAAAGCTGTGGTGCTTTCTATTCCAATATTGCAGTGGTTGTGATGACCAACCATGATATTACATAAGCAGACATGCCAAGTCTCACTCATTCAGAATGAGTCTCACTCATTTGGTTGCTGTCTTACTCCTCTAGACTTGAGTATTTTATTCATATTTTAATTTGTCTCACTCTAAGAGGACCAGAATAAATCTATAACATTTCAATGTAAACTGGTTGGAAATAACCAAATCTCACTCATTCACTCCAGAACTTGGCATCTCTGACTAAAGTAATAACTGACCTTGGTTTTGTAAGCCATTTTTCCATTTGTCAGTTAACCAATTAGTTTGTCAATAACATATGACACATTATAATACCCTCTGGGTAAATGTGTAATGTCAATATATAAGGATTCTAAACATCTTCATCACATCATTACGTCTGCCTCATACAACTGGCTCCATCAGCTGCTTGCCTCAGCTTGGTAATGTGTTTCAGATAAGTAGTAATGAACCAATACAAAACAGTTCAGTACTGTCTCAATCAAAGCATGCTAATTGTACTTCTTAAATATTTCATCAGTACCCTCAGGTGGTATTAATTGATGACTTTCCTCAACAATTAAACATTCAAGGGCCAGCTGAACATGCCCTCTACCCCTCTGCGGAAATTCTGGGGTATCAAATTTTTATGACCTCGGTTCGTTTTTTCCTTTCACAGGAAACGCATCAATCTCACGTCGCGGTCAACCATTTCTGATAGATGTCGCCACAGTGGTTGGTGCGTCATGCAAATCACAGATGGCGCCTCACTATGACGTCATTTACGTTCGAAAATGACGTATAATAATCAGCTGCCATTCTTGCAGTTACTTGAACAAAAGTGTGAGTCAATTCCACCCAGTATTGCTGTAGTGGATTTTGTAAGGAAAAAGGGTTGTATCACAATTTTCAAATTTGGATGAATCTGGTTTATCAAATTCATTTTATTTCTATAGGAATAATGACAACCTTTTGTAGGATAATTGTAGTCATTATTTAGAAGTTTGTTAGATCTATAATAATTACCTGTAGTTAACGACTAGGTTAGTAGTTTTTTAGGCTTGTTTTCTTTTCTTTTGGTTGGATCCCCACAACTATGATTTATGTGCAAGTGTGAAATGACCACTGATTGGCATTGTAACCCTTTAACAGGGCATGTTTGACCAGGGTACAAGTATTACCCCTTAAGGGGTGCTTGCTGAGTGGCCAGAACTCAGGAGGGGTAGCTTGGGGGCAAAGAGTGACTCAAGTCGACTCATCAGAGGCAGGTCTTCATTCTTTATTGGCGAAATATTAGCATCTGACAGACCTTTGTTCTTTTAACTGCCACACAATTTATGGCCTAATGAATGTAAATGCAAGAAAGATAGGCAGAAATGAGTAATAGAAAGGCTCACTGCCTCCCTGACCTCTATCACCAGGTGTCCCTGTGGTCGTTTCTTTTTTTGGAAGGTTTGTCTTGCAGCCGGGTTGACTTATGATTAGGTGAGAGAAAGGATGGAATCCTGACCTGTTTATTGTAGTGTGAGTGTTATTAAGACAGATCAACAGACCTGGCTCTTGAAAGATAGACAATTGGGATAGATAACTCTACAGAGCATCGGACAGACAGACTTACACACATAAAAGAAAGCAAGATAGACTGCCCACTCACCAACCCAAACATTTTATCTTTGTCTCATACACAACAACCAACTGAAATTTATTGGCTTAAAACGCATCTACAAGATCTATCCCTGTCTCCAAAGAAAGTAACCATGTTTGGCCGTTTTTATTTGCTTTTTGTGCGCTGCGGACGATTCGACTGTCATGCTTGTGCATTTGGCTTCCTGCTTAACCCAGTCAGAAGGGCTAATTGGCCGTAATGACTAAACCAATCAGGCCCCAGCCAACATACCAGGGTGCTTAGTGTCAAGGGAGGGTCCTGTTACTTCGTCTCAACAAGCTGATGTAACTTGTAGGAACAGGACTTGTGCTTTGGGTGGATTTTGTTACAACAAGGAACCGCCTGAGATAGCAGTAGCTACTTCTAGTAGGGTTAGCTCAACAAGGTTGCAGCTGCTGCTGAAGAAAGTTGAATAAAAGTTTTGCATCTGTAGAGGAAAGAAGTGGTATTTGATGGTTGTACTTCATTTATATGAGATTAATCATAGGGAAACTATAATGGTTACTCTATGGATTAATCCTGTGGAGGATTTATACATATACATATTCTGGTTATACGTGTTAATTGCTAGAAGTGAGCTAAACTGTAGATTTCTTAGTAGATGAAATTAGTCCACACTGTATCTAGTTGTCAAAATATTGCAACTTTTTTCTGTTATTGATCGTGACCGTTGTAACACTGCAATACTATTACATTGTGACAGCATTTCATAACATTCTGGACGTTGTCACAATTATTAACATTCACTTTTGAAAGATTATTGAAATATATCGCTGCAAGAGTTTTTCTTTTAGGGTCCACATTTGACAACAAAAGTCAGAAGCTGCACAAATGCACAATCGTCACAATTTGTGTTTACATGACTAGCTGATTACTGGTAGTCCTAGTGAGACTGAGCAGAGACAAAGAGTCAAACAAGAGATTGACAGACAGAGAGACTGACGGCGCGATGTACTAACAGACAGCAAGAACCAGAGACAGACTGACAGTTTGACAGTGCAACTTAAAGTCAGACTGACACAACAAGAAGAAAGTGAACTGGATATACAGACTGCAAAATTTGACTGACTGACGAACACACTGGCAATGCAGCTCACATAAATGAAAAATACCAACAAATATCACCTAGCCCTGTGGTACCCCTCCATACAGTGACACCAGCTTCCTATCTGAGCACACAGGCATCCCTCCTCACACCTTAATGCATTGATTTAGAGCAAGAACAGGTCAGTCGCCATTTGAATTTTCTGTAAGAAGAGTGCCAAAAAGTATGTATTTTTGACTAAACAAGATATAAAGGCTAATAGATATTGTTATGCATGTTGATTACAGTGCTACCTCGCCATTGAGATCAGGTGCAAATACTAGTCTTTATTATTCATATCCTTTATTCATACTCTAGGTACATGTATGGTTAAAACATCCCAAAAAATATGTTTTAACAAGAAATCATTGAGTACAGAATTGATTGATGAATTCCTGTATTTATAGTGAGGTGGTTTTAATAGTGAAGTGATGTGATCTTAAAGCAGGTTACATTGTATCTGGAATTATCCTTCTTTCACAATTTGTTGTTGAAATGATGGCTCCATCTTAATTTCATGTTTTTAAACTTATTATTTTATGATGATGTATACTTCCATGAAGTTAAACAGTCTACATAATTTTCAGCAGTATTGTATTCTATGCGGCTAGCAAAAATAAATAGTCCACAACCCAGTGCTGCATAAATTGCTATGAGTGTAAACATGCTGTGCACTTAGCCTGTTGTTGTAATGAATGCTCCAAAACGTTCAACGCAGGAATCTCACCTAGTACAGCACAATCAACGGAGCAAAGCTCTATCAGTGCAACACAGCCCTACTGACCGGCACTACCGATTGTGTGATAGGAGAGGAGAGGAGAGGAGAGGAGAGGAGAGGAGAGGAGAGGAGAGGAGAGGAGAGGAGAGGAGAGGAGAGGAGAGGAGAGGAGAGGAGAGGAGAGGAGAGGAGAGGAGAGGAGAGGAGAGGAGAGGAGAGGAGAGGAGAGGAGAGGAGAGGAGAGGAGAGGAGAGGAAAGAAGAGAATAGAAGAGAAGAGATGAGAAAAGAAGAGAAGAGAGGAGAAAAGAAGAGAAGAGAAGAGAAGAGAAGAGAAGAGAAGAGAAGAGAAGAGAAGAGAAGAGAAGAGAAGAGAAGAGAAGAGAAGAGAAGAGAGGAGAGGAGAGGTACTTACGGTAGTCTGTTAGTTATTTGCTTACATAACCTTTTTCCACGATGTATTTACTTGTTATCTTGCATGTTATTAACAAATCTTTTTAATTCTTAAAAGATTGAAGATGTATACAGAAAATGTAAACTATCTGATGTACAGGAACGCATTGTACAGTGCACACTCACATGTATGTGTACATTTGCATGCTACTTTATGCAGTTCCTATCCAGCTGAGGTCCTCAAATCCAGTATACACAAAATGAGCCTAGGGCAAAACTTGGTAAGGAGTTAGGGAGTCTTATCAGTGATATATGAGCATACATCCTGATATTGGCCTGGTATATTATTCTCTCTGATAGGAGCCAGCCCCTAAGCCAGCTCTTTCTTATTAAATTCTTCCCCTAGTATGGTCCCTGTTCTATTTCACAAGTCATCTGCCTGTCATGAAAACCCTGTTGATGAAATTCCGCTACTTTATGGAACTCACTATGATCTCCCTAAAGTATTTTCATAAAATATGTTCCTGCTTTTTCTGCTGTCTTAGAGTTTTGTGCTCCATAGCTACATACTATATTGTCTTAGCGTTTAGTTTTCTGTTTAATTGTCTATTTATTGCTTAGCATGATATTATTATAAACATTCTGAGCTGTTAGGTCTGAGCAACATTTTTTAGCTAAATCTCAACTAGAAGTTGTTGGTACTGGACCAGGATGGGTGTGGGTGGTTGGGTGTATTAGCCCTTTACGCCCTGTATTTCTGCACCTGATGGGCTAATTAGGACAGGCAGGAACCATGGCAATGAGAAGAAGGATGAAACAGCCATCCAACTTAGGCTCGACTGGGAATTGAACCCGGGACCCAGTGGTTGGAAGCCCAGAGCGCTACCTCTGAGCTAGGCCCCTACCTTCTTGCGGGACCAAGTCGATGATGAGATGATGTGGACTGCACTCCACTCTACGATATAGGACAATCCTTAGTTCAAATCCATTGGTCTTAATGTTGAGGTAAAATGCATTGGCAAGAGTACAATTGGGTAAAAAAAATGGCGGTCTTACTTGCGAGTTCTTTAGACTAAGATGGCCTTAATGCAGGGTTCCACTGCCACTGTATACACCATTGGTGCATTTGTTCATGGTAGCACCAATTTTAAACATTTCTTTCCAATGACACTAAAAAATTTTTTTTTTCATGTATAATATACATTGTATATGTACTGGAAATCGAACCTGGAGCTATTGGGGAACTGATCAGTACCATGACCATTGTGGTACCCATGGTAAGTGCTTGTATTCTGATAATGCCCTAGCTCTCCATGAAATAGCAAGTAGCAATATCAACATTTTGGCATCCTTTGACCGTATGTCAATGCATCCAAAGGGATCCAGTGGTCCTGATACTTCACCTCTCTTTTCTGTAAGATGATAATTCCATTTTTGCTGGGGAAAGCAGATCCCAGGAGCTGGCACTGATAGAAACCTGTAGCACATTATTAGGTTAGGACAGGAGAGCAGCCTGCTTTTCTTGGCTGACTTATCACATACACCATCGCCTAATTCCTCTATCCATCATTGGTTATCTCAGCATCTGTAGCAGGGATGCAGAGGGTATCTTCCCTGGATACAGCTCCATGGCGCCATTCTGCAGATGCTACAACAGCTTCTTAAAGCCTGCATCAAGTTAGAGGCATTCATATGCTCCAGTTTTTGATGTTATCCTCATTGGCTATAAAAGTGGGTTGCATGCGAAGAAGTTGCTACTTGAAACTGTTGATGTTGTTGGATATAAATGCTTCAAGCAGTGTTTAGTGGAATTATTGGAAAGACAGTAAAGACAGACAGATATTGGTAGACTAAAAAAGACAGAAAGACACATTAATTTTTTTTTCAATAAACCTGGTTGTAACTCAAATAAAACATTTTATCACAAAATGAATGTATATCAAAATGGATTTATTCATAACGCTTATTTACAGGTGACCTGCACCATAAACCACTTCACTCTAAAGACCACCTCATCATTAGGACCACCTCACCATTAAGACTACTGAACTTTGGACTAAGGGTGGTCTTGATGGTCCTACTGTAGTAAGAACAGGATGAAATCTGCATAGAACAAGAAGAAAGAAAGCAGAAACATAGAAAAAAGAGAGGAGAATCATCAGAAACAGAGAAACATGGAGCAGAAATAAACATACAAGATTTGAAAGCTTGTTTTAGTTGCAGTGAATATATACAGGGACAGGACAGAAGTAGCAGGAGAGCTGTAGCAGGGTAACCACAGGGGCTTAGAGGCTCATCAAGTTTGGGATGAATAGCTGACCTAACTCTGTATTTGCCATGTCCACTTGTAGCCTTTGGAGACCCCGGGGCCCCTCTTATACACAAGGGTCCCCCTGGGGCCCCCACCACCAACAAAGGTGCTCCACCTCAGATTAATCTTGGGCTCTGCGCCTCGCCTCTTGGCCGGAGTGATACGGACTAGCCGAAAGGGTGATCTGAAGTGCCCGAAAGGCTGATACGCCATGCCCAAAAGGCGGTTTTCGCAGGGCTATTTGGTTTGTGAAAGTGGAGATTCGCTCCGGTCGCAACAGTCTGTACCCTTGAGGATAAGGTTGATCTCTGTTGGCCTTTAGTAAGGGAGTAAGATGTGGCATGGTCTGGGTCAGTAATGTTTGTGACACTGGGTAGCATATGGATAGCATAGTGTTGTGCTACTGCTCTTTATTGGGGGTAGACCAAACTCAAAATGGTGAAAATACATCGCTATTTCAACATACATGGAAAGGAATCAAAGACACTAGCAAAAGCCATAGCAATACATATCCAAAATTTCAAATTTAATGTTTCATGGGTGGACCAAAGTTATTACGTTATGGGAGAACAACTGGGTGAAAAACCAGTTGTCTAAAGTTGGTTTAGAAGCTGGAATTTATTAATAACACTTATTCAGAACAACTATGTTTTCTGGTAATACTGGGCTTGTTTTATTGTTTTGTCAGATGTGTGGACTCCAAACCTTATCATCTCATCATTACTTCCTCCATCTGTCAACAAGTTGCATGAAGTCTTTCATGAGTTTCAGACCAATTCCAATGAAACAAGACTAAAGAAGGTACGAACCAAACAACATCAAAAAAGAAAACACTGGGATATATTTTCTCTTGGCCTTTTCTTCAAAGACAAAATGTCTACTTCCTTGCAGCCCCATCTTCTCGTTCTGAATGAATTCGATTATTGTTACAAGAGAAAACAAAGAGGATTATGGGTAATGAGAAAAGTGATCATGTGATCATACTTGCATTGTTTGCACAAATGGCGGATGAGTACACGAAGGAGGAAAGTAGTTCGTCTTCAAAGAAGTAGTTCCATTGACAAACAGTGGATGAATACTGTCTGTTAGTTGTGTGCAGTGTTTTAAAGTGGGGACTGAAGTTATATGTTGGCCTAGTATATTTTATTTTGTTTATTTATTTTGTTTGAACTCCCTTTATAGGACGAAGTAATTAAAAAATATATACAATAAAATCCCAAATATATTATAATACAAACATTGTTTACGTATTGTAGAAATGTAAGAAACACAGAGACTGAATAGTCGTAGTCTTTAATGAGTTAAAGTTGCTTTAATGCATAATGAAAAGTGTGGGATGAGAAAATGTATGTTAGAATGGCTATACATAAACATTGATAATTTGTACTAAAGCAATAGATGAATCTTCAGTGCAGAAAATCTCATTATTACGAAAAAAAATGTATTATTCTTTTTGCAATTAAGGATTCTCTTCATATTGTTTGATATCTCACAGTAAACAACATTTTACTTCAACAGTTAAAAGGCAATTCGATTTTGCAGCAGGTCTGGACTTTAAATGGGTATAAGGTCCACATTATACATGCATGAATCAGTCTAAAATGTGCTCTTTTACCCTGTTATTTGGTAAACCTTTTGAAAAATAAAACATCTCACATGGAAGCAGTTTCAATAAAGCAATAACACCAGGATTTTTTTAAATTGACAAATTGATATTATCTATCATACTCAGACCTTTGATACCCACGCAGCTTACATAAACAATTGCTTTTCCAAGTGCAACCAGTCTCTGCCTCACATGAGCCCCAGTTCTCGTAACCCCCTTTGTCTTTCTTGGCATTCTGGCTGTCTGTACAGGGCTTTGAAGTGTTCAGCCTCATTTTCATCTTCTTTGTTGAGCTACAAGATTATCAAGTGATCACTAAGATAGTCTCTTTCCTCTGTTTACATGGGTCATCATCCCTGCAGCCTGCCAACTCCCTTCCTCATTATCTCCAACTCTGCTGAATTTGTCTCCTTTTTGTTTTTTTTCTATTTCATTCAACAGTGTATGTTGATATTATACAACTTCGTAACAGAGAGTTTTTATATGATCATTTGAGAGCTTACAGACAGCATATTACTTGCTAAGTCTGTCTTGCCTTTTTCTTTCTGGTTTTCTTTTTTCTTTTACAATTTTTTCTTCTTTCAATCTTCTTGATTACATTTTTTCATTCTGTCAGTCTTTATTCTTAATTCCCTCCTTTTCTTCTTTCTCTCTTCTTTATTAATTTCAATCTGCCTTGATTTCTTCCTTTTTTTTCTCTTCTTTTCTATAATTTACTTGTTAGTTTATTTCTTTATTATTCATTCATTCTTTTTTCTTTCTTTCTTACCTTTTTTCTTTCTTACCTTCTTTCTTTATGTTTTTAGCTCACTTGTGTGCATTGAAAATTTCTCTTTCCTACTTTCCATCCTATATTTGATAGCTTTATTGCTCTCACCCCATTTTTTAACTATTGCATTTTCTTTTCTTTTAAATCTTTGTGTCTTTCATTCAAATTTTCCCCAGGAACATTGTGCTATTGAACGTGTCCTTGCACCAGTTACTCGCACTAGACAAAGAGATAATTAATGAGCTAGTTCTCAATATTAACACTGAAGGGCGTGGCAGCAGGAGTGGCGCCACTTGTGGATAACAATACTCAAAACAATGGAACAATAGCCTCTGTTCCTGGCTCTGTATGTCACCTTGTCATAAACCAAATTAATGAAACGGGTGATTGAATTATGTTTCACAAGATTTCTGATTAACTATAAAGGTTTAATAACATTATGAAGGGCAGAAACTGATTATCAAACTCAAAATTATGAAATGAAGACGCACAACAAATTAAATGGTTTAGATTCATCATTACATTTGCCATTTTAACTTTCAATTTCAAACAAGCATTTGGCCTAATGATATATGGGTAAAACTGATTTAATATGATAATGATATTAATTTGCTTGTTGCTAGTTTCCTAACTTTTTGAAATGACAAGAAGTACTAAATATAAAATATTTCAAATTGTAACATATTTTAAAAGTGATGGCATATCACAAACTCTCTTTATAAGGCTTTTCTTATTGGTTTCACCTGAAATTTTAACATACCTCCTTGCTGCTCAATCCAATTCACTCTGTGGCCGGATCTGGAGCGTGCCGCTTCGACCAGCATTGTGTGGCCGCTTTGACTGTTATTGTTTTGGGCAATTTCACCCTCATTGTTTGGAGCAGTTGTCAAGGGTCACAGATAAGATTGATAGAATCTGGTTTTGCACAAATTCCTGAGCCTTTACACCGTTTCCATGGTAACTTAAGCCATGCAGAAAATAGTTAATATTAGCCAGAACAATTTAGTAATAGTCAGTAATTAATCTGTTTCATTTGCAACTAATATTGTTTATTTTGAAAATTACATCATTGGTCAAAACACAACAAAAATCTTAATGGATAAGTTATCAACATTTGTTTGTATTACTTTGTACTGCTATGGATGGCTCACATTAACAGCTGGATGGCCTAATGGTTGAGGCATCTGCCAATTCCAGATTGGTCAGCTCCGCTAAAGGATCCCACCCTATGCACTCTCCAAGGGCTACACCCCATCTGAATGTCGATCACATGGGAAGTTAAATTGGAGGTGCCTGCCCTCGATGTCTTTTCTAAGGCACGTACACTGTAAAAGACTACATCCATATGGTAAATGTGTTCTATGGTGTGGACTCCAAGCCTATCATCTCATCATTATATCACCCTTTGGCAGCTGGTCATATAAGCTGACTAAGTTTCATACCCAGGAGCATTGAGACAGATTCATCCATTTGTATTTATGGTATGAGGGGTACTCCACAGTAGAATCTCACTATTAAGACTATCCTAAGTGCAGATATTTGTGTGAAACTGTGGTCTTAATAATGGGGTGGTCTTCTTAGTCTTCCACTAGACTTAACTATTCCTGACCTGTTTTAAGTTTGGTATAAAGTTACCAACTTAATGACCGTACATTCCTGGCTGGAGCTACTGAAGTCATCAAAGTCCATTTATAGGTAATCAATCTCTTATTTATGATAGGTTTTAATTACTTTGGCAGAGGTTCATGCACCATACACCACAGGTTAATAATGTTTGCCTTTTAATTTCACCTTATGAAAATTATGTCAAGAAGTTATGTCAAGAAGTGGAAGTTTTTCAAAGATTAAGAGATAAATGTTCATCAAAAAGAGGTTTCCATCTTAATCATTTGAGAAATTAAAAGAGGGTAATGTGAAATCTTAATGAGAAAATTAATTGGAGATTGTTTATCATTAAGATTAATACTTATCATAAAAGAGATGGTTTATCTTAATGATTGAAGATTATTAATAAAGATACATTGGATGTCAGGTCCAGAGGCCCAATTTCATAATCATAACAATAATCCGTCTATACAGCCAATTTCATAGACTTGGAACCTAAACTCCAGAGCAGAGAGAGCTGCTCCAGAGGACGTCATGTGAATCAAGGACCCTCATTGGTTAAGGCAATCCCTCAGCCAATGAGAGTCCTGGATTCACATGACGTCCTCTAAAACCAAGCCTATGAATTGGCTGTAATATAGTAATGTCAAATATTTGGCTCAACTGAAACAGCAGCAGAAAGACTGTTAATTATTCATGTATTCCAGGGTTAAGATGATATTTTAATAATGATTGATGCTTCATTTGGGAGCGAACTTAGATGCTCTGAGTTCAGACCTTTGTGCATCAGATTGGGGTGCAGTGTAACTTCAAAAAGATGAAACAAATGTATAATATTACTGGAGGCAAAGACCAATCCTTCACCCTTGCAGAGACGAGCAGTAATTCAGCGGTAATCAACCAATATCCACACATGGATAACCCAAATATTATAAATACAGTCTATTTGATACCTGGTCCAACGGGTGGTAGGTATTTTTCGAAACTCATTACATCTTGTAATTGTAATTTCTTTACCATGAAACAGCATCAATAATATCAGAAAAAAAGTCTTGCAACACCCATCACCAATAAACATAGTGAAGCAACAGTGTGATATAGTGGAATAGTGCAATTACATTTCTGCAATATTTGACTGGGTTATTTGCACTTGCTGGAGGGGTGTTAGGCACTAGATAGGGTGTCTGTATCAACCCCATACAGCCCTAGGCTTGTCAATATTTACCCCCTGGATTCTGCCCATCTATGAACTCAATTAGCTGCTCAGTAAATTAGGGGGTTGGCTATTAACCCAACGTCATTGGGGTGTTATGAGATTGGCTGGATACAGCAATGGGGTATGGTGGTACTTAAGATATATGCAGTATAATGTTTTAGTTTATGGTGGTAGTTCATGGTTGTTGCAATGTATGCAGAGTGTTCATTATGAGCCTACAGTTTAATTGGAACTGGGGTTGGGATGGTGCTCTACACTGTTTGTGATAAACAACAACCACAGAGAGATGCATGGACATAGCTTTTCAGAGGGCTGCCTGTGTTAGACATGTTCAAGAGAAGTTTGTAGTCAGTCATTTTATTGTAAAGGTTTTAAAATTTAAAATCTCAAATGCATCTTGTAGTCAGTCCATGAACCATGAATTAGTGTTGGATTTCAGGTGTATGCAAAGGTGCCTCAAGCAGTTTTGAATCCAGCCTTGCAAGTTGATACATGTTGTCTTGTGTGTTGGCTGCTGATTTTGTGGCTTTAGACAAGAAAGCATTCAATATTTGTGGCATGAGGCAACCATATTGGTATAAACACTGCACTAATGTGTTCTGAAGTTATTCGTTGCACTACTGCAGTTATTAGATTTTTTGTTATTGCATAACTTTATGTAGATGACAAATGTATGTTTTAAGTACAAATGAAATTTCTTGAATCTTAACCTATTTTGATGAATAAACTTCCTTCTATCATCAAGCACTCATGAATGCTATAAGTCCATAGAAGGACACAAGAAGACACACCACATACAGAGCGCTGCCCCTTGGATTGAAGTTAAACGACTTTGCCTGTGCCAGACTCAGGCTACTAAAAAACTTGGAATAAACAAGCTCACTGGATCCTTGTTTTTCAAAATATTAAGGTAATTTTTATGGTAGATCCTTTAAATCAATTCCTAGGAATTTTACCAGAAAAATCTAACTATCAATTGACTCATAAGCACCTATTGAGCTCCCTGACACCATTTTGATTTTATTAATTATATTACTTAATGTTTGTGATTAGTTAACCATTAGGTGAGTGTTATGGTGTTACCAAACAACAAATATCCAACATAAAAATTTCATGGGCTCCTTTCTTAGAAGTTCACAAACATGGTGACAGTGGAAAGGTCTCTCAGAGAGAAATTCTTAAAGATAAATTGTCATAGGGACATTCTAGTGTGTACATCTCATACATACATAAATACAAAGTATCAATATGCACAGTACTGCTCCATTAATTCTTGTCTCATCCACAAAAAGATATTGGGCTGTTGATTGACTGTTGCCCTGTAATAAAAGATGATAGAGCCCAGTGCTGTATTTCCCCTAGCATCTCCAAGGAGCCCTAGTGTCTGACTTGTATCAATGAACATATAAATAAGTATTGATTGGGTCTCATGACCCACATCTATAGTCCACTGGATGTCCCAAAAGGCTTGCTTTGAGATGATGCTAATATAGATGGATGCGGAGGCTGTTGCTACTGCTGCTGCTGCTGCTGCTGATGCAGTATGCTGAGATGGGGTGATTTGGGAGGGGGTGTTTTGATGCAAGGGATAAATGGTACATATAAGAAACAAAGCAGGGGAAACACAAAGACATACATGTACATGTAAGGTGTTGGTGTGTCGCCTTGTTATACTCCTGGTTGGGGTGTTTTATATGATGCTGCATTGACCTTACGAACCAAGGACCTAATGCATGTGATGTATTGATTCATAAATATTGTTATCATTGCCGATTGGTTCCTTAATGTCAGCTTTTTGTCTTTTTCTGTTCTGACAGCAACATAGAAGCTTATGAGGCTGTAGTGACGAAACTTTGCCAAATCACTGATTTGAAAATTTGGCATGGAAGTAACAAAGCTTTATGTGTGTGCAAAACAAAGCAGAGCTCTCTTAATTGCATGGACATTTCTATATTTCTATCAAAACAAACTCTGGTTCGAATTCAATGCCTAAGAAAGCAAGGTAGTCATATCAATTGAATGATTTATGATTATACATTTATGGAATGAGCTAAAGCATTGCTACTTTCATTGAATTTAGGCCTTATCAATCAGATTCCATCAATAAAAGGTTTATGTGAATAATGTATTGTACTATAGAGCTGTGAAGTTACATAAACAACTATTGCTAAGGCCTCAAACATTCCAACATATCTATACTACCTAAAACACCAAAAAACCAGAAGAGAGCACAAAACAAAGGTCGTGAGAACTCATCCAATTTGATTTGAGTCTTGGACAACCCCTTTTATCCATACCACTCAGAAGAGCAATAAGGGTGACAGTAAGTTGATGGGTAGGGTCAAAAAGCCATCAGTTGCAGGACACTTGTAGAGCCAGGGGTTTCACATTGGGCACTGGGGGGCCCAGGGGCACACAGTCAACATGCAATCTGGTCCACAGCTCCCTAAGTAGCCATTTGTCTTATAAGGCTCCGTTATGAGGGTGTGTGTATAAAGGAACTCAAGTCATTTAGTCTGAGCAGTGCACAGCATTAGTCAGAGCAACAAGGGGTTTAGGACAGAAGTAGGGAAATGCAGCTGTGTGGCTTAATGGTTAAGGCATTCACCAATTCCATATTGGCCAGCTCTGCTGAAGTTCCGGGTTTGATCCCCGGCCCGGGCACTCTTCATGAGCTACATCCCAGCCGCTGGATGTTGATCACATGAGATGTTAAATTGAAGGTGCCTTGTGTTCGGTGTCCATATTGAGGCACATAAAAGACCCCATCCATGGGGTAAATGTGTAACATGGTGTGGACTCCAAGCCTTATCTTCTCATCATTATGGCTGTCTCTGGCAGCTGGTCATACTAAGCTACGGACCCAGTAGCACTGAGATGTTGAGACATTGAGATGATAAGAAATTGAGACATTGAGACATTGACAATGAATCAGGGGACAGGAATAGGATTGTGAGAGAGGGGGAGGGGAGGTGTCAAGAGAGGGGGCACAAAAGGAGATGGGCTCCATGATTAAATAAATTGTGATGGATGTAGTTTACTAGGATGGATGTTGGATGTTCTGTGATGTTCTTGTACTCATGCTATGCCAGTGTATGTATACGGGACTTACCTTTGAGATGACCTCAAAGTTTTCTGGCTAGAGGATCTCAATAGTGAGGTGTAATAGTTTGGTGGTCGTAAGACGGGTGTCACTGTGATATGGCATTCGTAGATGAAGACAGCTAATATAGAGGAAATAAGTTGATTATATAGTTCATAGATGAAATAAGGTAACATAAATGTTACCACTCAACTATGGTCATAATTCCTGTTTAATTCTAATCCACGTTTTTCATTTAAACATTGTATATCAGCCTGAAATGTACCTCACCTAAGGCCATTTCACAATTAAGGCAAATTTGGCTTGTAAACCAAGAATGCTAATAATTAAGAGACTTGAAATATACTTCCGTATTGGCAATTAAGTGGTAAGCAGTCTTAATGGCATGCAACTACTCCACCTTTACCTCTAACTACCATTTGCCTTGTCCACCTCCATCCAAATACTTCATCAGCTGTCCGGTCTTAAGTACATCCTTGAAATGGTATTGGTCATTGACCTTTGTCCTCCATGACCTGACCTTGCCCTCGTGATGTGTGGGAGTGTCCAGCTGTCCAGCACTCAGCCTCGTTTAGTCTAATGACCGACCCCAAGATGACCAATAGCCAGTGGTCAGTCAGGCTAATGTAGATGTGCCATTATGTACTGATGCTGGCTGCCAGATGGTAGTGGTGTGATCAGGGAATATGTTGAATAATTTGCATACTTCTGGTCTGTTCTCTATCTGTCTTGAGATCAGTATAACTATTGGCTCATTGAAATTATCTAACTTCTGCTTTTACCACAGGAAACCACCAAGGTAAAATGTATCTGCATGACGATAATGAGTGTGCCAGATATGGTTGGACAGTGATATCGGTTCAAGGAGCAGGATTTGAACCCGGACACCCAGAATAAACCATTATATATAGGCCACTTGTTTGATACCAGTCAGCCCCTTGGGAATCAAAAATGATTGATTAATCTCACTTACTTAATATTTTGGAATTAGAGTCTTGGATGTAAAGAGTTAGGGTTTGAACCAGGCACCTAGAATCCAACATAGTATATCTAGGCCACTCAGTGCATTTTAATCTATGAATATGAACTAGGCCTTTGGATATAATGATTAATTAGTCTTATTTACTTAATGCAGTGTTTGCAGTAGACGTCTATTCCTTGCGACACCAAAATCCAAGATGGTTGGTCGGTGCTCCGCGCAGTGTTATTGCTTAATCAAGTGGCGAGTCTCATTTCCGTTCTTCATTGGAGTTGTACACCTGACCCCCTTTAGAGGGCCTTAACCCCTTGGTGGAGGGTAATCAGAGCACTTTGAAGAAGCTTCAACAGGCTTTTGTGAAAACAAGACGCGATCATGTGCACCGCGTTTCATCTTGCTCGTTACACAGTTCGGAGTCGCCTCGTCCTGACTCATCCGATGAAGGAATTGGTAATTGTCTTTAATCCGGAAGACAAGAGTCAACAAGGGCAGAATTCCTTTCATCTCTGCACCCATTAAGGAATCTGCCACAAAGATTCAACATTCTACTCCTATTCTAAATAGTTACACAGTGGAGGCTAGTTATGATCTGGTTTGAGTGTGGTGCAATGGAGTGCAATGAAAACAAGTTTCATCATTTTGCTATTTGTGACATCTATTTAATTAATTAGATCAAGAAGTTGTGGGATCGGTGCCTAGCTCAGTGGTAGCGCACTGGTCTTCCAACCACTTTCTCCTGGGTTCAATTCCCGGTCGAGCCTAAGTTGGATGGCTGTTTCATCCATCATCTCATTGCCATGGTCCCTGTCTTTCCTAATAAGCCCATCAGGTGCAGAAATACAAGACATAATCCCTAATCCACCCACCCAACAGATCAAGGACAAATTATTTAACCAATATAATAATAAATATCAATCAATCAGTTTGAACTCACAGCAATCCAGTAAATCGGTCAAATACAGTAGCATCGGTCAAATATTGCAGATGCCCCAGCATTTGAATTTGAAATCCATCAATGAACCCCTCTATTGTTGTTTCCTTCAGTTTTAAGCAAAATTATTGTTATATGTTATATATTTGTATGGCATTATTGTTGAGTACCCAAAACTCGAAAATTTGAATTTATCCGATATATTTAACATTGAAAGATACGCTGGGCGGTTTGTTCAGCTACAGTTTGTTACATTTGAACTTGAAGTAAAAACAATTCAACAAATGATAAAATACCATTGTGAATGAAAAAATAACCAGATAACCCAGTAACCTTGGAAACAGACTACAGCATTTAATTCCTCTAAACTGCAGAACCCTGTTACAGTTCAGCAGGTTCCTGCACTAGTTCTGCAGGCATCTGCAGACCAACTTCTGTGCAGTCCTGCAGCCTGGTATCATCTGCAACCATGTCTGCAGAGGGCTGCCTCCCTGGCGCCAATGGAATGGGGCAAATCTTAGAGAAATTGGGCCATTAGGCCAACACCAGGGTATCTCAACTAGAGATAAGATAATAAGATAAAATTGTGGTGCTTAGGCTGTTTAAGGGTCCAACATGTTGTGTTTTTACGGGCTCTTGATTAAGGTGGAGGGTGGACATTAATTGTACGGAAGTTCATTGGTATAAGTTATAAGAGTATAATAATGAGGATGTCCAGTTGTTATGCAATAAGAGATATTGGGGAATGGACCTTATTACCA
Organism: Alitta virens; assembly: GCA_932294295.1. Lineage (NCBI taxonomy): Eukaryota > Metazoa > Annelida > Polychaeta > Phyllodocida > Nereididae > Alitta > Alitta virens. Next base: position 32,552,019 of record OW028582.1, read on the forward strand.
GTGATAACACACAAATTAGGCCGATACATGTTTTTACTCAATATCTAAACTTCCCATGAAGACAACGACTGTCTTTAGACATTACATGTATCTGGAACTATTTTGACCTGAATATTAAGTCCATTTCGACATGTTACCCCAATAGAAATGCATATGATTAACATGAGACTTAAGATTGGTGGTGATAATTGTACTCGGTGTTTATGCTCGGACAGGCAAAAGATCCACCTATGAGGTAAATGGTGTGGATTCCAAGCTTTATCTGCCTCTGGTCATACAAGCTTAGCTTCATACCAGTAGCACTTATACAATAAAATACAATACAATTCAATACAATACAATACAATGCAATAAATACAATACAATACAACAGACGTATTCATCGTTATCTAACCCTCAATCCTGATGCAGATGAATCAATGAATCAATGGTTTCTAATAGTTAAGGCAGGATCTGTATGAGATTGATTATGCAGTATATACACCCCAATAAATCTCTTCTCAGCTTTTTACAAATCCTACAAGTGCACTGAATAGCCCCACCCCCTCCAGGGTGGCAGAAAAAAACTGGGGAAAAAGGAGAAAGAGCGCCGGGACCTACAGCTTTCTTAAACTCCTGACTTTGGACTTGCATTCCTTTGGCACAATTTGCACAGAAACAGAAAGCATTGCCATAGAAACCAGTGATCAGCTCAGAAGATCAATCACCCTAGCATGACAGGCTGATCTGGCCTTCTTCACCACTCCAAATGACAATTTAATCTCAGTGTTTTTGCTGCAGAAGCATGTTGGCGTGGGCCCCTGAGAAATAACAGACAGTCAAACTCCCTTATGTAAGGGTATTGGGAGTCTTTAGTTGGGAGTCTTTAGTTGGGAGTCTTTAGTTGGGTGTCTATATTAAGAAGAGCTCTCGCAATTTGTAATTGTAGGTGCTGCAACCAAGAAATGCAGTAGTCAGATTTCGGTAAGCACAGAATAATTAACGTAGTGTATTTTTGAGTCCCTGATTTAATCTGTAGTCATACAAGCAACCAGTCTATGTATACCAATGTTATATTATGATATCTTTTTATTTTTGGCAAATGAGTCAAATATTCCTAATCTGAAATTACTGGATTATCATTACACAGTGTATAACCGGGTTCAACAGTGTACATTTATCATGGAAACTCAAAATTTTAACCCACCTAAATTTTAAGACCACTTTACTGTTTACTGGTTTGTAACTGCCATCATAGACAAATACGTCCATGCTGCTATTATACATTGGAACCCTGCTTTGCGATCATCTCACTATTAAGACCACCTCTTTTCAAAACCTGATTTGTAGTTCCATTTTACATCTTGTAAGACCATCTTCAGCAAATGAATGTGTCTTGAGTCTTGCCATTATAACTAGTATAATTTGAACTAATTGTTGTTTTATAAATGATAATGCCAAGCCGTAGTGTGAGACTCCTAACATTAAGATCACCTCAATATTAAGACAACTATATTAAGTAAAAACAATTGGTCTTAATTGTGGGATACCCTGCACATCAGAACAACAGCTTAGTAAGCACTTTCTACACCAAAGAAAAAAAACAAAAACTGTTCACACACTTCAATAATTACACTTTGAACTACGATTTTACACCAGCTTATTATCTTGACCTTTCATGCTTCTAATATTTCAAGTGCAATTTTTTAATCGCATAGATCACATGGCTCAGTACTTCTGGTAAGTGCACACAGATCTGTTACAAAGCTCAAGTTCATAAAGTTCCACAGGCTATAAAATGACATTATTATGGTCCATTTATTTTGGTGTGAAAAAATCACGGACATGTTAAGGATTGTCTTACAATTTGATCGGATTTCGTAGTAACACTTTATGATTTGATATTAAAAAATTGATTAACATTTTAAAGATGTACAGATTTATATTTAGTTCATACACATATCATAAATTTGGAGTGATGGAGATTTTAAGGCAAATCTACACCTGGAACCTCATTATATAATGAGGTGGTTTTAATAGCGAGGTAAAAAATACAACTGCAAAATATATATTTAGACAAAACACATATTGGTGATTTTAATTGTTATTTTGGAATGAATATTACTAAATTTAGTGATTTTTGTTTGTTTTGTTGTTGTTGTTGATTTATCAATTAATTTATTTTAAAATGTGTTCTTTATGAGGTCATACATGTAATATATAAGCAATTAAAGAATTTTAATGAATTATGCCGAAATTTACAAACTTGATGTGCAAATTCTACAGGAACTAAATAGTTGTAACAAATCATTGTAACAGGTAAAACATCTATAATTGTAGCCTGTTTTTATGCAATTACTTTTTATATTGTGCTAAAAATGGCTCCGTTTCTGACAGAAGTGACAGCTTCCCACTGTCCGTGTGACAGATCCGCTGATGACACCTGTGATCTCCTTAAGGACGAGAAAACAGGAGATTTCACGGTTGGATGCACACACTGTACAGGTGTGCAGTCTATGCTTTACAGGTAGGTCAATTAATATTGCCTTTGAAGTGCCAGGAAAAATACCTTTTACCACAGGTGTGATAAAATTTACACTTTGGCCCGAGGTATCAAAGAAAAATCACAGCATGACCCTGGTATCAAAAGAAAAAATTGATCAAAAGCCAAAAAACTAAAAAAAAGTCTGATAATTTCACAAACCATTGCATTAAGTTATGATACAGATCAACCTCATATGAAGAAAACCTCACTGTTAAAGGTCATTTCCCATGATATTACACCAATTATTTAAGCTGAATGATATTATACATACTGTATTCAACCTCGCCATTAAGACCACCTCAACATTAAGACCAGTGAAAAGTTATCAAAGATAGCCTTATTAGCGAGGTTCCACTATGTGTCATTATTCCACAATACAGTATAACCCGAATTAGGAGACCCTCACTATTAAGGCCACCTCCCGATTAAAACACCAATTTCTGGATTTCTACAACAAATACTTGCCATTGTATTTAGTATTTAGACCACCTCGCAATTAAAAGGTCTATATTTTGGTTCCAATTGTGGTCTTAATAATGAGATTCTACTGTCATTTTACGAGTAATTATATTTACAATTCAGACTTATTTCAGGAACATTTAAGTATATAATATATGCAATAAATAAATGAAGAAAAATAGAAAAAAACAAAGATAGGTTTACTGAATATAAGTACATACTCCCTCTCCTTAAAACTACCTCACTATTCTGACAACCTCACACTTAAGAGCAATAAAGTTTAAACTTAACTGAATGTGCAAAATTGTAATTTACCATTGCTAATAAGACCACATCATCATTTAAGGCTGGCAACCTCTGCACCCATCAATGGTCTTTATATATAGTCTGTTAAGACTTCACCTTTTTAAGATTTTGATGCTTTGCTAATGCTTAATGATAGTGTTACTATTATATTCACAATATCAGATTTATATTCCTGAATAGTTCAAATTGAGTCTTAAGGATTTCTTGAAATCCCATTGGAATACAAATCTCTGGTGTTTTTGGTGTTTTAAATGTAGCAAATTAGTTAATTTGGAGTGACAAAGAAACTGGTTATAATCTGGTTAAGAATAGAAGTATTTTGGAAGTCTGTGAAGCCAAAAGAAATAATTGCACAAAAGACCTTGAGTAGTTCAGTTCAAAGACTTTTTCGTTGTGATAAATAAAGTCCAAAAAAAGTTGAAAAGAAAACAATTAGTATAATTTTGGTGAGAATACAAAAGGATTGTACAACTTAGGTTGAAATAGTATACCAGAACTAAAATGGAATGTCAAAATATTTGTTCATTATTGTTTTTCAATACAATATGGAGCAGCACAAAATTTACAAAAATGTCAATAATAAATCATGAGAGTCAACTAAATGGTCAATCCCCAATTTTCCAACTGATAAAAAGAACCTCTGTAACATATAACTCACTGTTTACTGTAAGCTCTAACATAATTTCTGCTGTTTATTTGTTATCATTATAAATGACAAGAATAATTTCAAGAGGCTTAAAATCATCATTGGAAAGATGGGAAACTAATTAATGCAGAGAGTAAAATCAATTATAAAGTTGAAGAATGACTTACTGAAAACATTTTTGTCCATCTAGTGCATCTTCATGTTTGGTATGCGAAATATGACCAACAAACATATGGACATAAATGTTGAATCATACCAAGGAATTTATCACATTTTACTACAAATGCCTTATATTCTGTGGATCAGAACTTATCTTTATTGTGTATACATATCACATGTCTCTTTGGAGCTTCGGAAATAAAAAGAAATAAATAAAGTGTAAAAGAGAAATATCTGAGACTTTGCATAGAAAGAGCCTTCAAAATACTTTTGGTCATTAATGCTTGAATTGCTCAAAATATGCATTTCTTGTCTATTTGCGATTCACCTAATTTCCTTATATGGATTGCCTCATTTCTTGTTGCATGCTCATGAAATAAAGGGAACATGTGGGAAGGTGCTGTTGCATATGATAAATGTATTCTCAAGAAAGAATGTTGGATATGGGAGGGGGAGGAGGAGGAGGAGGAGGAGGAGGAAGAAGAGGAGGAGGAAGAGGAGGAGGAAGAGGAGGAGGAAGAGGAGGGAGGGAGGTGAAGAGGAGGAGGTGGAGGATGAGGTGGAGGATGAGGAGAAGGAGGAGGAGGAGGAGGAGGAGGAGGAGGAGGAAGAAGAGGAGGAAGAGGAGGAAGAAGAGGAAGAGGAGGAAGAGGAGAAAGAGGAGGAAGAGGAGGAAGAGGAGGAAGAGGAGGAAGAGGAGGAGGATCGAGACAGACAATCAGACATGCAGCAGACAGAAGAAGAAGAAAGATCGCACAAAGAGAGAATAATATTTTTCTGTACTGGTGTTTGTGCAGTTATGTGTACTCAGAAGTAGATGTACAATAAAGAGATTATGGTATAAACATAGAAAGTGAATGTAATCACTTATATTATTTAAAGCTCCATCGTCAAGCCCTTCTCTGATGAGACTCACTTCTGCTATAGCATAACCATTGTAAATGTAAATTTAGACCTAGCCTAAGTATACTCAAAATAAAGACTGAAACTAAATGAAATTTAAAGTGCTGCATCAAGAAAACATTTACAAAAAGTATAAATCAACTTCACTCATTGCCATGGCCAATCACAAATTAAAACACTCAGAACAAAAGAGTTGACTCTAGAATAACAACAATTTACCCCCAAAACACCCTAGGGTTGATGTGTGAGGTCCAGATTGGAGGGCTAAAAGTCATGTCACACTTAATTACCCCCACAAGATGAGCAGCCAGGGTGACAGACTTGGGGGTGTGGCTTTCAGTCCGGGGTGTTTTGTCTACCCTAATGACCTATGTGCCTAAAGGGTGTTACCCTTTGTTGTGGATTGGGGTTGTTAGTAGGGGTGCATGTCTGCATAGTATCATAGCATGATGCACTGACTTTAATCAAAAACCACTTTGATCTCAAATTCTGATGATCTGTGAAATATTCTAGTTGCTAAAATTGGACAGTTTGTGTTAAAGCATTTTTGTAGAATTTCTCCAATCGTCAGCATAATTACCAAGGGTAAAAATGCAATAGAAATCAATTGTTGCTTTCTTTTGTTTGTTTATTTGTGGTTTTTTATGAATTCAGCTAGTGGGTGGCCCAAAAATGTGATGCAATAATTATTAATCTAATTAAATTAGAAGTGAAGCTGCATATTCATAGAATGCAGATTATAACCTGCTGCACAATTTGAACATTTAATTAAATAAATTGAGGCTAAAACAAGCAACTGTAATATTTTCTTTTGTCTTGGCATTGATTCATGCTAGAGCTATCGCGAATTATATAATAGAAAAGTTCTTCTAATATACGATGTATTATAGTTACTTACCAAAATAACACCAACTGGAGAGGTAATCTTCTTGATTATGACCAGAGACTTTTCGTGCTAAACTGCTTTAGAGAGTTCTTTAAATTACCCAATCAATTAGAATGTCGTTATCATACTTCTATACTTACATTGTGTTCGATTAAAGGCAAAGGAAAAACAAATATGTGCTATAACATGGGCAGAGGAGACCAGCTTGGTTCAGCCAGGCATATAATGAGAATTTCTTTGTTCAACATAAGATTTATCAATTAACAAGATTATGCAACAAAATAAAATGTTGCAATGCTTATGAGGATCAGAAGATATAGAATTAATCCATTATTTCTACTATCACCTGACTGTCAACATTACAACCTGCAGCCAAGCAAATGAAGCAAACTTTAAACTAAACTACAAATGCATAAAACACAGAGCTGTGCAACAATTGCTCAGAAATCATAAGAGCAAAAACAGTCTACAGTTAGTAATGAACCCGTCTCTTTTTTCTTGGGGGGATTGATACATGTCATGGTGTGAAGATGAGAGGGAGATCCACAGGGGTGATTGGATCCTAGAGGGGGTTCCACAGGGTGCACCTCTCTGCCCAGGTCATCACCCAAAGCACATTGAAATTCACAGCCATCTGCCAGTCCCCATATTCAGCCTAGTTTCTTGATTATCTTCTGATAACCTCAAATTCTCCATTATCTTGTAATTTATCGAGTTTTGTCAGGTTTTGTTCGAAAGCGTCACAATTTGACCATTTTGCCATTCGACGAAATTTCGCGGCGATGCGTCACGGACTAGTCATTTTTCCATCCTAATTCTCCTCTAATAGGATTTACTCATTCCTGTTGAGTAAGCCTCTGATATTTGTTGCATTCACTGAGAAATATTATAAGAACTGCGTTTTCACTGCATTATTATTTGTAATTTTTTCAACAATTTGATACATTTCTACACTGACCTATGAAGTTGTATTGAAGCAATTCAGTATCAGGGTATGAAGTGAACATCAATTATAATCAGAGGATTCACTATGATATATTATTGAACTCGGATATTAATAAACCATCATTATATTCTATCAATTTATTGTTTGAGAATTGTGACCAATGGTAACTTTTTTGTTCCAGTATTGTAGTATACATGTAATCTATGCACAACGTTAAATATCTAAATTAGTTTATTTCCTTTCCTTAAATGATCATTTAGTATCTCACTAATGAGCCTTGGTGCAGATGTTTCTCGTCCAAATATTAATATATTGGGATGGTGTTAATGTGATTTGTGACATAGTGGTAATAATTAAAGTTTAATTAAAGTTCATTTTGATATTTAATGACCTTGAGAGCCAGATGATCTTAAGCTGAAGTCCTACTTAACATCTTATATAATATAATACTCAACTGCACTTAACTAAACTTATTGTGGCAGTTAGTGACAGTTCTAAGTACAGTTTCTGCACTGCACTGTTGACTTGAATGGTTGGCTGATGAAGACAGCTATTCATTAGTTGTTTGTGATGCATTGCTTTTGAGTAATGACCCATTGCAGACATGTTTGTCATGCTTTGTGGGTCTGCTCACACTACCAAATATGAGTAATGGTTCTCCCCACATGCTTATAATGGTCAACAAGCAGCTGCTTCTAGTGGTGGGAGTTTAATGGGGTACTGTTGAACGTTAAAAGAGTTAGCAGACTAAGTTTGTAATTTGCTAAATCAATAAAAGCAGATCAAAGTAAAAAGTTGAGTTCGTTTTGTTCAACAAGGAGGTGTTTTGACACTCATAGTGTGCTAGGGTGGGTTGATAGTATAGTGTAAAGTTTGTAAACTCTTTTATATTTTACAATGTTGTAGTGTATGGCTTATCATTGGACAGTGGTAGCAGTTATATTGTATATCACCATAACACTACATACTTTTCTAGCCGCAATAGCGTATTCATGGTTTTTGGTATCTTCCCAGGAAAGAAAATTGCCAAAAGCCATTTCATGAACAGAGTAAGGATAATGTTAAATCAGTGAAGGCCACATATGTTTACATTTTGTGCCTAGCTGTTCTATCTTACTCAAAGTTTACAGTAAAAACCACTACGATATAGTGATTAGATATGAAATATGATCAATCTTCTATCTTGTGTAGATTTTTGAACTTCCCCAGAAAATGTGTTTTTAGGAATTATTTTATGTATCGAACTAGTCGTTTATGGAACAATTTGCCAAATGATTTTAAAGAAATCATGTCACTTTTGACTTTAAGCTGCACTTGAAGCATTATGTTTTTACTAATTTTTGATTTATGTTCTTTTTAAATGTGATTTTTGTATCATATTTGATTTAATTGTTATCAGGGCCAATTGCAAAACAGCATTTTATCTGAATTGTTACCCTGAATAAATATATTTTATCAATCAATCAATCAATCAGTCAATCAATCAATCAACTCCTTTATGTCTCTTCATAGCCAAGACTGTATTTTAATAATATGAATGAAGGTGTCAAATTCCATAAAATAAAGGTGAATGAATTGTAAACATTTGGTCATTCAAATGTTATATAGTTGACTGATCAAAAATTGGCTGCAGCGAATCACAATTTTTTTCTTTTGTTCAGCAGTTTTATTATCAATTACTTGAGGTCAAAACACAAAGTTTGATGTCAGTGTTTTGATGCTAAGCAGAATACCTGTGGACTTGAACTTTGTCCTCATCCATTCTTGCAGATTTGCCCTTGACTGGTTGAGGTGAAACGTCTGTTTGATTCTTGAGCCCTGGGAGGTCATCTTCAAGGTCAAAAGGTCGAGACCTCATGTTAGGTGCCTTCCCAGCATGCTTTTGGTGTTCTGTTAAGGTTCTGGCGGACTTGATTGGCAAGGCTGGACCAGAACTCAGGGCATCTGGCTGGGTGTTTCAGCAATCTGCTGCTGAGACTGCGGGATGCGGGATGCTGATGATGTCCTGGGATTGCATAGAACAGGTTCCTCATTGATGAGGGCTGTTGACGCCTTATCTATTGCTTTGAAATTACATATTTATCGGAATAGAATTCACTTGTTTTTGGCTTTGTTTTCTCGGTGAAGATTGGTTAGTAGGTCAACATTTATGACTAGCATTTATGCCTTGCTACATGAGGCAAACTAAATGATCATTAGTGAGTCCCCTCAACCATACACAATTATTTTTAAAGTGATTTAAGGTTCGACGGCCCTTGCGTTTACCGAACCTTATGTAATCTTGAGTGAAAATCAACCAAAGAAACATAACAAACAACCTCACTATTTAGACCACTGGCAGCAACAACAATGAGCCTGTTGAAAACTAGTCTTAAATTCTTGACAACAATGTATGTAATGATGATGGCAATTTTAAGGCTAAACAATAATACCAATAAGCCTAACAGTGGTATCTTGCAATGGGGTACAAATTTACCACGATTACATCCATGGCTCCATGTCATGTTATTGAAACCATGCACCCTAAAGCAAAAAAAAGGCCCCTTCAAGTTGACATCATGTTTGAACTCTAAGGTTCACCAAATCCCCAGGCTAGCACCTGCAACAGAACACTAGGGTCCCGAACAGAACACTGGAGCCCCTTGGTGACATCCGGGCCCCTGCTCTGTCTGTTCGTCTTCTCGCGTGACTCAAGGGACCCGTCAAACCGTCAGAGAAGCCCCCATCATGGTGCCCGTCAAAGAGACCTGGTCTCACTCTGGTGCAGCTCTCCAAGTTAAGCAATATCTGCTTTCTGGCATCCTTCAAAACTCAAAGATTGTTTTACCCCAACCCCCATTGAGATCAAATGGTGGTTGGTTTGATTTTGGGGGTTAGAGCTAATGCAGCGCCCCTGGTGGAATCAACTGTTAATGGAACTTAATATTATAAAAAGTTTCAAATCTTGGCAGTTATGCAAAATGAAAAAAAAAAACAAAGAAGTTCATATTGATAATGGCATTTGTCTCAGAAACCAGTTCACTTAAAATTGGTCTGCTTAGTAAATTATTCTTTAGCCCAGTCCACTTTTAGCTATTGACCAGATATAAATTTAGGAACATCCTGAAGCAACATGCTTAACTTAAGACACCTAACAATCAGCTTATTTTAATCCACATTAACACTGGCATTAACCACTTAGTTACAAATTTGACTTGTATTAAAATACCAGACATTAATAATGTGGCCTAAAATTTACATGCAAGAACATTGCACAGTCTAGCTCATTCTAGCTCATTCTAGCTCATTCTAGCTCAGTCTAGCTCAGTCTAGCTCATTCTAGCTCAGTCTAGCTCAGTCTAGCTCAGTCTAGCTCGTTAACATCTGAACATGAAATATGAGTTGCACTGTATGACAGTGTATGTTACAAAGATTCAACTGCATGTAGTTGTTCTGTAGTATGGTCCAGAGATGGCACTCATGACTGACAAAACATTGTCTTTCCTCATTTCTCTCCCCCCCCCCCCTTGCTCCCCCATTTCAATCCCGCTTACTTACTCTTTTCTCTTCCGATTCCACTTCCCCTCCACTCCCTCACTCCACTCCCTCACTCCACTCCCTCACTCCACTCCTCACTCCACTCCTCACTCAACTCCCTCACTCCACCCCTCAATCCACCCTCACTCCACTCCCTCACTCCACTCCCTCACTCCACTCCCTCACTCCACTCCCTCACTCCACTCCCTCACTCCACCCTCACTCCACCCTCACTCCACCCCCTCACTCCACTCCCTCACCCCACTCCCTCATCCACTCCCTCATCCCACTCCCTCACTCCACTCCCTCACCCCACTCCCTCATCCACTTCCTCACTCCACTCCCTCACTCCACTCCCTCACTCCACTCCCTCACTCCACCCTCACTCCACCCTCACTCCACCCCCTCACTCCACTCCCTCACCCCACTCCCTCATCCACTCCCTCATCCCACTCCCTCACTCCACTCCCTCACCCCACTCCCTCATCCACTTCCTCACTCCACTCCCTCACTCCACTTTCCATCCTCAGAGCACAGAACAGATGGGCCAGTGTCTCCCATTACATTTGACATAGGGCAGGCAGCCTGGCTTTCATTGGGGTCTTGAACTCTGCTTAATCCAATATTGCTATAGCTTCTATATAATCACAGCACTTGCTGCAGCGGCTAAGGCATCGGGGATGGCCTGCACTGATTCTGTAGCTAAGACAACTAAATTGGACAGTGGTCTGGCAGTCAGGATGTTCTGAAATTCTTAGACACCTGCTGCTTTGGCTTTAACTTAAGAAATGGTAGGTCATGGTGCTGGTTTTGTTTTTCATTGTTAAATATTGTATAGTTACTGTTACTAAATCACGAGTATTATGTTTTTGTATTGGTTTCAGATGGTGGTCATAAAACACTAAAATAACTATGTCAAGACTTAGTATTCCATATTTTTTTGTCATGGTGGCCGCTTGCAAGCAGTATTTTGAGCCTTGAGGGGGTCTCCTCCAAATCTTATAACAAAATTTGTAACTGTTAACTGTTTCTCATATATTTCTGATTCTTGTAGATGCTTAGGCAAGCGAAAGATGAAGGGAGTGAATCTGTCGTCGTTTTATGGACTCAAAGTCTTATAATCTCATCATTACGTCTGCTTGCGATACTTGGTCATATAAGCTGACCAAGCTTCATACTGCGACCACTGATACAATACAATACAATACAATACAATATAACAAAAATACAATGCAAACACAACACAATACAATACAATGCAATAATTCAGAACTATTTTCTATCAACATATAGCTTCATAATTCTGTTTCCCAATACCTGATATTGCACATGGCTGGAATGACCTTTTGCACGAGCCAGGGGTTGTGAATGTCATGTATCTGGTGTGTGACCTCAATCAGAAAAGGTCCTGGTGGGTGGAGACCTATTTCCAATCCAGGGCCCTCCCCTTGTGTTCTGAGATATTTCGTAATGCACTAACAGAGACATCTGTGTTGAGGGTATGAAACAGCAACGTGTTGGGTAGTGTGGAAAGAGGCTTTCTATGAGCAAGGAATAAAATAATAAGTAATTGTGAAACAAGTGTTCATGAATTCGTCACACAAGTTCATCTGTTCGTCAGTTACAGCTGCCATCGAGAAGGATAAGACATTGTACAATTATTGCAAAGTGGCGAGTGCAATATCAGTTTTTATACCGATATTCCTGATAATATTGGCTACAAAAATGGCTGCAGTAATGGGGGTTTTGATTAAAAAAAATTACCTTGCAATATACCCATGCAACATAGGAAAATATTGCACGGCTCTCCGTCAATAAGAAGCCAGGATTTCAGCTAGCCATATAATTTTAATGTTATAGAGAGATGACTAGAAACAGACATAGACAAACAGAGATAGTGTTGTAGACAGAAAGGCATACAAAGGACACACAGATTAAGATGATATATACTTTTTGGTGCTGACAGGGACAGCTTCAACAGTTGCCCAGGACCAAAGAGCAATTATCTGACAAATAAGTAAGACTAAAATAACGATGTCAAATGTATTGATGAGATTGTAATGTATCGCGAGTCTGATTAACAGTTACTCCAACAGAACACAGACTTATAAAAAAAAGACCTTTTATCTAGTAGGTCTTTGCTTATAAGCAGCACAACAGTCTGGGTCTTTCACTTTATACAAATAGCTAAACAGTATCAGGGAAAACCAATTTAACAATTCATATATATGAACTACTTCCACCTGATATGAACAGGACACAAACTGAAAAAAAAACTTCATGAACGAAGTACTAGACACAAAATGAACTGCATTCTCTGGTCCAATCCATGACATTGATAGTACCCCCCCCCCCTCCATTCCATCTCTTACTCCACTTGTGACTGTTGGCAGCAGCATCATCCAGCATCCAGAATCCCCAGCATCAGCCAGCATCCCTAGTCTTATCATGACCCGCATCATGTCAGGGTGTCTGTTGCTGCCCTGACAAGATTACATACATCTCCTGGATGTGATTATGGGCCAGGGGGTGGAGGTCAAAAGGTCATGGGGCATGGCCATAATGATTATTATCTGAGGGAGGATAGGGTTGCTTCTGCTGCTGCTGCAAGAAGTGGGGACTTGTAAGGTCATTGGTAAAGTGCTTGTAAGAGTAAGAAAGGGTAAAGTGTAGATGATGTTGGACCTGAGTTCAAAGCGGATATTCGAAATCAGAAAAAGACAGCATTTATTCATGCTGAAATGAGAATAAGATAAGATGAAGTTTATTGACAGTCGGACAAGAATAAAACAGTGAACATATTTTAGGTAAACCTTTTGCTGAAACGAAATGGGAAACTGAAAATGTAGTTTTGTTGTACTGGTGTGAGCAGAATGTTTCCCTCGCACCAGATAGTGACTCTTTAGTACAATGGTTTACTGTTCTAGCTTTAGTCCCAGAGACCAGTGTTCGATTCCAGCTCTGGGAGAATTGTGGCAAAAATATACAAAAAAGTATGAGATTACCAGTAAAATAAATAGCATAAAGTTGAATTATAAACATTGAAAACCATAGCAAAGACTCCACCCACGAGGTCAATGAGTAAAATGGCAAGCCCCTATGTCTTATCACCTCACCATTACGTCTGCCTTTGATCAAATACGGCTGACAAAGCTTAAGCTGGTAACATTGAGACAATGACAAAGAGGCCTGTTGAGTTGAATGGCTGTCTACTTCATCTCTGCCCATCACCCCTCTCTCCCTTAGAAACCCCTTTACCCTTCTATATCCTTACCCCTCAGGTAGCCACCTTTCCACCCCATGCTACTCCTATCACCCCTTACCCTTCTATCACCACCCCCTCAAAAAGAAAAGGAAAAGGCATGGCGTAGCGCAAGACGTGCGTAAGACGCTGAAGACGTTCTCTGGGGACGTGGAATCACAGTGATTTGAGCTCTGCTACAAGTGACTCATTCCTTTGATGTGGCCTGATCGTTTTACGAACCATTTCCTTCAGGTCACTGTAGGTGATAGGGTACCACTCTATCGCCCTGTGTGACACCTTTGCAGTGGAAAGCTCGTATTCAGTGCATTGCGAGGAAGGTCAGCTGGAAATAAAGCATAAAAAGGATGCAGTGTAATGTCGGTTCATTAAGGTAAAGTAGCACAGTTGGACCCAATAATAAGATCACTTCATTGTATGCAAATGGGTCTCATATTGAACTGATACTTTATTGGGATTGTCAATTTGGATCCAACTGTATTTGGTACATTGTTTAGCAGCCTGATTTAATGAAATGTTAAATTTCTGTACATTAGGATATGGTGTACAGTTGAAACCCTCACTAAGATCACCTAATTGCATGCAGACTGTATCTCATTGAATTGATAATACTATCACCTCTAAACTGTTCGTTTGGTGCCATCTGTATTTGTCACATTGTCGAAAAGTCTGACTCGATAAAACATCATATGGATGCATTATAATGTCAGTTCATTGAAGTAAAGTATACAGTTAAACCTCAATGTAAAATCACCTCACTATTAAAATGACTTTACTGTTAAGACTGCCAATTTGTTCTCACTTATTCTTGATAATGTAAGAATTTGTGAAAATATCAGTTCTTATTCTGACTGAGATTATCATTTAATTGTTAGTTTAATATCAAGTTGCTTTTACATTGATTATGCTGATAAAGAGCTTCGCATCAACAAATTCAACAAATTCATGAAAATAATGAAAACACCACTCATGTAAGAAATGGCAGCTATCATAGTTTCTTCCAAGACTTGGCAAATGTTGCAAAGGGAGCATCTCTTATTCAGAAATGTAAATTTCATCTCTGACTGTCAATACATGCACAGCCCATGGGAATGGAGAGTGAGAAAGTGTTTCTATTCATTCTTTATTCATTTGAATTCTCCAGACTTCCCTTATTATTCAGTTGGCAAAAAGACAAGGTCACATTCCACCTCCTTGTGTCAGAGAGTGTAAGAAGAAAAAATACAAGGACAGTTGTTTAAGAGGAGAGGGGAGGACTTTCACTTTTGTTTCAATGAAAATCAGGCTTTGGGTTCATTCCAGAACAAACTCATTCTAACAAAACAAACAGGGAAACATATCATATCGGACATGACACATGAAATATGACACATGACACATGCAACATGACACAGAACACAAGACACATAACATACAGTCAGAATTCTGAAAAAAAAAACGAATGCAGTTCAAATGAATAAGTTGCAGGTCGCCCAGAGATAACTTTACAAAAGTCACAAAAAAAGAAATGCATTGGATTGTTTGTATTTGTTTTGCAGATTTTCCTGCATGTCATTGTTGCATGTGAAAAATTGCAAAGCAAATTCAAAGAAAAGTGACCCCTATGAGCAGAAAGTTATGATGTCTGTCTGTCAATCAGAGCTTCTCGCTGTCGGTCTGTCTGACTGCCAAGATTTCATTATATTATGTCAGGCTGTACTCTGTTGGTCTATCTGTTCTAGGCAATTTCTGTCTGTTTGTTTAATTCACTGTATATTATTCAATTGAAGAATATTACAATAATTTGTGGGTGAGGTACATTTGTAGTGTTTCTGTCTAGCTAATCTGCTGTCTGCATGTCTCTCTTCATTAATTTCCACCCTTTTTGTCATCTCTGTATCTGTCAATCTTCTGTATCTGTCAATCTCTGTTCTATCTGTATATCTGTCTGCAAACTTATATATCTATCTATCTTTTTATAACTATGACTATCTTTTATACAGTAAGTATTACCAGTCTGTAGTGACAACACAATAGCTACAGATTCATATACAGTGTATCAAGAATCCTGTGATATCCACTAGTGTCAGTTTGTTGAGTACAGTATTTTTGCCCCCTTTCTGCATATCTTTTTTTCTCTTCTTTCTGAGTTCTCTTATTTATTCCAGGCTCCCAAAAGTAAGTTGTGGTATGAGCTAGTGGATGCAGAAGTTGACAAAGTGTTGGCTATGATATTGTTGAGCTGTGGCTGTTGTGAAGTGGGGATAGGCCTCACCCCAGCATAGGACAGTGTCATGTTAACTTGCTGCCCCAAGTGGGCTCTCATACATATATCATACATTTTCAGGTCTATGCTCATCCATTTTTATGAGATGGGTGAAATTTCCTGCCTGACTACAGCCCCCCAACTTTTGAGCAACTCCTCTCAGAGTTTCCTGCTTATATATGGACATTGTCTCTACTCAATATATGAGAGCTGGTGCACTTATATATTGGGTCAGAGAGAAGAATCTGTTGGAGTTCTTGTTATGCAATAGAGAGCAAATATTTTTCACAGCAACTAGTGCTTGAATGCCGAAAATAATCAGGCTAAGTGATGGACTGAATAGTTAAGGCAACTCTTCTCTTCTCCTCTATTCTCCTCTCTTCTCTTCTCTTCTCCTCTCTTCTCTTCTCTTCTCTTCTCTTCTCTTCTCTTCTCTTCTCTTCTCTTCTCTTCTCTTCTCTTCTCTTCTCTTCTCTTCTCTTCTCTTCTCTTCTCTTCTCTTCTCTTCTCTTCTCTTCTCTTCTCTTCTCTTCTCTTCTCTTCTCTTCTCTTCTCTTCTCTACTCTACTCTACTCTACTCTACTCTACTCTACTCTCTACGCTTCTATTCAAAACAATGAGTGTAATTATCACTATTTTAACTTTGTTATTCTCTTCATTTGCTAATTGAAAACTAAATATTTCAGTTGTACTTTAAAAACTAAATGAAAACTCTTGCTTTCTGCACAAAACTCGTAAAAAGAGAATATACAAGTGTTGTTGGACAAGGTCAGGACACTTTTGGTATAAACAGATCCAAGGTCAAGGGGTGGTGAGGGATGGTGTTTAGGGCTGGCTGAGTGGACCTTTTAGGAGCATGCAGATGTCGAGATAGCAGGAGAACAGCAGCCTTACAGTGACAAAGTGGTGTCATCCTAAACTTAGTGAAAGGCACTGGCAAAAGTATGGTCCCTTGAGGCACTCCCTTGCACTGAGAACTGTGAGCCCAGGGCCCCTTGAGGGTGGACACACCCAACCATAGCTGTGTGATCTATGGGGGTACCAACAGGTCCCTGGCCTTTGGGCACTCTGACGCCATGTAGGGTGCCCATAGGGCCCTGTCCTGGGCCCGAGATTGCAGATGAGGCCCCCCTTGGGTGCCAGATTAGTATGCCAAGCGTACAAGGCCCCATGTCTGCCCAACACTGGCTGGCGACCCAGCTGAGGCCACACCACTAACTGTGATGTTGACAGCAGAACAGCTAACCTCCATAGAATTCATACGACAAAAGTACTGTGTAAGCCAATACTATTATAAATACCCCTCTGCTTTCATAACATGTAGTAGTACTGTGCACCATGTAGTACCACAGCACCCTACCTTTGGACCACCTCAGTATTAAGACCACCTCATTATAGTTTTAAACACTTGTTATCCAGAACAATGCTACTTTCACATGATTCAAGAATAATACGATAGAGATTTAATAGAATACCACAAAATTATCAAAAAATATTCCCAGCCTTTGCTAGAAAATTATTCTCAAGATGTTAATAGAGTTGACATAAACATACAGTGGTGCTCAAAAATTAAGACTATCCCAAATGCAGATTGAAACTGCCTGTATTAAGACCACATCCATGAATACCAATATTGAAATTTCATTAATAAGCTTCACAAAACACAGTTATAACAAAAACACCGATTTTTTCTTTATTTGCTTTGTATGTCACTTCCTTGAAATTCTGCTTGATGATTTCATCCGTAACTGCTCTGACAGTAGACATAAATCCGACCAACAAACATTTAGAATCACAGAAATCATTTTCACAAATCCTGTCAGTGCCTTTTAT
>OW028582.1:32574703-32602203 GCA_932294295.1 Alitta virens
TGGCGCTGTAAAGGACTGAATACCAGTCTGCCAGTTTCAAGCCTCTCGTGCCACTGGCCCGATTCCTGTACTGTGCCTGGGACCACATTTCAACCACGCATATATTACTATATAATAAAGATATTCATTTATTCATTCACTATGCACTTAGGTAACTGTTACATCACTACAAAAATCACAAATTTCCATTTATATCAAATGCACAATCCATGCTGACACATCGCTATGAAAAATCGCCATTCTCACTCAAAAGGCAATCATTTAGCCCAGGCCACAGTGGGTGACCTTGAGTGATTCGTGACTTCACAGTCCTTAAATGGAACTGTCTTTTGCAGCCAATTAAATGGCCTGTGTCAGTGGAACCTTCAAGTCCCAACTTCAAAGTATCTAATGTCCCCTCCAACCTTGCTTTCCAACCGCCCCACAGGTTTAATCGGAAGCTAATTGCTTCCACTAAGGTTAAGTTGGGAGCTGAAAGATGAGGGTGCCACAGCTATTAGTACGCTTACAAGTGTATTAATGATAGTAGAATAAAATTTTTGAAATTGTTGAGTTTCTAAGCTAAACAATCTACAGTGACTGTCCATCAGTAAGACTGCTCCTGATGCACTATTTACTGGTCTTACTAATGAAGTGGTCTTAATGGCAAGGCAAGATAAGATAAGATAAGATAAGATAAGATAAGATAAGATAAGATAAGATAAGACCAGACAAGACCAGATAAGATAAGTTTTTGCGTCGATAGATAGATAGATAGATAGATAGATAGATATATGGATAGATGGATAGATAGATGGATAGATAGATGGATAGATGGATAGATAGACCCTTAGGTCTTGACTATACAACTTTGGCTACAACCCAACTTAAAATTCTCATCAAAGTTTCTCTATGACTTTTGGGGTACCACAGGGGATCTGTGTTGAACCTGTAATTAAACTGCTCTCTTTAGCTCTTTGAGGCTCTGCTAGATTGAATGATTTTGTAATCAGCTTTGTACAGTGTAATCTGTAATCATCTCCAGCAATACTTAAGCTTCTGAAAGTCTTTGACAAAATGTACTCAACAATTTCTTCCATTCCAGTGAGTTTTAATTTGTGGGGTGGTCAGAAAACATGCTAGACTTCAAAAAGAGTACTGACGGTGGAGAAAAAACTGTCTGTAGGTCTAATGACTACGTTTAAACTCACACACAGGGTGTAAGTATATGCTGTAGTAGTGATTGTTCCATTTACTTTAAGTGTGAGTTGAGATCAACAAACACTGATGATGGGGACCTTTGAATTGAAGTCGACTAAAACGTATGTTATGTTATGGCTGATGATATTATTGTGTGGAACCTTAATATAAAGAACATTGTGAGTAAAAGATTACATGTCTTAAAGCTGCACTGTCTGTCAAATTTGTGATGTTGTAAGACTCAATCAAATAGTTCATAAATAACCTTTATTAATCAAGGCACACTAAATTTGTGTCATCTAATGATTTTATCAGACTTTAATTACTAAAAACTAAATTATATATTGAGAGAAAATCCAGACCAAAACAATGGAAACACAATGGAAATGATATCATCACCATTGTTTAGTATTGTGACGTCATCACTGGGCTTGTTTACATATTGAGTTTTTGATGGCATGAAAAACTAATATTTATATTATTTATTGTAAATTAAAACTAAATTGTTGACCAAAAATGGGTAAAATATATTATGAAACAAGAAGGCAGTATTTATTTATATCATTACTTTCATGTGCAAATTTGACAGACAGTGCACCTTTAATGATGAGGTAATCTTGTAATGAGGTAATTTCAATGTTAAAGAAGATAAGCTTGGGATTTGATGGTCTAAATTCTGAGGTGACCACAAGATTGACCTCTATATTTTGAGTGTCTGCTTATGAGTGAAATTTTGTATTCAATTAATGTCAGTTATTTCGTAACAGCAAATGGTAATAAAAACTCGCCTTAAAGTTACCTCACTATTAAAATTCTTTGCAAATATATTATCTTCTTTGTACTGATGTACCATGTGAAACAAATATCGGTAGAACATGATAAATGTATGAGCACCATTTTGGTATCAATTGTATTTTTCGCTACATTATTTTATACTTATATTACACTACTGCACATTTTTCAGCAAACATTAACAATAACATGGTCTTAATGGCGAGGTTTCCCTGTATAGAGCACCTCAAAGCAATTTTATAGCAATCCATCAATGTTGTCTATCAATACAATAAGGGAAGTAACTCATGCTCATTAATTTAAAGGGGAAGGGGGGGGGGAGAGGGTTCAATCACTAAATTCTGTTAGAGGGCAAATACCCCCAAATGACTTTGATGAAGTTCTATGGGGAGCTACAACAATAGGGCTATTGACTCTTTTTTTGATGGGGTAAAAATGTATTAAAAGAGGTTCACCCATGCGTGAAACTGACCACACTAGCCAGTGGTCAGCCACCGTTACAGATGGCTAGTTTTCGGTCATCCCATTGTTTTAAAGGCATCAAAAAGAACTGACAGTTCTTTAAGGTCAAATGGGCCAGTTGGTTTTTGTAAACTGTGACCCTATCTCCCTCAGCATGGGGCCATACCAATGCCCTCACGACTGACTGACTAACTGACTGGGGTAACTAAGGGTAGTTAATCAGTGAGTGAATTATACTAGTTTGGTGTTAAGACTTAATTAGCTATATCGTATAGTAGGTGCTACTGACATTATTTTTAATTAACTATGAAATCAGAGTTATACAAAACATTACTGCACAAATATTGAATATATATTTTACATTAGATTTTGATTTTGGATGCTTACAAACACACGTCAAATTGCGTGGTTTGGTTTTTTTTTAAAGTATGATTGAAAATATTACAGTTTTTACATTTATTTATTTATCACATTATTTTCTGGTAATACCTCAAATTATTACTCTTTCATTGAAATTCCCTGAGAGTGTAATGTTATTCACCACCTTTTGACCAAATGTAATCATTGCTAGGAATCGTAAAATGAGGAAAAAGTCATTTACAAAACTACAAAGCTGATCCATACCACAACAAAGCCAAATTTATAAAGAGGTCCCACTCCAATTGGACGGTCCATTAGGGGGGGGGGGCATATTTTACCCTTTTAACAACCCTGACCAGGTGACATTATTAGTACCAGGGTGGGGTATTCTTAATGCCCCACCAGCTGGCCACTTTCACTTCAACAGTTGTCCATTGACCTCCTTTCTAGGTCACACATTGACCGTTGACCTATTTTCAAGGTCAAGGAGCCATTCCCAGCCTGCAGCCCATTTTTAATTGTCCCCTGTTGACCAAAATGATTTCGGGTCGAAATTGGATTATTTTTGATTTGAACAGTTGGTTAAGATGCAATAATTAAAAGTGTAAATATCAAATTAACCGAAATGACAGAAATTAATCTGTCAAATTCAGAAATTGGGAGATTAGTACTTGTACTGATCATGCAGACCTAGTTCAAGAAAAGGGTTGTTATTAGATTGGTGTAACTTTTGGTTTATAAATGTGAATCTTATATCAACAAAATTAACTAATAGTTAGGAGGTAGTAGGCCCAAATTAATAAGTCTTCAAATTGGCGGAAAAATATGCAAGATGAAATAATTTTGCAGTGTAGGCCTATTATCATATTTTGGACGTAACGATTTTATTTATTGGAAAATATATGATTAGTAACATTTCATTAAAAAACAAGAGCAATACAAAATTTGAAACAAAGTTCTTTGTGTGTAAATAATCTTTTATTTGTTATAAAAATCCCATTGATAAACCAAAAATAAATAAATCACTTTAAGACCCCAAAATAAATTGCTCTTTCCAAAATGAAAGAAAGAGCAAATCTGAATGAGAGAGTAGGTAGGACAGATTTAAACGGAGAGCTCATTGTTTTGTCCTGGTCAATTCTGGTCAGTCTGACTGACCACCAGGGAATTAGGTCTTAAGGGAGGCTGGTGAATGATGCAAAGGCCTGCCCTTAAGGATTTAAGGAAGTGAGTCAGGGAGCATTGTCATTAATGACCAATGGTGACTTCATTGAGATGGTAAGATTGTAAAAGAGAATGATTTTCGAATGAATATGCAACAGATGCCTTTGTGTTGTTTTCAAGGCTGTCTGTCTGTCTATCTACATGTCTGTCCATGTCTATCTACATTTCTTGCTATCTCTCTGTCATGCTATTCAATTTTCTGTTTGTCATTTTTTCAGTCTAGCTATTGTATTGTATTGTATTGTATTGTATTGTAATTCTAACCCTCAATCAGCCTTTATAGCTTATTGCCAGCTCCCAAATTAAATGTAACGATGAGATAATATTGATTACTTGCAGTCCACACCACTGCTATGATGAACGCTGGATACATAGTTTTGAAAAAGAAAAGGTAAATAAAATGATAGTCAGTCAGTCAGTTAGCCAGCCAGTCAGCCAGTCAGTCAGTCAGCCAGCCAGCCAGTCAGTCAGTCAGTCAGTCAGTCAGCCAGTCATTTCAAACACACTACAGTCCCATCACCACATCCCAAATTCCATCCTTGCAAACCGAAGCTTGGAAATTCTTTAAAATTCTCAGCATCCTAATAGCTGTATCGGATTTATGGCTGGGGGCATTAGAATTGAATTAAACAAATTTAACAGCACGTCACGTCTATTCAATGATATTAATGCAAAATCGATCGTTTCTGATTAAGACTGAAACCAAAACTTGTCTTTTTTGGCCCATGGTTCTTTTTATGAAAACCCACAGTGGCCAGAAATTTCAACAAGTGCGTGAAGATAGTGTTCTGTTTTCTTTTAAATGTTCCCTGACTTTCGATTTGGTTCTTTAAGTTCTTTAAGTAATCTGAAGGTTTTTAAAGACTGCCACTGCCTGTTTATGGATATATTAAGGCCACCTCGCTATTAAGACACTTTAGACCAAAGAAATCTATCAATATTGTTATATTAACATTTAATAAATGTTGTGTTATCTTTGTAATTGACCAAGACAATATTCATGCTTTTAATTGTATTTGTCTGAACATGAATAAATTATCAAATTATCAAATGCAATCTATCGTATCTTAAGTTGTTTAATGTAATGTAATCTAATGTAATATTATCTTATCTTATCTTATCGTATCTTATCTTATCTTATCTTATCTTATCGATGTGTGATGTTATGTAGTATTATGTTATCTTCTTTCTTTCTTTTTTTTTTCTTTTTTTTCAACAGTGAATCACCCTACTCCTATTTCATGTCCTTTTCTGTTCATTCTTTTCTTACCTCTTAATTTCATTCTGTTTTCTTTTCTCCTTGGCTAATACAATCTGTTGAGACTCACTCTTAAGTCTCTTTAATTATCTTGATAGACACTGAGCAAACTTAAGGAATTAAGGTCAACGCCACGTGCATGTACCCTCATTAAGTTACCATGTCTAGAAATTACATATTCATGAAAGTTTTTGTTGTGCTAATCTAGGATAATCTTATTACCTGAAAAAGGTGCTCCTATTTAGAAAAAGGGGTGGTCATTGAATTTATTAGCTGAGCAGAGATTAGGGTAGATTTTAGATGGGGTAAGGGGTTAATTGGTGCGAAGTGTTACTCATCAGATTGCTTTATTAAATATGCTGGACAGTTTACTTATGTATTAGTTTATGAGCCATTCTTTTCATGAATTGTTTACCTATGTATTAATAGATCAAAATTTATAGATATATATGGAGATCAGAAATATTGTAGGTATTAAAAGCTGAGAAATGCCACATGAATAAGCTGTGAAATAGATGGTTGGTGATGTTTTTTCATTAGGGTTTTTGCTTTATTGACTTATTCATTGTTTAGCAAATGTTTAATATGTAATAAACTAATTTCTAGATTTTTTTTCATTTATTTATTTATCTATTTGGAAGATAATACTCTTCCAAGTTGGCTTGTTTATTTCATAGGATAAAATCAAAATTTACCCCAAAACATTCTAGACAAAAATCGTAACATTATGCTAAACAAAATCAATTTAGACTGGGAAAAAATCTCAACAAAATTTCTCTGAAATGCCTTTACTCTTTTAACTTTCATTTCAGAGTGAAATCTGACTCATACAGCCAGATTAAACAACAGATTAACACTTTTGCAATTAAGCTAATACTAGCTCATTAGAGTGACAAAGACACTGGTAGCTGTCAATACAGAGAACCACAATTCACAATTAGACATTTCAATTCCTGCCATTATTCATGTTAATGAAGGTTGACAGGGCTAATCAACAAGTCTGGCAATGGTCAGTTGTAATGGTCGGTTGTAGTGGTCAGTTGTCCAGGTGGAACTGACCCCTATGCCTTTAGGGCAAAAAAGGGTAAAGTATCGATAGACAGATAGATAGATAGATAGATAGATA
The DNA here is from genome assembly GCA_932294295.1 of Alitta virens. Lineage (NCBI taxonomy): Eukaryota > Metazoa > Annelida > Polychaeta > Phyllodocida > Nereididae > Alitta > Alitta virens. The sequence goes on from OW028582.1 coordinate 32,581,105, forward strand.
GATAGATAGATAGATATATTGATTGATTGATTGATTGATTGATGATTGTTTGATTAATTGATTGATCACTAAATAACAAAGCAAAAAGGCAGCCTGTCAGACAGTTAAAAGGCCCTACTTAACTCTTTTTACCCCTTACCAATCAACAGGGTATTTATGGGGGTAGGGCTTGTCCATTCAGGGTCACAAAGGCCAGAAATCATGTTCGGTGTGCTACAGGGTGTCCAGTTACCTCCACCCATATGCCGGATTTTGTCCCCTTCAAATAAAGCATGACTTACACTGTCAACATGGACAGAACACACTGGCCTATCAAGTTGCTTGTTAAACTAAAGTGATTTACATCTAGTTTGTCCAAGTGAATCACTTGTCATGGGGCAAATGTGTGTTTAGAAAACGTTAGAGGCATTGGTGCATATTGTCTATCTATCTATCTATCTGTCTATCTATCTATCTATCTAACTATCTAACAATATATCTATCTATCTATCTATCTATCTATCTATCTATCTATTTCTACCTGTGTTAATAGTGATATGATCCTAAATGTGGGTCAAGCACATTTTAAATAAGCCTATGGGTCCATAAAATAATCGTAATTATGAGGTGATCTTATTAATGGTATTTTAAGTGGGTAGACGGAGTTTCACTGTGGTAATATCGAAGTCTTCGTTGCGGTGTGTAAAATAAGCTATGATGTTTTAATTGCGAGTAAAAAATGCTGAGAGTTGAGCCATTTGGGAGAAGTGTGCATCTCACAGAAGAAACTACATTTTAACTGGCGCCCCCTAGCTATGTTTGTGGCGTGTCGTTACGCTCGAGTGACGTTACGTTACGTAATTTTCCCCCGGCATGTAACTGGCTTCCTTTAATTGCGTTTTTCGGTAATTTTTGACCACGTTTCATTTGACTCACGAAATTATCGACTTAGCAAAGTTTCCGGCTGATTAAACCCTTCCAATAGTCAAGAGCCAGCCACTTGCTGTTTTGTAGTAAGACTTTTTTTGCCATTATCATCTTTTAAATTTAGTTTTTTCTTTATTATCCTCTTTTTATGTAAAATTGTTGATTAACTGACCACAATAATTGTCTGGGGGTAAATTTAGGAATAAAAAATGCAAATAATTGCTTGAGTGTTGTCTCAAACAATAGTAAAACTAAAGACTGCTAGGCCCAGTGGTTAAAGACTTTAATTTGCCCTTTGGTGATTTCAGGTTCAAATCCAGCCTTGCGTAGTTTACCCCATTAGTAGAACTTGTCAATCGAACAGTTTCTATCTGGGGATGTAATTAATATCCATGAATATGTATGAAAATTTTTTTTTTATCAGAAATTTGTTGTTGTTTTTTGTTTATTTTTTATTTGATCTGACAGACTGAATTTTGATCTATAACATCAGATAATAGATATACTTACTTTAGATCACCAAAATATGATTTAAACAAATCATTTTTCCGATCCAGCGCTCACAGATTCCCCTACCATTTGGCAGCCTTGACCTTAACCCCAATAGGGCTTAATTGAGCTCACAGAGGGGTGGGGGCAGTACCCCTTTTTGCTATTAACAAGATAGCCATTGTTAAGCTCTGACTATCATAGAATCACTGCCACAACATTTGACTCTGCAGAGTTCGTCAGATGGTCGAGCATTGTAAATTAATCAGTTAAGACAGGTCATAATTCATGATGATAAAAGCAGGGCAATGGGTGCATTATGGGAAGAGTTCAGGCATGAAATGACAAGTGCAGTATCTCTTATAGTTATTAGAAATTTGCAAGAGTTTATGTGAATCATGTAGTTTTTTTTATAGTGTGTATTACTCGTATACACTTTCAGTGTGCTGAGGTAGTAATGTGAAAGTAATAATTATTATTAATTTATTTTCGTACTCATGTACAAACAGAACATAATAAAACGAGAGTAAAAAACAATAAATCAGATTAAATAGTATACAAATAGTAATCATTGTGAGTATAAAGTATAAAAATTGTAATAATTGTGAGTAAAATATATCACATTTACCTGGTACTCTAATAATCCTAATAATTATCGTTATACACTGACTGCATATCTAAAACTTAAGTGGGTAAGATTGTTTCAATAAATCTAACAGAAGTGGTCATTAAATGATTTTGTTCAGTTATTGTTAACATCAGAATTGCTGTTAAAATGTATTGAGTCTCAATATGTTCAAAATTATATTTAATATCATATTTAATTTCATGATATTATCTACTCATATCTGTTAATGAATTTATATTTATGTCAATGATTTACAGCTATATCAGATCAGTATATCGGGTAGCTAAAATATTCATATTAATTCCTTATACTTGCCATTGTTAAAACACAAAAATATAGCTGAAATTTCACCAACTTGTAAGTTGGTCACAAATTGCTATTTTGCAACCTGATCTATTAAAAAAAAAAGTTGACAGTGATCAAAATAAACATGCATGGGCCAGCATTCCTTTATCTGAACGGATGACACTATCATATCATTTTCTGATCTCCATAAAAGAGCAAAACAATCTGCCCAAAACTGACCACAATTTTGTCCAGCTTGCTAAATACAGTGAGCTGACAGATGACTCCCCCTCCATAAGAATCATTAGTGAAGAAATAATTTAATTATTGGACCTAATTCCTGGTGGGTGACACCCCGGGATGAGGTGTCCCGTGCCCTGGGACAAAATCAGAATACCCCATTGTGTATTTTTGGGCAAATCTGATTTTTCCCCATTTTGCTCACTTGGTTGGGCTCAAATTGACATTTTCAAAGTATTCTCCTAAACCAATGAGACAGTATGAGAGGCCATTGAAGATTCACAAAGGAGGCAAGTTTTTAATGAAGCAGCCAGATTGGAATTGTGTGATAGTCTGGGGGCTGGAGTTTGATGGAGGAAGGGAAATTTGGATATAGAGCAAGATTCTATTGCTATAAATACACATTGTTAGTAGTAGTAGTAGTAGTAGTAGTAGTAGTAGTAGTAGTAGTAGTAGTAGTAGTAGTAGTAGTAGTGGTGGTAGTAGTAGTGGTGATAGTAGTAGTAGTAGTGGTAGTAGTAGTAGTAGTAGTAGTAGTAGTAGTAGTAGTAGTAGTAGTAGTAGGAGTAGAAGTATCTTCATTGTACTATTTTTATACTTGATGTACAGAAATATGATGAAAATTTATATTTTAACAGATATTTAAAAGTAACAATATTGAGATTAACAGAAAGTTTTGAATATATTTAGCCATAATAAATGGTAAAATTCACTATGCATCGTCCATTATCTTTTCAGGAAAATAAAGTAAAATCTTACAATAGAAACAAATCAATCTGAACTGAACCCAGCTGATATTCATTCAAATATACATATACCAATACTCATATACAGCCACTACTACCGAACTATAGCTACAATAAAGGCACTATTACCACAATAATACATCTATTACAACCATTAAGCCAATAAAACCACAATATACCCGCCATATTACAGTTGTGATTACGCAAACCAAATTCTCTCCTTAAAAGATGCACCATAAGTTAAGACCCATCCTTCGTCTGCCTGTCAATTCCTTAAAAACCCCACAACAAGCGCTGTGTTGCTCAGTGTTTTAAGGCGTTTTACCCCCTGACAGGGTATTATGATGGAGGGTAGAAAACTCCTACCAGATTCGTGCAGTGGCGGATCTTGTTCTAGATTAAGGAGTTAACGTTCAGCATGTGAATATGACCCCTGTAGGGCTATAGCTAGTGGTTTGGCCAAATGGTCTTGACACGAGTAGTAGTAGTAGTAGTAGTAGTAGTAGTAGTAGTAATAGTAGTAGTAATAGTAGTAGTAGTAGTTGTAGTGGTGGTAGTGGTAGTGGTAGTAGTAGTAGTAGTAGTAGTAGTAGTAGTAGTAGTAATAGTAGTAGTAATAGTAGTAGTAGTAGTTGTAGTGGTGGTAGTGGTAGTGGTAGTAGTAGTAGTAGTAGTAGTAGTAGTAGTAGTAGTAGTAGTAGTAGTAATAGTAGTAGTAATAGTAGTAGTAGTAGTTGTAGTGGTAGTAGTAGTAGTAGTAGTAGTAGTAGTAGTAGTAGTAGTAGTAGTAGTAGTAGTAGTAGTAGTAATAGTATGTGAATATGACCCCTGTAGGGCTATAGCTAGTGGTTTGGCCAAATGGTCTTGACACGAGTAGTAGTAGTAGTAGTAGTAGTAGTACTAGTAGTATAGGTATTAGTAGTGGTGGTGGTAGTGGTATTAGTAGTAGAAATAATAGTAGACTAGTAGTAGTAGTAGTAGTAGTAGTAGTAGTAGTAGTAATAGTAGTAGTAGTAGTTGTAGTGGTGGTAGTGGTAGTAGTAGTATTAGTAGTAGTAGTAGTAGTAGTAGTAGAAGTAGTAGTAGTAGTATAAGTATTAGTAGTGGTGGTGGTAGTAGTATTAGTAGTAGAAATAGTAGTATACTAGTAGTAGTAGTAGTAGTAGTAGTAGTAGTAGTAGTAGTAGTAGTAGTAGTAGTAGTAGTAGTAGTAATAGTAGTAGTAGTAGTGGTATCAGTAGTGGTGGTAGTAGTAGTAGTAGTAGTAGTAGTTGTAGTGGTAGTAGTAGTAGTAGTAGTAGTAGTAGTAGTAGTAGTAGTAGTAGTAGTAGTAGTAGTAGTAGTGGTAGTAGTAGTAGTAGTAGTAGTATCAGTAGTGGTGGTAGTAGTAGTAGTAGTAGTAGTAGTTGTAGTAGTGGTAGTAGTAGTGGTAGTAGTAGTAGTAGTAGTAGTAGTAGTAGTAGTAGTAGTAGTAGTAGTAGTAGTGGTAGTAGTAGTAGTGGTAGTAGTAGTAGTAGTAGTAGTAGTAGTAGTAGTAGTAGTAGTAGTAGTAGTAGTAGTAGTAGCGGTAGTAGTAGTAATATAAGTATTAGTAGTGGTGGTGGTAGTAGTATAAGTAGTAGAAATAGTAGTAGTAGTAATAGTAGTAGTAGTAGTAGTAGTAGTAGCGGTGGTGGTAGTGGTAATGGTAGTAGTAATAATAATAATAGAAGTAGTAGTAGTAGTAGTAGTAGTAGTAGTAGTAGTATCAGTAGAGGTGGTAGTAGTAGTAGTAGTAGTAGTAGTAATAGTATGTGAATATGACCCCTATAGGGCTATAGCAAGTGGTTTGGCCGAATGGTCTTGACACGAGTAGTAGTAGTAGTAGTAGTAGTAGTAGTAGTAGTAGTAGTAGAAATAGTAGTAGTAGTAGTAGTATCAGTAGTGGTGGTAGTAGTAGTAGTAGTAGTAGTAGTAGTAGTAGAAGTAGTAGTAGTAGTAGTAGTAGTAGTAGTAGTTGTTGTTGTAGTGGTGGTAGTGGTAGTGGTAGTGGAAGTAGTCGTAGTAGTAGTAGTAGTAGTAGTAGTAGTAGTAGTAGTAGTAGTAGCGGTAGTGGTAGTAGTAGTAGTAGTAGTAGTAGTAGTAGTAGTAGTAGTAGCGGTAGTGGTAGTAGTAGTAGTAGTAGTAGTAGTAGTAGTATGTGATTATGACCCATAGCAAGTGGTTTGGCCGAATGGCCTTGACACGAGATGGCTCTAGTGATGACCTCAATGACGAATAATATTATTCATAAAATAAGTTGAAATCTCTTTAAATTCTACTGGATTTTATGGTGTTAACGATTAGGTAAAATATGATATTTTACAAAAAATTAAGTTATTCTTATTACCACTGAAGGGTTCTGATCTCACAGTGTTTGATTCTAAGTAACTGCCTTGGTTCCACTGTCAAATAATTTATATTTTCTAATTCTGAGCAATTAAATTAGTTAATAGCCTTATCTTAAGAACCATAATGATTCAAATCGACCTTAATTATGTTTAAATCTTTGCAGTTCATTTCCAATATATTTTGTATGACTGCATATCACTTCATTCACCCCTTAAACCTTTCTACATCTCTTATCGACCCCCCTGTCACTTTGTAACCCTTGGTTCCGCCCCTTTTTGCCCTTTCCTGCTGACCACTTCATTTAAAACGCCCTGCCACAGATCCCAGCTCCCCCACTCGGCCTCTCCATCAGTTAATGTGGTCTTTTCATCTCTTAAGCTGTCCAGGAGACGTTAGGGTGTGACTTTTAACCCCCTTCGTGACAAGAACTCATGTGTCACCCTCTCTCCACTCCATATTTCTCAAATTCTTCACCCCCTGTGCCCTCTTCTGCAATTTGGGATATATGGGGTGTTTTGGAGTGAGGGGGTGTTGTTTTGGTATTCCATATATGGCTATTTATGTGGACTATTGTAAGGACTATTTTTTGTGGACTTCTATTATTGTTGACTCTGTATGGCTTATTTATGTATTCTATTTATTTATGTGGATTATATAATATCTCTATTTATGTGGTGTACTTGTGGATCATTCATTTATTTGAACCAGTTGGGGTATTTGCTTTGAATAGTTTTTTAAACTACAATTTTTTCATAAAGCCATCACACCATTTGAACAATAGCCCAATAGTAGCTTCACCTATTTATAGATACTATTAAAATAATATATATATATATAATTTTATTGACCGCAGAGCAACAAAAAGATACATGTGTCATAAAAAAATAAAAACAAGGATAAAATATAACGATTAAGTAAAATAAAAGAACAATCTACATGAACATAATTTAGTTACATATTAAAAACATCTACATAAGCATACCAATATATGTACAAATCCTTATTTGGAGCAACAATAAATGAAATAAACAAATATATCAACAACCAAATATATTCACAAACAAACAATCAAGCATGCACCAGGCAACCACAAATCTTATAAAAATCTCAACAAATAAGCAACCTTTAGTTCAAACCGGAAGTTGCTCATGAGGCAAAATGTGTCCTTGTTGAACGTGTCCTTGTGTGAGATGTTCTTTTTAGTACCTGTTTTTTTTTTGGGGGGGGGGGGGGGGGGTTTTATGTCTTTATAAACATTGTCCTTGAAAAACTAGGTTAGTACAATTGTAAATAACCACAAAAACATTATTCAGTGATTATCAAATACATAAGTTGTGTCGTGAGGGCAGTTTTGTAATACTAATAGGCCTGCTATGAAATGACATTCGCACAAGTTTCAATGTATATCAAGAAATTAAACCTATAATCCAGTTGTTGCGGATTACCTTACAACAAGCTGTGGGCCATTTTGCCATTAAGATCACCTCCTAAATAAGACCACAATGTTGTTTTTTCATTGTATTTTACCTCTCTTTTACTACATTGTTTAAGACCATCTCACCATTAAGAATAGCAAATGAGCAGCATATCTGAAACCAACCAACAGTCCTTCATAATGGTAGCATTCCATTGCAGTGTTTACACTATACACAATACTACCCCATGCATTGTACTGCACTTCACTAATGATACTGTAGGGTCTAAGATGGCTCCTTGTAGCACCCCTTTCTCAATTTATGGTCTGGATTTATGCTGCAATGATGGTCTGCATGATGACTGCATCTCTATCCCCACAGATTTCTCGGCACTGATAGCATGCTCCAATGATTGCTTGTTGAGCTCTATATTGTGTGTTTCTGAGACATTCAGTGCCACAGCTCAATGGTACATGCAACGTACATTAAGTAAAGGTTTATTAGGTTTATATTAGCCATGTTGTGCAAGATACTTTTAATGGGCTTGAACTGTATGAATGAGATCAGTGAGAGAGCTATTGTTGATTTTGTAAAGGTTGTTAGGAAACTGGTTGTAATTATGATGAAATGAGGGTGACAATATATCTTTGCTGTTGTTTAATCAACTGCAGAAGATCTTGTCAGAAAACCTCAGTATTGAGACTACCTCAACATAAAGAACAATTCAATGATTCCAGAGGCAGACGTAATGATGAGATGATACGGCTGTGAGTGAGAACATCCATGCAAAATGATCCATTATGTTTGTGTCTATATTTCGCATCAAAATACAAATTGTGACAATCTGAAAGTCGACTCATTCCAGAATCTTTGCATGACCACTGCAAGACCTCTGTGCCCTTAGGGTACATTACTGTAATTGACTACGCCTTCAACCCATTACCAACTCTTTGTGGATCTAACCTATGACCCATTGTACCAGCTTAACCACTAAGCCTTCTGGACTATAAGGTTTCGGATTTAGAACTAGTTGGTTTTCTTTTCATCCATATCGCCAAAACAATGCAAAGTGGATTGCTATGAGACTTCGTGCAAGCATTTATCTTAGGGATACATTTGTAGAAACCTACTAAGTACAATGCTAAAAGATAGTTTTGTTAACTGCAAAACTGCTGTTTAGAAAAACATGCTGTCGGTGCCTCTATGAAAAAAGCAGATATTGAACGTTGAATCAAGTAGCCTACTTAAGGTAGGGATTTAAATCTGTATATTTAATTGGTAATAAATCAGTGAATTAAAAAAAGTTATTTATGAAATAGGTCTAGTTAATTGTAATGATATAGTGCTATTGTATGTTGTTAAATTCATTTTGTAAATAAGCATGGCAGTTCTGTAAAGACAGACATAGCACTGAAAGAAACACAAAAGCATTTATAATGCCAGTTACTTTGGAACAAAAACTAAATTGTGGTACCCAAAACCACTGATGCAGCAGTTGCTACTACAGCTGTTGGTATTACTGCTGCTGCTGCTGCTGTCCCATCATTACACAGACACCTCTTGCAGGGGAGATAGAGTCTTGGTGCATAGAAGATAAGTACAGACTTAAGATTCATCAGATTGGCCATAAAACAACTTCTATATGGAAATCACATGCCTAGGTTATCTCGCTGCCTCCATAGCAATGTCTTGGGCGGGCATCATTCATTTATCCATCAAATCTGACACCCTAATATAACATACATCATCCTGAAGGGGAGTGCAGATAATTCTCCCTTCAGTATTAAAGCCAAGAACAGCATTAAAATGCCGCACATGAACAGAATGGAGTTAGAGCCCACTCCAAAGGCAATGGCATGCAAATTGACTTTCACACTGAAGCAACTAGTGCTGTGCCTTGGCTTACACCAGATCCCCCTCCCAGCATGTAATTGGTAACACCCCATTCGGATAGTGTGCTGTTTTAAATGCCCAGCTTGAAGCTGTGTGAATTTTAATGAATCTTTGCTTTATGTGAGAATCGATGACTTGCTGAATACATTTTATGGGGTAAACCGTATACATTTAGAAACAAAAACAGCCGTAGAGTGGCTTAATGGTATGATTAAAGGCTACACTCTCTCTCCTATCCTATCCTATTCTATCCTATCCTATCCTATCCTATCAAAGACAAAACGCAAGCATCCTGTAAACTAACTCAGCATTAATAGGGTAAAGGTATTACCTGCCTCAAGAGGCAGATAAAATGATGATATGACAAGCCTTGGAGTCCACATCAATTTGACTGCTATTAATATACACATTGTGAGATGATAGTTGCATATCTTCAACCTATTAACCAATACAAAAATAAATAAAAATTCCAGTCTAATGAATTTATCAAAGTAAAGTAAACAAATCTTCAGAATTTAATAATTCCAAGGGATTTTATGAATAAGCTTATGAATAAGCAACAGCCTGGTTATCTTGTACATTGGTGCCGGGCTGTCTTAGTAAATTGAGCAGCTCGCCCCCTCCCCTACCCTGTGGGATTCTGGGAAATAAGGCAAGACGAAAGCCATCAAATACGAAGATCTGGGTGGCTGTCAATGGATGATTAATGTTGAGTAATGATTCCTCTATTTGTTGTTGGGGTGTATTGCCAATGATCTTGGCAGAAATTGACTTAGTATTAGTGAAAGAGGGGGAAGAATTGCTTTAACATTGCCCCAATGTCTAGAGCTGCTAGCTGGTTCATTCAGACCGAATCCACAGGTTCAGTGAAATCTAAAGGGGCTTGGAGCCATGGTATGAGAAGGGGCTAGATAACACCAGCCCTCCTAGCCCCCACAGAGCACATCCGGGCATCTTGAGGACCTCAAAGGCTGCAGTGGTGCCCCCTATTGGGCCCTATCGTCGTTACGATCTTCCTAGCTGCACCAACAACCTCTGACGGGTCAGCTAGGCCTGATAAGACCAGAGGCGCCCAGCCCACTGGATCTTCCGAGATTTGCTCCTATACAAGTCGTTTATTCCGCGGGATTATGTATTGTGTGGATCCACTTTGCTGTTAAATTGGATTTCTCTCCAATATTGTGTAAACTGTATTTGTTGTATGGCTCTGTAGCAGACTGTTGCGATGTTATTGAAGAAACAAACATTGGCTAATAATACCCTGCCTATGTTTGTATTTTTATGTAACTATATATTTTCTAAGTAAATCACTAATGTTAATATGGATTCAAATGCAGAAGAACCTCGTCATTAAGACCACCCTTGGTGCAAATTTGAACTGGCCTTAATGGCCTTAAAAAAGGTAAAATACAGAGTAAGAATAAGAAAAAACCTGTGACCAGAAATGGGTGGTTTTAAATTAAAACCAAAATCTTTAATGATGGAGTTGTCCAGATAGTGAGGTGGAGTTAAAACAGGTGTATGCTGTAGCTTTTGCTATTTGAAAGACAGACAGAACGACAGACAGACAGATAAATACATAGATAGATAGATACATAGATAGATAGTTACATAGATTGATATATATATATATATATATATATATATATATGCAATATAACTGATACACAGAAACACAAGGGGGCGTGATGATAGCGTTGTTACCACAACTTAGTCACTGCCTCCTTGACCACTTAGTATATAGTAATTATATAGTTGTACCATCAAATTTATGTATGTAAATGCATGGTCAAAATAAAATATTCTTGAGTCTTGAGTCTTGATAGATAGATAAATAGATAGATAGATAGATAGACAGATAAATAGATACATAGTTAGATAGCCGCTGTCCATTTCTAATTTAAAACATCCATTTTTAATTAATTAACAGCTTACTCCACTCTGGCCGTTTAAAGTCAATTATTTCTTCCATTCCATTTTTCACTGTCATATTTAATAGAAATTCATACTTTCCTTCTCGCTGTAACGACGTCATGGCTGGAGGTCACGATTAGTCACGCTTGGCTGAACAGGAAGTGGTCATGCTCCAGTGATTTTACCCCACATCTGCGGCGTTAAGATGGCGTGTGGTGCGAGAATTCACGAGACTTCACATGCGTACCTCACCACGCTTCAATGGTTCCAATGTTTTTGGTATTGGTTTCAGTCAAAACTTAATTGTGAGTAGTTGACTTTTTTCGAAAACCGTTTTTCACTTTAATTGATGGTAGTTAATTAAGCTGAAATTTAATAGTTTCTTGAAAGATTTTTCCATTTCAATTTTTTAAATTTTTATTATGAAAAGCGGAGTCAATAATCTGAAAAAATAAAAAATAAATCTGTCTCAGAAAAACTTCTTTTCACGAAAATAGAGCAATGAAGTGTTAATAAGGTTAACTAAAAATAACTTTAAATGAATATTATCTCTCAAGTCCAGTGGCGGTGGCATAAATGATCCTAAAGACAGTGACTTTGAGTGAACGAGTTAAAACTGCACTCATGTCTCAATGCTTCTTGAGTTAAAACTGCACTCATGTCTCAATGCTTCTTGAGTTAAAACTGCACTCATGTCTCAATGCTTCTTGAGTTAAAACTCCACTCATGTCTCAATGCTTCTTGAGTTAAAACTGCACTCATGTCTCAATGCTTCTTGAGTTAAAACTGCACTCATGTCTCAATGCTTCTTGAGTTAAAACTCCACTCATGTCTCAATGCTTCTTGAGTTAAAACTCCACTCATATCTCAATGCTTCTTGAGTTAAAACTCCACTCATGTCTCAATGCTTCTTGAGTTAAAACTCCACTCATGTCTCAATGCTTCTTGAGTTAAAACTCCACTTATGTCTCAATGCTTCTTGAGTTAAAACTGCACTCATGTCTCAATGCTTCTTGAGTTAAAACTGCACTCATGTCTCAATGCTTCTTGAGTTAAAACTGCACTCATGTCTCAATGCTTCTTGAGTTAAAACTGCGCTCATGTCTCAATGCTTCTTGAGTTAAAACTGCACTCATGTCTCAATGCTTCTTGAGTTAAAACTCCACTCATGTCTCAATGCTTCTTGAGTTAAAACTCCACTCATGTCTCAATGCTTCTTGAGTTAAAACTCCACTCATGTCTCAATGCTTCTTGAGTTAAAACTCCACTTATGTCTCAATGCTTCTTGAGTTAAAACTGCGCTCATGTCTCAATGCTTCTTGAGTTAAAACTGCGCTCATGTCTCAATGCTGCTTCAATGCTACATGGGCTGAAGCTGTCAGGTAGATGTATTATTACATCATATACATCATATTACACATTTATCCCATGGGTGGGGTCTTTTACTGGCTTTTACACCGAGTGCCAAGCACCTCAAATTGTAAACAGCTCATGCGATTGACATCCAGTTGGAAACTTGGGAAGTAGCTCAGGAAGAGTGCCTGGGCAGGGGATGGAACCCAAGACCTTCAGCTGAGCAGGTCAATGTGGACGCTTACAACAGTCTCTTTACCAACTCATTAAATATGCATACTGATGATCATCAACCACTTAGAAACAAACAATCCTATTCTCCAACAAAGTGCAAATGACTTGTGATTCTAGCGATTTCCTGTGGTTAAAGCAGTGACTACGAGAAGTTAAATAAACCAATATTAGCCATCTGACTATAACCAAACTAAGGATAATAATAATTCCTTTGTACTGCTTTGATACAACAACACTATCGTCAGTCCACAACACACAAGAGCTTACAAACCAACAACAGTACTGCAATATGTAATTTTACCATGGAAACAGAGACAACTCCTGATGAGTTGAGATAAAATAGAGTTGGCAGGGCAGATAACTTGGGGACTAGGTTCATTAACTGAACACTGTGGAGGGAATTCCACAAGTTTCTACTTCTGCAGCTTGGAGGGTGCTTGTGTCATGTAAGTGGGACACAGGAGGGGTACTGCAGCTCCTCAACTGCAGTATGAAGATGCAGGGTGCAGGACTGGGCCCTGTATTATTGTGTGTCTCAGTGTAGGTTCTCTGTGTTGTAGGGTAGAAGAAGTCGACTAATGCACAGGCATGCAGTTTTATTACAGTTGTAGTTATTTTGTATGAACAGTTTACAGCAATTTAAGAAGTTATTTTCTTTCTTTATATCTTTCTTTCCTTCCTTCTTTCTTTGTTCTCTCTTTACATTCTATCTATCTTAACATTCTTTCTGTCCTTTTATTTTGTTTCTATCTTTCTTTCTCTCCTAAATTCTTTCTTTCCTTTTTTCTTTCTTTTTTCTCTTTCTTGACATTCTTTCGTTCTTTCATGTTTGTCAGTCTTCCCATATTTGTCTTTCTGTGTTTCCTTGTGTCTGTCATGTCTCTCTGTAGGGTTGAATAGGATTGACTGTCTGTCTATTGGTCTGTTAGGCTGGCTGTCTGTCTGAGAGATATCTGTTTGTCTCTATGCTGTTACTTTATCTGCAGTATTCTTCGTAGTCACTCTGGTATACTATCTCCTCCTCATCTCCTCCTCATCTCCTCCTCCTCTTCCTCCTCCCCTCATCCTCCTCCTCTCCTCCTAATGCTCCTTCCACTTGACCCAGCCTATCAATGTGTGTGTGTTTTATGCCTCTGCATTTTGACAAACATGTTTAGTCATTCCAACATGTTTAGCCATTCATGTTGTATGCTTGGGTATTATCTGCAGCAGTATCTGCATCAGCTGAAGATGCTCATATGATGCTATGGACCACACTGAAGGATTCCGTGCTGTGACCTCACATCATTATTCGTGGTCTTGCAAGCCGTGCTTCTGTCTTATGAACCCCTTAGTTAAGCCATGCACTGCCAACAGGGTTAATTTGTATGGTATGGGAATCATAGTATCATAGTATTATTCAAAATGAAGGCCAACATGCATTTGTTGAGTCATATTTTTTTTCCAATTTCCATAGAAAGCATAAGCAGCATAAAATGGACAGATATGCTAGCACGTCAAACCCAACTTTATAACTAAGAAAAGATACCTCTATCTAACAATTAGTCTCTTCGTCATTATGGCAGCTGTCATCGTCATGGAATCAGAATAACAATTGCAATGGAAAATAAATTTTGCACTACAACCAAAAAATCAAAATTATGCCAGAAATTATCCGTTTTAATGTTTGGTTTCGAATTATTGTTAACATTTTCGTGTGTATTTGGTGTTACATCGTGTTTTGTATGAAACAAATATATTTATTACCAAACACATTTGGCCATTATTTTGAATTATACAGTGTAGTATAAGACGTTGCACAATCCAGTTCATGATTATACCAAAAGAAACCATACTAGAATACCACTTCATCAGCATATGATAGTAAGATAGCAAAGATAACCATGAACATAGTAACTGTTTATGTTGAGATGATGATGAACACATCCCATGGAATGGGACAGGGACTAAAATGTGGCCTATAAATATTTCCACTTACTTAGAGTTTAAAAACTGACTTTCTTAAATATACTAAATTTGAACAAAACAAAAACTATAAACCACAGAGGTTAGCCATTCAAATATGATGTTCTAATACAAATTTCACCTGCACAATGATATCCTTAACCCTGTTCTGAAGCATTTTACAAATATTTTTGTCATGTCCCAGTTCGTATAAACAAACAATCATGTATTACACTACTGGATGTTTCAAGATGTCACATCGCTGTATTGTAGACTGAGCACTCAGTATTGTAATTGAAATCTCAAGAGTATTGTAATCTACTGTACTGTTGTGTGGATATTACACTTGGTAGTAATACAATTGGTTGATTGATTACAGTTGTGTAAAACATGTTGATAGGTGATCAATTCCTCATTAGTGGTTGACCAACAGGGGTTGTTGACATTCTGCATTGTTGATGTGACTGAAGACCTGCAACAGTCAAACAGCTACTGATTCCAAGTAAGGGACGCCGTGGTCTATAGTGGTTAAGGTGTTTGTCTGCTTTCCACAAGGTTGTAGGGTTCGAACCTGCCACCTTATGATTAGCAGGCAAATGCCTTAACCACTAGATTATGACACCCCCCCCCCCTTTATATGTATCAATTAGCCAAACAAAAACCACAATATATCTAGGCAAGGATAGGATAGGATATGAGGATAGAATAGGATAGGATAGAATAGGATAGGATAGAATAGGATAGGATAGGATAGAATAGGATATGATAGGATAAGATAGGATAGGGATAGGGTGGAATAGGATAGGATAGGATAGGATAGGATAGAATAGGATATGATAGGATAAGATAGGATAGGGATAGGGTGGAATAGGATAGGATAGAATAGGATAGGATATGATAGGATAGGATCAATAAACTATATTGATTCTATAAACTATATTGATGGCATTTATTGTTGGTTTAAACCCTAGAATATGTTGGTAACTTCCAAGGACAGCCCCTTTGAGAACATTAAGTACTTTAAAGCAGTGTCCACTGCAGCGATGAGCTTAACAGCACTCTTTTGACTTGTGGCATCGCTTTGTCAAGTCCTATTTGCAATACCATTTGTTTTGAAAGCAGTGTCACTGAGTTCTTGACATCAGTGTTTTTCAAACCAACTTCAAACAAATGACATTTTTCATTTGGCTTTATTCTTTCCTAGTGGACTCAAAGTTTTGTTATGAATTTGAGGAGGTGCACATCAAAATAAGCTTGACAACACACAAGGAAATAGGAAAAGCCACTAAAACGAGACAGGGTGTCAATAACTGGCTGTAAAAGTTTAATTGTGCCCCATCCAGAGGGGTAGATGGGAGTGCATATTGATTGAAAGCTGTAAGACAATGCCAGGGGGGCAAATGAAGTCCTGGAGTAGCTGAGGGGTGTTGGGTTCCCCATTCTTGCTCTGGGGTGTGAGACTACATGAGTAGAAGGCCTGCCTCAGGGTGCCCCACTGTTGCTGCACTTGTTACCATAAGGGCTAGCAGATGGACTGGCTTCTCACATAACCATGCCGTGGACCCCTTGCTAACCCACCCATCCATAATACAATGTGGTTGAAATGGCTAGAACTGGTTCTTCTACAAAGGCATCTCACTGTTATGACTGCAGTATGTTAAGCAATCACTTATTTGAACAGTAAAGTACGTTAATTGCAACATAAATACAGGTCAATTTTAAGTAGTTTTAAAAGTTGTCGAACACATGAGACATTACACTGTAAATTGGAGGTGACTTGTACGTGGTACATATGCTGAGGCAGTGAGGCAAGTAAAAGACCCCACCCATAGGGGTTATTGTGTAACATGGTGTAGATTCCAAGTCTTATAATCTCATCATTACATCTGCCTCTGACAGCTGGTCATGTGGTATAAGCTGACTAAACTTGTCAGGGAGTATTAGATAGATAGATAGATAGATATGGGAAGTGCAGCCCTCTAAGGCAAGTTCTTGCCACAATCGAGGGTTGATTGATGAGGTGAGAGAGAGAGGAGGAGTCCACCCATGTTACACATTTACCCCATGGATGGGATCTTTTACTTGCCTCAGCATCGACACTGAGTACAAGTGACCGCCAATTTAACGTTTCAACCGAACGACATCCAGCTGGGATGATGCTCATGAAAGGTTGCCCGGGCCTGTATTAAGACATTTAGACATTGATATTGAGTTGCAGTCCCACCACAACTATTTGTATTTGAGACTTTCATTAACGTGCTATGCAAGATAAACCCATCTTATAACAGTTTCTATCTGTGAGGCTTATAATGTTCTGTTTATTTTAGAGAACCAATTTTTCATTGTCTTTGATTCCCTTTCATTAGAATTACGTGTTAGCAGAAATGTAACTCGTGAATCTCTGAAACCGATTTCTTTGGACGTTTCAGTACTTTGACACATTGGCAGTCACGTGACCTGACCTAAATCCGAACACTCTCCTGCCATTGGTCAGAACAATTCACGTGACAGCTTTAATGTCCATAAGCCAGGGCCGGAGGGGGGCTTAAGGCCGAGGTTGTTATGTGAGATTACGTGATTCTCTGATTGACCATTTTTCTCGTGGACACCATACTGACCAGCTCGCCCGAGGCAATCTGCCTTAAACCCTGCCTGTTACATCTTGATAGATTCCCAACTCTAAATCTCGTAGTTAGACCGAAGGCCTCTGGCAGTTGTTGCATCCCCAAGGCTCGGCAACATTATTGTATTCTTATTACTATGAATAAGTAATTTAATAATAAATGTAGAGTACAAAGTTCAAGCAGCAAAACGGCTCAGTTGGACTCCCTTCTAACGACAATTTTTTGCAATAAACAGAAATGCAGCTGTATATGAGTGTAGTCTTAATAGTTAGTTTATGATATGACATTGAGATTGGTGGACTTCAGAAACCATTGCTGCCAAAACAAGCATTCTATTGGTAAAAATGAGTCCTTGTAAAACCACAACCCGTATCATTTCATCATTACATTTGCCCCTAGCAATAGCAATTGCTATGTCTTGCTCTTAAGCTTCATACTAGCAGCAGCAATACAATGCAATACAATATAATATAATTTACAATACAATATATATACACTATGCAATACACTATACTATATACTTTACCATATACAATACAATATACAATACAATGCAATGCAATACAATGCAATACAAGACCAGAAAAGACCAGACCATACAAGACAAGACAATACCATTTACAATATAAAACAATTACAATACAATATACAAAACAAGACAAGGCAATACAATATACAGTACAATACAATGTGTCACAATGCAATACAAAACAATGCAATACAATGCAATGCAATACAATACAATGTGTAACAATACAATGCAATACAATAAAATATGTCACAATACAATACAATGTTTCACAATACAATGCAATGCAATACAATACAATGCAATACAATTCAACATAATGCAATACAATGCAATGCAATACAATACTAAGAAGATGGAGACAGCCAGGCAGTTCGAAATTTCGGTCTATTACCCCAGTTGCATGGCTTGGCTGTTGTGGCTGTTGTGGCTGCTGGGGAAGGGAGCTTAGGGCCTGTGCTCTGGAGGGGATTTGCATGAATGGCTGGGGGATCATGGTCTTCTGGATCTGATAAAACATGAGGCGGACTAATCCACAAAGAGACATTGTCTCGGCTGCCTCTCTTCTAAATTGAATTACAATCGTTTGTCTCCGATAATATGGGTAGGGATTTATGAAATGCTCCAGGCCACAGTGCAGCCTTCGTGCCGTTTAATTCCCCAGTAGTTTGTCAGTTGCTGGGTCCGAGATAAAGCCCAGATTGACCTCACTCTAACTGTCAAGGAAGCTAAGAACTTAATGTGCACACCACATGAATATTACAGCCCATAAGAATAATAGCAGTCTGGCTACACAGTATAGGTCTACAACTGGTTACAACTCATAAAAAATTTGTGCATGGTGTTTCCTTTATGAGTGCATAAAACCAGATTTCAATCAATAAACTTCACTGCAAATACATTTTGGAGACATTTTTGGACAGAGGCTAGCATGATCATACATTTTTGTAGTGCTTACACATGGTATTAGAACATAAAACTTCACCCCATCTTTTGACAAGGTTGCTATTAAAATCTAAAGCTAAGAATAATGAATCTATGGCCTCAAATCAGTCCTTATCTATACATTAATGCATATTATTATCGTCATAGTTGCAACAAGTTAGCAAGAAATGTTAGATATGAAACCATTTGAATACAGCAAACAAACAGGTCTTGTTTGAAACATTAGGTTATTGAAACAAATCAATTAGGTCGAAGCACATTTCAAAAGCATTATATCAAACATTATCTGTCTATCTGCTAAACATGACCTATCTGTCTGTCCTAGGCTGCTAAATTCACCCTTCTAACGCAACTGGAACTCCTTATGAGCCCTGCACGATTTAAGTGATTCAACAAATTGCAGATGGGGCAAAATGGGGGAAGAAAAGATACCCCCCTGGCCATAGCCAGTGCTGTGCCTGACCCTGGGATCCAAAAACTGGATCCTCACACGCGAAATGGTCGTTAGCTTAAGGAGTTTTGGTTGCCATGGCAATTGTCATACACTGGTCATGACACACAATCATCTTTGATTTGCGTCTTGCTTGTAATCTTTGACAGGAGGCTGTGCAAGCTGCAGCTGCATCAAAAGAGCATCATGTCAACTTGCAAGGGGTTATGGGAATGACCAAGAATGAGAAAGGAATGACCAGGAATTAGAAGGAATGAGCAGGAATGAGTTACAAATGGGATAGACTGAATTCACACGATAAATGCAATGAGAGAGATATCTGGGATTTCAGTGAAAATTATATGTTCTTTTTATCAATGAGTACAATGTTGTATTTAGCTGATATTAGAGTGCATGCATTCATCTATTAGACAACATTATATTTGATCATGGAATTTTGCAATAATCAAAAAGTGCCCAACATGTTATGTGATTATTTGACCTAAAAAGCTGTTATATGTGCTATTAAACAAACTTTGGACCATTTTTGGTTTAAATTGAAAAATATTCAAATTATAAATATAATGTCATTTTTTTTACCCACCACAAAGTATTCATTACACCAACACCAATTTATGATCTATTTGGATAGGATTTGTGAAATAAACAGATAAATTATATTATGTCATTGGCTGGTTGTAATTTAAGCGAAATACCTCAGCAAAATTTACATTGTAAACTACAAATTTCAATTCATGATTAGTTTAAAATACACACATTAAAATAATTAATAAGTCTGAGAGATGAATATATGGAATGTGATGCTGTGACATCTGATGAAATAATTATCAATTAGCCTGGTGCTGTTCTTGTTTTTACATTGTTTTTACTTGGTTTTTCTTTGTTTTTAAACTGTACAAATTTTATATAAAAAAATCGTGAATAAAGATTATATATATTTGTACCTTGGAGTAAAATGTATCTGCTCAAGTAATATGATCACTGATGCTCAGTGATGACATTAGCAAAATCCCTGGCCTGTCTAGTTACGTAATACAGGCTTTAATTGATTGAATGATACCATCTGTTAAGGGAAACTGATCTGAGCAATGTTAGGAAAAGCAGTAATCTGTCATACACCATTTAGGTCTTGCAAAACAGATGGTATTGGTAAATATCTGTAAAAATTGTTTCACTTATGTTCATTCCCTGGTCTCTAATTACCTTATTAAGCATATTATAAACAGTTAAGCATTCAATGAACTTTAAAAGAACGAAACTCACCATTAAATTTGCAAAATAAACGTAATTGTATTGACCAATATTAGAGGGTGACTTTAACTGCACTGTAATTAATAGTGCACTGCAACAAAGGAATTAGCATCGTAATTACAGTGTACTTGACAGCACTTGTAACAGTTCAAAATTGATGCTTTTGTAGTTAGTAATTGTAACAGACCTGTTATACCATAATAACAGGTTATGCCGATTTGGTTTGTGGCCGTTTTGACCAGCAATCTGTTCAGGTA
This sequence comes from Alitta virens, assembly GCA_932294295.1. Classification (NCBI taxonomy): domain Eukaryota; kingdom Metazoa; phylum Annelida; class Polychaeta; order Phyllodocida; family Nereididae; genus Alitta; species Alitta virens. The sequence goes on from OW028582.1 coordinate 32,601,579, forward strand.
TTTAACAGAGATGATTAACTGGTGGCTAGTCATGTGATTAACGTTCTTACGTCATAATTACGTCACTTACAATGCCTCGCTGACAGATGTGGTTAGTAACCTGCCTCCTCAACAAATGCTTGAATGCAATGTGCTGGGTTTAGTATAGGTTAAGCTTAATGCTGAAGTCGATGAAAGCTATTTGGCATAAGGTAGTCAAATGACAGAATTAACTTAGGCCTATCCTCATCAAATAAAACCATGAAGCATCAATTAAAATATACAAAATTTAAATTATGACAATTAAAAACACCTATTAAAACTGGTTCAAACTTTCTTGGATGAGCTATTAGTAGTAAGATATCCTTCCTGCCTGTTACTGTGGAAAATTGTCATATTTATTTAACCTACTTGACAGAATAACATAGAGCAAAACAAATAATAGATATCATGAAAAGAAACACATATACATTTTCTAATGTAGGGAAAATTATTTGATTTATTTATATTAACATTAAATAAAAACATGCCGATCAATTTCTTGTGTGATCATGTTTGTGTTTGTATCGGACAATGCTATCAGCAACAGTTTTTTAAACAAAATAGATTTACATAAAACTAAAGCTTTATGCTATAAAAAATGCTA
>OW028582.1:32607203-32687203 GCA_932294295.1 Alitta virens
CAGCTTACAATTCTCTTGGGTGCTACCATGTCAGGCTGCAAATGCACCTTGAAGCAGTCTATTTGTTGATAGAATATGGGAGAGACAGACACCCAGAGAACGAAAGAGAATGGGAGATACAGAAACACAGAAAGAAAGGTTGACTTAATTACTGACTGATTGGCATGCAGTGACTGACTGACTGACTGACTGTACGAAAGAGTCAATGGTTGGCTGGTTGCCTTGGGGATCGAGTAATGCATGAACTGAGAGACTGACTTTCCAACTGACTGACTGACTGACTGACTGACTTATTGTCTGACTGGCTGACTGTCTCACTGTCTGTCTAACTGACTGACGGTTATAGTCTGCATAAGAGACAAGAGAAACTTAATTGGTCGAATGACAGACAATTAACAACAAGAGTGGAGATAGACAGACTGACAGACTGACAGACTGACAGACTGACAGACAGCAATCTACAACTGCCTATGACAAGAAATACACCCTTTTATATAATAAGCTGATGTACGACACTCTTCCCTTTGTATTGCTTTTTTCTTTCTTCTTTTTTTCTGATCTTTCCAGTCTATTGACCAGCAGCTGTAGCAGAAGGTCTTGGGAGCCTGTTGCTGCTCCTATCTCCAAAGCAAGTGGACTGCTAAAAAGAAAATAGAAGGAAAAAATGTCAATCAGACTGAGCTTACTATTCCCCCATCAACACCCCCCCCCCCCTCTTTCCAAGCTGACAAGATATAGGTCAAGGGGGCTGCCAAAAGACACCATTTTCCCTGAAGGTCTTGAGACACGGGGTGGGGTATGCAGCATCTCAGCAGCACAGCAGATCACCATAGGGCAACAAGAGAGGGGGTTCAGGGAGCAACATGGGAGGGGGCTGCAAGACTTGGGGCATCAAGGCGCCAAGCTGGCTGGCTAGTTGCCCTCGAGACCCCTAGGTGATGAGGACCGGCTAGGGCAGCCAGAATCCTGTGTCCTGAAGGTCGACAAATGACAATCAAGCTTCTCTCTGATTCGACAACTGTTTGTTACGTCGACAAGAGGACGTCAGCACTACTGTGACCCCTCTACCCCTCTAGCAAATATCTACGGTTGCTGTTGATATTGTGTACACCCCCTGCCCAAATATTATCTAACAGGTTACAATTGATGAACACAAGTGTATTGTTGTGTTGTTTGTGTAGCAATTTAATGATTTGTTGCTGTGATTAGCAGTGTCATGAATTGGGGTTGTGTTTCTGCAAAGATAGGATAGGATAGGATAGGATATGTTACGATACAATATGATGTGGTACAATACGACATGATGAGATACGATACAATATGATTGGATACTGCATACGTTTACATAGCACAGCTCATTTACAGATAGGATAGGATACAATACGATACGATACAATATGATACCATACTATACGATATGATCAGATACGTTATGATCGGATACTGCAAAAGCTGGAATAGCACAGCTCCTTTACAGATAGGATACAAACGATACGATATGATACCACACGATACGATACGATCAGATACGATATGATCGGATACTGCAAAAGTTGGAATAGCACAGATAGGATAGGGTCAGATAGGATTGGCTAGGATAGGATAAGATAGGATATGATACGATACAATACGATATGATAAGATGTATGATAAAATATGAATTAGTGCAAATATCACTTAGTCAATAACTGTTAACAAACTCTGTCATATGAAATGCTACTGTTGTATTAATAAGTCTGCTATGACACATTTTTTCATGACACTTTATTTTCTGGGGGTGTATCAAGGACCTTATTTAGATTTTCACCCCTTTGATTTTTTGTTTTGGCCTTCCCATCACCCCTTTCGTCACATCATCTTGTTCCTGGAATTGATCTTTTCCCAAGTGACACGGTTTGTTTATTTTTGACAGCTTCATTTTTGTGACTTACGACCTACAGCAAAATTGACTATACCCAAGATTGATTTAACTGTGATATGGACAGTTGATATATGAATCTGCTATTTCCAAGTTAAACACTGACTTCATGTCAATATATAATAAAAGGATGTTTCTTGTATAGTTTAATGAATGAGGTAATAGTGATTGGGAATTCACATGCAATAAAACTAATTTTGATCAAATAGTTATAACATATAGTGGTAGAAATTGTAATATATATATTTATGAGAGGAATTTAAATATAATGAGAGTTTTCTCTTCATGAGTACGTCCTAACCATCAATGGCCACTTTGGCTCAGACTTTTCAGATAGGTCGACTTTAATAGCAATGGTATGACAATTAAGAATGTAGCTATGGTAAGCTATTAGTTGTACTGTGAATTTGGTCATGATGGTGAAGTGTTGTAATGAGAGTTTTTATTTTACAAAGAAATATGCACTTCTAACTACAAAGCACAATATTAAAACACATAATAAACAGTTGTAGTACAGATTTTAGATGTCACAAGTATAAATCATTGCTGATATTCAGTGATATCACTCATGACAAATAACCACAAGATAGGAGACAGCTATTGCTTGCACTACTACTGCTGCTGCTGCTACTGCTGCTGCTGTTGCTGCTGATGCTGCAAGCCAAGAGATGCTGAGATGAGGAGCAGGGCTGTGGCGCCAGTCTGGCTGTGAAAATAATGCTGGTCGGAGTATGGAACCCTGTGTCACTTCAAGCAAGTCCCACTTCCATTGATGTCTGAGATGGTGCTCAATGAAGCGTGAACAGCCATCAGAGGGCCTTGTTTCACGCCTGACTGCACACCAAGGGCCTCAGAGACGCTGTTGATCTTGACTTTGCCACTTGTTCGCAGCCCGAATGCTTCGAGGGCTTTTTATAGCAGTCACAGAGGCTGTGCTGAAATCTCAAAGGCCCACTCAAACCACAGCATTCTCATGCAATTCTCTTGCCCAGCTCAAGTTGTTTTGTTTATGCCTTGCAAAATGGCTGCTTGTAGAAATGCTGGGATTGGTTTGTATTTTTAACCGTGTTTATTCTGAAGAATCCAATTGACTCATGGTTGTAAAAAGTGTATTCTCATTGATATGGTTGCATGGTATAGGTGAAGGATATTACTGGTCCCTAATTGTAACTTGAAAAAATAACTGCAATTTATTATATATAGAGTCAAATCAATATGGTCAGGATTTATTTCATATAACTATTCTGGGATCAGAATTAAACATAATGCTTTAAATTTAATATGCTTAATGGTGAAGTGGTAATAGTAAAGTATATAATGGACACTACTTAAAGTGAACATTCAATTCAACGTTTAGAACTTATGTAGTTCTGTGGAATAGATGGTATACAAGGCTCAAAATAATTCTCAAAGCTAACAATCTTAAGCCACTGTACCTCAAAGTCTGACCTCACCAAACCCAACTTCTTTACATCACACACAGAACCCATTGTTGCAGCCATATCCTAATTGTTCTACAGACAATAGTTACACAATTATCAGATGTGGTTGCAATAAATGAGAGAGTATGACCCCATTGATAAAATCATCAGCACATTAATGCAAACACTGCTTTGTAATTAGGAAGAAAGGGAGTGAAAACTGGCTCATCAACATGAGAAAGAATCGTACCTCCACATGCAATGGATAGATGCATTGATACAGCCATTAATGATGCTGGATACGGAGGCTGGTGGTCATGGAAAGTGATGCTCACTCATCACAAGATGATTACAGTGACACCTCGCATTAAGTCCACTCACTGTTAAGGCCACTTCAATATTAACACTTCGTCTACGAAAGTTTGTTTATAACTATTAATAAAATACATTAATTCATTGAAACTGTACAAGACTATAAAACTTGTAGTATTTCAAAACTATACAAAACTTGTGCTAAATGTTGTTCCACAAATCCTGAAAGTTCAAAGAGATTATTTTTAACTATAATGTGATAAACTATTAGTCCAACACTGCCACAGATATTACACCATCGAATATTACTTCTCTGGGATAATCATATATCTTTCTTCTTCTTTTTACTTTCTTCTCTCTTTTCTTTCTCTGTCTTCTCTTTCTTCTGTCTAACCTTGCCTCTCTTGAATGACAGCCAGAGACAGAAATTACAATCAGACAACCTGTGGTCTGTTATTTGGACAGAAAGAGCCCAACTTCAAAGCACATCAGACTCTTGTAAGTCATAAATGGGAAAAAAGAACAGGGCAAGACTGGCACCCTTGGTAACACCATTGACAACAAAAGCATCCTGTTGCCTGTAGCAACGCATTATATAACAGACAGGAAGTGTCCAACCGGAAGTGTGAGACCCGAAATGGAAGAGCGGATGTAAGTGTGTATGACTCCATGATAATAATGTAACAAAGAAATCAAATGTTCAATTGGTGTACCAAATATTCTGTAATTATTTAAATTGATTTCTTTTTTCTAGGTTTCAAAGATTAATTGAAATATCGCAATGATTAACTTAGATACAGCTTGATAAATAATATCAATGTTATCAAATCCAGAAAAAAAAATTAAAATTTCTATAGAAACAATATCAGGATGCAGCGAGTCTAGGAATTTGTCTGCTTACTGATAGCATAAGCACAGAAGCAATAAAAGCCAAAAGTAAATAATTTCATTTGGAGATAGTTGGTTAACACATTTTGGTGATGGGGAAAATAGCGGGGATCCAACTTTGGGGCTAGTGACAGAAAACAGACGGAGCATTAGGAGTTAGCATCTTGGCATTTTGGGGTGAAAAATGTGTTTTCAAGAGAAAAAATGTCTTTTTGGGGGGTGTTTGTCAACGCGGGGCAAAATGACAGGGCGACAAAATGTTGCCCCGATGAAAACAAAGCGTTCGGGTGTTTTGCAAACACGTGGCCCTCAGATGGTCGTTTTGCCACCATTAGGCCGTAATGACCTATAAGTCATTTCGGCCTGTCTCAGAAGCGGCTACAGAAAAGCAGAAGTGGGCTGTTAGCTGGTGTTGGGATCATGTTATGGGGTTAAGAACAAAACAGAGAAAAATTCCACTAAAACAACAGAAAACATTCCTGCTCACCCTAAAAACCAACCAGTCGCTAGGGCTATTGTAAAGGTCATGTGACACGCAAAATCATGTGACTGATGACGTCACTGCGTAGTGTCATCAAGGAGTCATCGACAGATTAGGGAACAGTCATTAACCTAGTAGTTAAGTGGAATAATTTATATCTTACCAGACTAGTGTAAGAATGAGCTTGTAGAATTTATTGTCTTGAATCCTAACAAAGGCAATAAAGTAGTTTTCTTACGTGTCTCTTCCATATTGCTGACCATTGTTGCGGAAGTGTATTTGGGCGATTAAAGGTATGCGTGCGCACTCGATATGCTATTTTATGTCTGTTATAAAGGAAGTCATATAATTAAAGTTTGAATATTTATATAATAATGATCATTATTGGCGGAGTATCTATCTATCTATCTATCTATCTATCTACCTTTCTATCTATCTATCTATCTACCTACCTATCTTTCTATCTAACTATCTATCTATCTATCTATCTATCTATAGCCATCAATATATCTATCTATCTATCTATCTATCTTTCTATCTATCTATCTATCTATCTATCTATCTATCTATTTCTTTCTCTCTTTTTTCTTTCTTTTTTCTGTTGCATATGGGTCTACCCTAAAAAAAATAAGTCGATTTATATATGTATATATACAACTGAGCTACCCTTATTAAGGACTTCCACCCTCCATCAGAAAGGGGGCTGCACACAAAACCATGTCTTACTTTACCCCACACCCAAAAACCTTTCACCCCATGATTATTGCATGACTGCGCATGCGCGGGTATTAAGTGCTGCCCCCTATAAGTGTGAACAAAACTCTACATGCTGAATGAAGCCATGTTGGGAATGAGATTTCGCGAGAACTGTCAGCAATCTGCATATATGCATCGCAGCCATGCATTCTGGCTTGACAAGCTGAGGAATTGGGCAAAGCTAATGTTGGCTATTGGGGAAAGAGTGCATTGAAAAATGAAACTTGGGAAAGAGCCAAAATGTCATTTTCTGTATATATGCAATATATATTTCACAGCATCTGGTGGATTATTGGTTACAATTTTTTTTTAATTGTTTGTAGTTAAGCATGATGAGTTAGTTAATATTCATGCAATCTTCATGAGCTGGATGTCGCATGAGATGTTAAATTGACGGTAGGTTGTACTCGGTGTCTATGCTTAGGCAAGTGAAAAACCCCACCCATTGGGTGCGTGTGCAATGTAATGTGGACTCCGAGCCGTATCAACTCATCATTTTGTCTGCCTCTCACAGTTGGACATACATTATAATACACATAATCAAAAACATCAGCTTGTCAGTCATCTTTGACAATCAATTTCCCAAATTTTCCCTGATTTCCAGAGTATGCTAAAAAAAACGCAAGGTTATACACTTATGTGTCATGCTTTAACTTTATATTGTTGAAAGAAAAAATTGCATAATAACATAACCTTAACATCTCACCCCCCCCCCCTTCCTTCCCTGCTGCTACAGATGGTTAAGGATTACGTGGCACGCGCCTTTAAGGCCCAGTTAATTCCAAGTTAAGTTAAGCAGAATATAATGGTTCTCATCCCATTGTTTTGGTCATGCATAAATTGCGGGACTTGGTTGCGGACTTAGCGGACCGTGTGGACATCCAACTGCGCATGCCCAACAGATGGGCTAAAAATAACTGACAGGTGTCTGCGCTGAGGCAGGATGATCTGGGATTTAATACTAAGCCATGTTGCTATGATATATTGCTTATGATGGCAGTGATTCAACAAGGAAAGTCCCACTTAATATAACACGTTAATAGGCCTACTCATTATTAATAATCATAATTTTTCATAATTGATACCTATACATATAGATAATGAGTTTGGAATAAATTAACCATAATTCCATGCCACGTAGACCTGACCTGATTTACCTGTCTTAATGATGAGGTGGTCTTAATAGTGAGGGATAAATTAAAAAAGAAGCAGAGATGGTCTTAATTGCATGGCCTTATAGTGAGGTAGTCTTAATAGTGAGGTGGTCTGAATGCAGTGTTCTACTGTAATTAAATCAAAATTCAATTGATATTCATTATAAGCTGTAACATACATACTTTGAAATAGCATGTATAACTATATGATACTTATAGCTACCAATTTTTTTTTTATGCTCAAATATATAAAGAAATCAGCTCATAAAATAATCAAAAGAACCGGGCATATGGCATTCAGCAGAATGTGCCAAAACCTGTTACTAACGCTTCAACGTTTTTCACAGTCACGGAATAAGTGTGAAGATTACGTCACCGACATTTTTTTAATTAGTTCCCTTGAGAGGCTATGACGTCATCTATATAATTAGTTGACAATTAGTCCATGTTGAATGGAATAATTTGACATTTTGATGTTCATACAGATTTGAGGTATCTATCTATCTATCTATCTGTCTATCTATCTATCTATCTATCTGTCTAACTATCTATCTATCTATCTATCTATCTTTCTATCTTTCTATCTATCTATCTATCTATCTAACTATCTATCTATCTTTCTATCTTTTTAACTTTCTTTCTATCTATCTATCTATCTTAATTTAAATGGTGTTCCAAATATACAAAATTGGGTTCTTTCTAGGATATCGCAAAAATTCATTTAGATAAAGTTTGCCGGGGAAAACATTTCTATCTTTCTTTCTTATACCTGCATAGATTTATTTGACTTCAAAATTTCTTAGTTATTTCTATATTTCGTAATTTGGGTATGTGTATTTTGAAATTCCTCTTTTATCACTTTAAAAAAAAAAAATTCAAACTCTTTTTAGCCTTGATATCTTAGCATGCAATTCGGTGACATCTTGTGTTAATACTTGAAAAAGTTGTCAACGTTCCACGTGTCAAATGGCGAGACTTCAAAGAGATTTGACGAGAGAATCAGACATCACATGACCCGTCAAAGCGCCGTGGGAGGACTGCATCTGACTGGTGCCCTGACGTGGAATAAAAAGCTGTTGTCATATTCGTCACGTGTAAATCAGATCTATCCGGAGAGAAAATCATATTATACAGTTTTAAATATATTTGATATTAAATTTATGATGGACTTAATTTTAATTCGAATATTTTTTCTATCCACCTGTGTTCTTGCCATTATATATTTACCTCACTATTAAGAGCACCTTAGTATTAAAAATTCCATTTCATTGTTACATTTATGTCTATATATATTAAAAACAATATTATATTGATTTGCATGTATTATAAGCTGGTGCCACTATGTAAGTATTGATTCTTTTGCACATTTGCATTTTTTTCTGGTTAACTGTAGCCTTTCTTTAATTTAAACATGTAGCTTCTCTCTAAATACATTTTTTTTTACTTAAAATGTATTAATATTTACAAGTAATAACTATTCATATTTTATTTTGTCACAATAAGAAGTGCTATATTATATTATATTATATGATATTATATTATATTATATTATATTATATTCTTTAAGCTTTAACATTAAATTGCTGTATGTATGCATTAAATGAAGATTTATTTTTGTTCATCTTATCAATTTAAAGGTCAATGAACCAGGAAGTTGTTGTGTACATTATGTAATTGATTACTTTGTTAAATTAATTGCCAATCAATACGTTATGTAAGCAGAAAAATTGCATAATTGGTTACGCAGGAATTTTAAGGACTTTCCGCAAGTTATCATTTCATTTCAGTTCATAGATTTTTTTTTTTCCTCTTATTTATTAATGTAATTTTGGAAAATTTTAAAAATAATTTTGAAGAAATGATTATATTCCTGTTGTTAGATAGATAGATAGATAGATAGATATGGATAAATATGGATAGATAAGGATAGATAGATAGATAGATTTAGCCAGTTTTATCATGTGCTATTTTCTATCAAGATATTGTGCTATTTAATTACACAGCAATGAAACAAACGAAACAATTGGGTCAGTTTAGCGAACAATAGGATTAAGGCTTTTCTACAAAGCGGACCCGGGAGAGTACACATTGCGGACCAAATCTGCGGATTTTCCAGGCGACTAGTCCGCAAAAGACCGTCTATTGAGCCCTCGATTTAGACAATTGCTTCTCTCCAATATTTCAGAAAAGCGGACCCGTTTTAGGGCTTAACGAAAAATCAAATGATGCGCATATTTCGAGGGGAAATTTAGTCCGTTTTATTGATCAAAGCAACAGTTTTGTATTATTGTTGAACTGAGACTTGTGGAGTTTACATTCTTTTTTCTGTTTTAAAAATTGTTGTTTATAATACTATCTTCTATGTAGTGCATGGGAAGTTTATTTATTTAATTTTTTTCTTTAGGACAATATTTTCTGTTCAGTCGTGATAAGGCAACCATAATGATGACATGATAAATTTGTGACAAGCTGCTATATAGCAGCTGATTGGTGCAGTGGTTAAACTATAACTCCTCTGAAAGTTCTGGGTTTGAATCCTGGCATGAGCACTCTTCATGGTTGATGATATATCTCAATGGGATGTCAGTCCCAATAAATTGGTACCTTTTATATATGTGTCTATGGGGCAAGTGAAAGACCTCACCCATGGGGGAAATGTGTAACATGGGTTGGATTCCAAGCTTTATCATCTCATCATTACGTCTGCCTCTGACAGCTGGTGAATATATATATATATTTGCTTTTAAAATATGGCAAAATACATTGAATAAATCATGACAAAGTTCAAATTGGCCAGGTTATTATAATGACAACTGCATCCTATATTCTGGAATTTTACTTTCAAATTTGAGAAACTTGGTCTCAATAGTCAGATGTCTCCTGCACGAGACATTTACACTAATAAGCCTAACTTTGAGGTGATCTTAATGGCGAAGTTTGGTTAAACTGAGGTTTTTTTTGTATGTTCGCAATTGCTCATCAAGCAACATGTGCCAGCCAAATGTTCCACTCCTTTACCAAAGAACAAACCTCCCCAGGGTTTGTTTAGGACATTCAAAAGAACAAAGGGGGCGTTGCGTGACGTCACAATGTGCGTGATGACGTAGCTTTTGACGTCCCGACTGAACTCAATTCACCGTCAACCCGTCAATAAAAGACTGCAACAGGCCTCCCAGCAACAATGTGACAACTGTTTTCAACTCAATAATCGTTTATTTCATGGTGAAAATTTGGCCATATTTTAGTCTGACAAGACAAGAGTTCTCACTCAGACAAGTTTTTGTAAACAGATAGGTAATTTACCTAGTTCTTTCTTCTTTAGGAGAGCTTCAATTATAAAGTATGGCTTGCTTGTAAAGTAGACGACGGTGGAACAGATGATTAATTTTTCGAAAACAAAAACCTCTCTATTTAACCCACCTGTCAATCAAGCCTACCAAGTTACTGTCATTGCATTATGTGTCTGTATTATGACCACTTCATCATAAAGGCTGTAGACCCTAGATAAGCTCCTATACTTTGTACTTAGGATAGTTTTAAACAACTGTATTATGTTATAAGCAAATAATGCTGATGATAATATTCGAACGCACCTACATTAATTTTTTGCTTTACCTGTTGTGCTTTTATTTGAAGGGGTGCAATTTGCATGCGACACCATCACAGCGACCTCTAGCGCCAGTCATGCTTCAGTCGCCACTAGGGGGCCAAATATATCAACTTCCGGTTTTTCAGCTAGAACGAGGCTTAAGGCTTCCCGACATGCTTCAGTAAACCGGAAGCGACTCACCTGACTTCCGGTGGCGCCCTCTGTTGCCCCGCAGACCACGTGACTAGTATGAGAATGACCTACTAGCGCCCCCTACGGCGAGTTCATTAATGAAAGAAAGGTGAAAACAATCCCCTGTTGTGTAATGTTGTGTAATGGCAATTTTTTCTCCCCATTTTTGCCACTTAGGGCAATTCATAATATTCCGACACTTTCTCCTTTACAGAGGTCGCCCCAAAACATGGCGTTTGATTGGCAGGACAGGATATGCCAGGCGAAGAGACGAATAAGAAATGAGGGACAGACAGACATACATGCAGAAAAGATAGAGATGGAGGCACAGACAGACAAACAGTGAAAGGTTTTAAAAATAATCTTCTTTCTTATTCTATTGTTATTAATGTTTTAGACGCTCCTACAAAGTTGTTTTTCATTTTCTTTCCTTCCCTTCTTGTTGTCCTCTTAATTATTTCCCTTTCTTTCTATTCTAATTTCTTTCTATTCTAATTGCTTTCTTTCCTTCTTTTCTTCCTTCTTTTCCGCCTTCTTTCTTTCTTTTTTTCTGTCTTTCTTTATTTCTTGGCGACATTATTTTTATTTCACATGTACAATGCACAGAAAAACGATGTCCAAGAAAAGAAGAAAAACTATAAAACGCCAATAATTCCATAATGTAGAAATAATGAAAAAGAGGTGGCTTTAGTGTTGTTTATCTATATCATGAATAGTGAAGGTCAAACAGTAGACCCTTGCAGGACCTTCTGAAATCTGCCCAGTAGTGATAGCTTCTGAGAGATAAACCCCTACTTCCTTAATTGTGTTTACAAAAGCCCATAAAACTGATTTCAGCATATCATTCTCATCTGCAGATTACTAAAACAAACATTTCCCCACAGGTCATTGGAGAGGCCTATTGTGGGCCTTATGGAGGCCTTTTCAGGGACCTTTTAGTGCCGTTTTGTCTGTCAGTTCAGGCGTTAGTGAGTCCGTTTCTTTTTTGGCCGATTTTGCCAGAGGCCATTGTCATGTAAAAATGGCGGGCGATTGTTCATTACGCTTCAAATGGCCAATTGTTTCAAGGGCCCAGTCACCCCGCCACAGATCCGCATTCCTTTTGGCCGCCATCTTGGATTAATTGTTCTCCATCAGCTGTCACGTGATCCCATTGTTTCCTTGACCACTCCATCAATCAGTTCGAACAACAAAGGGGTGCCATGGACACTCCTGCTGCTGCTGCTGGTGCTCTTGTCAAAGCATGCTCAAAATCAAAAAGGTGCAAGATCAGAAATTGGGGGTTGGGGGAGGGGGGAGGGATTCAATGATCAGGAAATTGAAAAATTCTAATTGTGACAATATCTGAGTTGTGCCAATTTGGTTGCATTTCTCTTGGGAAAGATGTTTATTTACATTATCAACATTTTATACATTTATATTGAACTTAAGTTCTATACCTCAATCTAAAAATATCATGTGTTTAGTATTTTCATAATTCTGTAAAAATTGAAATATAATTAAATTGAGAATGATACCATGGAACCCCGTCATTAAGACACAGGTCTCGCTATGAAAAACATCTTGCAGTTAAACCTTCTACAGTAAACTGATCCAAACGTGTGTCCTTGGTATAGCACTTTAGGCCTACTTCGTTATTATTAAAAAAGGGTTTAGTTCAGTATAGCGGGGTCCACCCAAATTTATGCCCATATTTGACATCCATAAAATATGAAAATAATCAGTATTTTTTTACGAAATTTCGCTGTGGCACACAATATGAATAACATATGTGTAGATTAGGTGGGGTTTGGGAAACAAAAAATAAACAATAATAAACTGTGTTCTTGCCTTGAAAATGATCACTGCCGCCGTTTATTTGTGACGTCACAATATTAAATTCAAGCCTTTGACGTCATAGGCCAGGCATTGCACATGGCTTATAATTATGGTCATAAATTTGGATCCGCTATACTGCATTTTTTTCATCAAAAATATATCAGGTAAATAGCAAGCTGGTTTCCACTGTACTTAAGCTTGTGCAACTTCTATTACTCCTGTCATCTACTACTCCTGTCATCTACTACTCCTGTCAGACCTACATAATTTAAAACTGGAGGTAAGCCCCCCCCCCCCTCTCCTAACAGCCACCTTTTGAAGTGAACACATTCTTTGGTGCACCATTGTGAGTCACATGATCTTGTGAATCACGTGATCCCTCTCTCCAATCGTCTCTCTTTCTCTCTGTCTCTAATTAACAACTCTCCAATTCAGAATGAAATCAAGAAGCTGTCAAATACAAAAAGCCCAAATCAAAGGACATTCTCTGACCTTGGCCCCATTCTCAAGGTCAAGTGGGTCCTGTCAGCAACAACAGTGGGGGTTCCCATACACAGTTATTAATATGGATTTTTTTAAAAATGAGATTGCAGTAACAAATTAAATATCAACTATTTAAAATTTTTAAGAAAAAAATGCAAATGGAACTAAATAATAAAAGAAAGTCATTTAAGATTTGTGACGATTTCCTTTCAAAAATTTAAAGAAAGTATGCAACAGGACAATCTAACCTCTGCTGAGGCAAGTTAAAGGCCCAAACCTATGAAGTAAATGTGTACCATGGTGTGGACTCAAAGCCTTATCTTCTCATCATTATATCTACCTCTGGCAGCTGGTCATATAAGCTGACTAAGCTTCAGGCCCAGCAGCATTGAGACATTGAGCCTCAGGAATGCAGTTTTGTACATTTCATTAATTTTCATCATATGATAAAATATACCTACGACAATATTGAAATGGTGAGGCACCAATTGTTTTTTATTTTTCACTCACCAGGGAGCTTTGGACTGCTTTTCAGTCTATTTTTTTTTTTGTTCCACTAGTATAGGCCTACTTTTCCTTCAGTTTGTCCACTCATAGATGACGTCACTTGTAAAATGACGTCACCATAGAACCTTAATTGTTGCTCACACTCTGTCATGTGACAGCCTTTTATGACAAGAGACCTTTGTTCCTGATTGTTGATCAAATCAGAAGTCCTTAAGCTCTCTCATGCCTTAATGACCTAGATTCTTATGTTAATTAGGTCACGGATGAGAAAGATCAGGGTGCTTGGTCTCACCCTAAAAATGGCCAAGAGAACAATATGGGTTGATTGATTGACAGACTGATTAAATTCAGACCTCTACAACAGGCTGTTACCACTATTAAGGGATATAAATGAAGAAAATTATACAATATTGACCTTAATGGGATTAAAGATGTCTTTTACTTTAAGGGTGGGTTAATCCATCTGCCTCTGCACAGGGAACTGACACAACGTACCACCTCTTGTAACATTTCGTGCACAATAAATAAAGAGGTAGATGTAATGATGAGATGATAAGGCTTGGAGCCACACCATGTTACACATTTACCTAGAATGGGAATCATGCAATTGATATCAGAACATATATATAGGAAAAGCTGCAGATTTTTTTTACCAAAGTAACTAGCTATTTTACCAAATTGCTATGCCTAATATAGTGGTCTGAATAATGAAGTGATATAATCCTTCTTAAAACGTTTTTCTCTCGGACTGATCTTGGACCAACAGAGAACAATAATCCATAGCATTTCATCATAATTACACACCTCATATTAGTCAAATACTTGTCATGCATAGAGTCTAATTTGCCTGTATTTTTACCATAAAAATACCAAACTCTAAATTTCAAAGGCACTAGCATACTACATCTCATTAATATAGCCGGTGGCCCGGTTCTTGCTTCCACCAGCAGCAGTAATCAGTCATTCATCAATAGAGAAGCACTCAGAAAGTTCTGTAAGCTCTTGGCTCAAGTTACTTCGCCACGGTCGAGTGAACGCGAGACTTATGGGATGCCCAAACATCCCAGGACGCTGCACGTGACTCGTGACGTCACAGTGATTAATGACGTCACGCTTGATTAGGTGTGTGAGGTTGGGATAGTGTAAGACTAAAGGACTAATTATAAAGCTGTAGAGGTTTTTTTTGGCTGTCAAGTTATAAAGTCAGTATATGCCCACTATTTATGCGTTGGTAAAAGCTCTTTGATATGGTGCTTTTAATAGTATATTTGGAAAGTATGATTATAGGTTTACAAAGTTTAGCCCAAAAAAAAGCTTATTTACAGCACTAGACATATTTAGCCAGAAAGTTAGCTTTGGAAGAAAATTTAATGGTGAGACTGGGACGAATGAATGAATGAATGAATGAATATGAATGGATGAATTTGTTTTGCAATATAAGATAAAACTGAATACATTTAATATGGTTCAGAATGAATTGAAGCATTTATTTTGCTGCACATGACTATACAGAAGAACCGAATGAATATAGTTTATTGGTAAGAACAAAAAAGGAAAGAATGATTGAATGATTATTTTAATTAATAACATGCTTTAAAGTTACCTTCATAAAGACTTCTAAAGGTAAAATATGTCAAGATTCATATATTTTACATTGTGTACACTTCAGAAATAATATTGTAAAAATCGCTTTTGGTAACTAAAACACCATATATTACCCAGAACCACCTGTGCACATGGCCAATCATACCTCCACCACTCTTTTCATTATTTGCAGGGTATGCCATTCATCCAAGGCATACAATACCATACATGCAGCCCTATATGAGCACCCAACCTCCTCAGCACATTGCCTGTTTGCCATTGTCAAACAGAGGCCACATACACTGATAATAGACCCCTATTGGACACCTCTTGCCCCATCAGAAGGGTCTATACATATTTGACTACACAGCCCGGAAGCAGGCCAGTGTGACGTCACCAATAATTGCAATCGATATGAAAATAATATTCCAGGTACTTGAGGTACTGATGGATGGATGGATGGATAGAAAGATAGATAGATAGATAGATGGATAGACAGATAGATGGACAGACAGATAGATAGACAGAGATAGATAGATAGACAGATAGATAGATAGATAGATAGATAGATAGATAGATAGATAGATAGATAGACAGATAGATAGATAGATAGATAGATAGATAGATGGATAGATGGATAGGTACAAAAGCCTCACGTATGTACACATATCTTACATTCCTAACAACACTGTCAGCATGAAATTTGGAGCAAATTGTTTTGTGAGGCGCATTGTAAAACCGGGATTGACAGGCAATTGATATATTCACTTTTATACAATTGATATACTTTAGTCTAGATTCAAACTATAGGCTGCAACAAGACCCATGTGAACTTTAAATCATGAAATCACTAATGGAACCCACTTTATAACCACTATAATTTTATATTTTGGCCTCTCATTTTTGGGCATAGTTGTATTCTATCATTGTATAATACCTCACTTTTAGGGCCAGCTGTTAAGATCAGTAAACTTTGCCAGAGTGGTCTAATTAATGGCGATGTTCCACTGTGTAAAGATCAAATTGATATAAGCTCAAACAGATGCATCATATAAATTAATTTTTCAATAAAATTATATTGAGCAGGGTGACCCCTCTCAGACGAAGATGATATAGGCCTACAATTGAATCATTCCCATTATTAAAACCACCTCACCATTAAGTTAGTTTTATCTAGAATCACCAAGATGTGTTGTTACTAATGTTACTATATATACCTCACAATTAAGACCATTTCATTAATTAGTACCAATACATTTCCACTATAAGACTGCCTGTAAGCCTACTGTCAAGCTTTTCTGTATTGCTCTGATTTTTGCATTTGACACAGCAGCTTCATGTATTTGACATACACTTGTGTTGTTCTGAGTTACAGCTGGCTTTTAAGGTGACCCTTACGTGACAAAACGCCGCTATGTTGGGGTATTATCGCCCGAGCAACAGTCGGCCTGTATTATGGCCAGAAGCTAAAAAGGGTTGGGGTCAACTAGGCCACGAAAAACCCCATGCAACAGATGACAATATTAATGTATCGAATATTGTTCACCGTGCAGACCTAATTGTATGGTGAAAAATATTTGTGTGGTTTTTTTTTCCCTATAAGCAGAACTTTTGTTTGGAAATTATTCACACTAGAAATTATCAGCTCCACAAAGTGTTTTGGATATAATATTTATGGATGACAAGTAGTATTTTTTAAATGTCAAATAAGGAATAAGAACATCTACCTTGGTACAGAGTATGGTGTTTTGTAACCTTTTACAGTATTCTTACTTGTTAAGTTTCCATTATACTGGGTTCCATTAGAAAAACGAACGTACAATGATCTTATGAAATGTCCTTAATAGTTAAAGTATCTGACAGTGATCCCACTGCATTGAATACAGTTGCTGCCAATAGTAAGTAAAGTACACTACTGTGCAGATATGTATTTTACTTCATTCTCTTGAACTAGGCTTGATCATCTCAGAGCTCATGACAGTGTTATGTCAAGCTCTGGACAGGAATTTGCAAGGGTAGTGTCAGATTTGGGATGACAAAACACAACATTATAGCATCTCCTTTTCTCACTTATAAATTACATTGCTTGACTCACCTACACTGCCTAGCACTCTCTTTTTTCATCTCATGTTTCTTTTATAGACTCTCAGGTTGTTGCTGCAGCATGCTGTTGTTACCTAACACTATTACGTAACATAGTTACACCCATGGCCATGGCCATTAAGCATAAAAAGCCTTTGGTGACTAACACAAAAATGGCATAATGAAATCAATGGCAGTGACCACATGCATGCTCAAGTGCTCTGGGTGGATTGATTGTCAGAGGAACGTGTTGAATGCTATTGACCAGTCAGATCTGCAGGTTGCTTTGGCTATGCAGGAAGTCAGGCCACAATTACAGAAAACCATGCACTGGGAGTCACTTGATGTAGCCTAATGGAGGAATGGCAGGACTATATGGTAGAGAGGAGAGGAGAGGAGAGGAGAGGAGAGGAGAGGAGAGGAGAGGAGAGGAGAGGAGAGGAGAGGAGAGGAGAGGAGAGGAGAGGAGAGGAGAGGAGAGGAGAGGAGAGGAGAGGAGAGGAGAGGAGAGGAGAGGAGAGGAGAGGAGAGGAGAGGAGAGGAGAGGAGAGGAGAGGAGAGGAGAGGAGAGGAGAGGAGAGGAGAGGAGAGGAGAGGAGAGGGGAGGAGAGAAGAGGAGACTAGAGGAGACTAGAGGAGAGAAGAGAAGAGAAGAGAAGAGAAGAGAAGAGAAGAGAAGAGAAGAGAAGAGAAGAGAAGAGACGAGAAGAGATGAGAAGAGAAGAGAAGAGAAGAGAAGAGAAGAGAAGAGAAGAGAAGAGAAGAGAAGAGAAGAGAAGAGAAGAGGTACACGTAGAGAAAAGCAAGACGGTATAAGTAAAGATATAGAGGGTTATTAGTGGAATGGAAATGGAGGTGGAAAAAGTAAGGTACACTAGGAAAAGTTCGTAATATGTTAGCTTATTTACGTTTGCCATGGATGCCGAAATTGTTACTAGGAACTCCAATCCCTGTTTATGAGCTAAATCTCACCCAACAAACGTCAAAAGAACTCATCAACTTCCTATCATGGAGAGAAATTGTGAGGTGGTTTCTTTGGTTAAAGCAGTTACTAAATCAACCAGTACCCACACCCTTCTGAGAATTGGAGAGAGACTTTAGATCATATTTGGGCAAACTTCTGAATTTCCAGTGATCTATGTGAGTGACCAGCCTTGTAAGCAATGAAATAGAAATCAACAAATCAAATCAGGATTCCGTGATTACATTTCATAAGTGTTGCACTTCTCTCTGATATTTCGTGATGAATTGATGAACTCACAACTATTTGAAGCATGACCTCGGCCAAGTCCAAATTTCTGTGGGGGACAGAGGTCACGTGATATCAAAGCTGAGCTCCCATTGGCTGACAGTCTCGCGGTGATTGAAATCACACAGCACGCGAGAAACGGCGAGATGTACATTATCTGCCATTATTGATATTTTCCAATCATGATTCTCTCTCCTAGTATGAACCCCTGAGAGTTGGATCCTGTGGATCCTGCGCAGCTTGCAAATTGTTAGTTTAACACCCCAATATATCACGTGATATTTTAACCCCCTTCTTATGCAACAGGGTTGATTAGTAGGCCACAACCACGCGAGATATGAGATATGAAGATTACATGATTTGTGAGATATGAATAAAATTCATGAGGACCAAATCCTAATTCATTTCATATCTATAAATCTAAAGGGTTTCCTGTATATGAAGTGTTTCTTAGTCAGACATAAGATAGTAAAATATTCATTAAATAGTTACTGTAGACCAATAGACGGAAGAACTCCGCAAGACAGACCATTGTGGTAGTCTTAATATTGAGGTGGCCATAGGCCTAGGTATATCTAGGTTGATCACAACTTTAAGACGAGTCTTAAAAACGAGGTTTTTTCTTACGTTGGATGTTTGATTCATAAAGAAAATTACAATTGGTTCAGATGAAGAAAGGTTTCTAGTAATGGTTGACTATGCTGAAGCAAGTTGGCCTAATATAGATGTGGGTATTTCTCATACATTTCAGACCCAGAAAAAAAGTCATTTTTCAAAACTAAACCTAGAAAATCAATGTCAGATTGCATAATCAATCAATCAATCAGTCAATACATCAATCTGTCGGTCAATCCATGAATCAGTCAATCAATCAATACATCAACCTGTCGGTCAACCCATGAATCAGTCAATCAATAAATCTATCAATCAATCAGTCTATCTATCTGTCTATCTGTCTATCTGTCTATCTATCTATCTATCACAAAATATAGCCGTAACAATAAAATATTTCTTCACAATACAGTATCCGTTAACAAACATAAACAAAAGACATCATAACTTTCATCGTCAATCTAAAACAACCAACATACTTTGGAGAAACCAGAAAAAGTCAGTGCAGAAGCAACAGTGTGTAACATGATGGAATCACCCAGACAAGCTGTTTTGGGGGGTAGTTTAAAAAACCCCTCTGGATGGAAATATGGAGGAGCTACAAGTCATTTGAATTGCACCCCCTGAAGGCAATTTCATACCTTATGGTTTCATAAAGGAAGCCATTACAGCTTGGTGAACATCCAGGCAGCTGCAGGGACTGCTTGAAAAGGAGTATTTCAAGGCGGTGTCATCGGGCCTATTGCTGTTCACATAGGGACTTCCAATGGTTGGTTGGTTGGTTGGTGGGTTGGTTGGTGGGTTGGTTGGTTGGTTGGTTGGTTGGTGGGTTGGTGGGTTGGTTGGTTGGTTGGTTGGTTGGTTGGTTGGATGGATGGATGGATGGATGGATGGTTGGTTGGTTGGTTGGTTGGTTGGTTGGTTGGTTGGTTGGTTGGTTGGTTGGTTGGTTGGTTGGTTGGTTGGTTGGTTGGTTGGTGTGCTGGTTGGTTGGTTGGTGTGCTGGTTGGTTGGTTGGTTGGTTGGTTGGTTGGTCGGTCGGTCGGTCGGTCAGTTGGTTGGTTGGTGTGCTGGTTGGTTGGTGAGTTGGTTGGTTGGTTGGTTGGTTGTTGATTGGTTGGTTGGTTGTTGATTGGTTGGTTGGTCCGTTATTTGGTTGGTTTCAAATGTGAGAATAAATTTAGTTTCTCTTTTTCAAAGGAAGTATAAATTGTATTTAAAAGTACTTCTTTGAATTCTGACTTTTGCTGATTTGTAATTTTCTTCTCTGTGAACTAATTCAAAGTGCAATTCTTCTGGCATTGTGAAGGGCCCACTTTGGCAAAATAATGCGAGTCAGTTGAAGGACGAATTAAGGCAACTTCAGACAAATTCAGGCAAATTTATCCTTCAGGGAAAGGAGATTATCCTTTTGTACTTGTTTAGAAGCAACTGGCTTTTGTTCACAACTAAAAATTGAACTCTTGTAAACACCAGGGAATTAATGATTGCAGTTCACACGGTCTCTGGGGAACATGGGGTTTATTGTTGATAAAAAACTTGAAAAAGACATGAGATTTTTTTAAAACACCAGCACGAAAAAAGTGGAATAAAAAAAGTCTGAAAGCTTGCGTTTGGCCCTCTTTCTGCACAGCACAATAACAGAGCTTAGTGCTCTGTTTAAAAGACGAACTAATTTAGCTCGCGCAGGGAATTTACGGCTAGTGGACTGCTAAATTCGCCCGCGTAGTAATCTTAGCAAATTATGCTGCTGAGTGGCGAAATGACGGTTCGAGTCTTGTAATTTTCGCCCCTGTGGGCGAAACGTCTAAATAGGCACTAATGACGTATTGTGGTAATTGCACAGTGCGTAAAAGTAAACATGCTCAAGAGAGCAATTTTGGGCCTCAAGTCGAATCGGCCTCTTCAATTGGACCTTTTGGTTTCAAGGGGACGAAACGACCAGGCTTGTGAGCGATAATAGAGAATTTGTCGCAGTTCGCTAGCCCCCTAAATTAGCAGTCTCTATGGAATTTTAGGAGCAACGCAACTCAGAATAGCTAAACTGGCGAACCGAATGTAAATAGCAACAACTGGTTATATATTGATTGGGAAAAAAATGGCCAAAATTTGCCTTTTCGTTTCTTAAAATTGTTCCGATACATACATAATCCACTTGTAGATATTTTGTCAAATGCTTCAAACTTTTATTTCATAATATTTTGTTAATCATTCATTGCAAATCTACAATAGTTAATTCACTGGGTGGTGGTCAAGGCATTGCGTAGCTAATCGGAAGGTCCTGGGTTCGCCAAGAACAGTCTGAGAGCTCTGAGTCTTCGGAAGTCTGAAATGGCAGTGAATTAAAATCGATGCTCATCCAGAGGCAAGAATAAGACCCTTCCATGAAGTAAATGTGTTCCATGGTTTGCCTTATCATCTCATCATTACGTATGTCTCTGACGGCCATTTATACAATTGAATAAACTTCTGTCAATTAATACAATTCAGTAAATACAATGCAATACAATACTGTACAATATAATACAATACAATAAAGACAATCAGCCAAGCTATTCTAGTACAATATATTCTTCATAATACATTTAACTTTGCTAGTAAGACCACCTCACTATGCTTAAAACAGTGAACTAACTCAAATGAATATCTTTATGTTCTAGTGTACTGAATTGTACACGGCTTCAACGGGCTTTCTTGGGGTGCTTACCCAGCCAAAAG
Source organism: Alitta virens (assembly GCA_932294295.1). Classification (NCBI taxonomy): domain Eukaryota; kingdom Metazoa; phylum Annelida; class Polychaeta; order Phyllodocida; family Nereididae; genus Alitta; species Alitta virens. The sequence goes on from OW028582.1 coordinate 32,628,968, forward strand.
GGTGAATCAGGGGGGTAAAAGAGGGTCAAATGTCAACCCTTTCCATTTGTAGGACATGCTGACTCGAGGAAAATTGGTGCAGTCCCAGAAATATCACAAGAGCAAACATGTTCACGGGGGAAACTCAGTTATGGCCCACAGCAACAGGCAGTGTCAATAGTCTAGTGAACCTATTAACTCATGTGCAGCCTAATCTTGGGACTATTCTGTCAGTCACAATCTTTCTCAAGCTCTTATGTGGTGTTTGAGAGTCTCAGAGCAGCGGATTATAAATAGATGCTGTAGTATGGCATATATGAATAAATAATAATTGCAGTTTTTTACTGCTGGTATAGTGTTTCAAAAATTGTTGCTCTTCTATCTTCCACTTGTTATGCCTTCTTCTCCTTCTTCTTCTTTTACTTCTTCTGCTCCGTCTTTCCTTCCTCTGGTTCGATTTATTCATTCGCCCTTTCCTTCTTTCGTTCTTCTTATGTTCTTTATTATAGCTTTCTTTTCTTTTTCTTTCTTTCGTTCACTTTCTATGTACCGTAACGGAGGGTATTTTCGACAGGGCGGATATTTTCGACACTCACATTGAAATGTTAACAATTTATTTTATTTTTTCTTAACATTTTAATTTGAGTGTCGAAAATGTCCGCCCTGTCGAAAATACCCTTCCCAACGGTACTTTCTTTCTTCCCTTTCTTTCTTTCTTGGTTTCTTTAACTTTCTCTGTACTGTGATCACTTAATTTAAGTAAGATATGTATATTGTTGTGTCATGACCTCTCTAAACGTTATGTAATCAGTTGATCTACACTTAATAGGTAAACAATCAAGCTTCACAGGAAAACATCATACCTTGAAACTTTATTGGCACACAGTTAAGTATTAGACAAATGGATAGATAGATAGATAGATACATAGATACATAGATAGATACATAGATACATAGATAGATAGGTATTATTCACTTTGATATGTAGATAATTTCCTTTCAGAGCCTTATATAGTTTACTACTAAATAACAATAATATTCTTTCATTCGTTTTTTTTTTCTTTGTGGGATGCAATCTTCGATCACTTGTTCCCTCGCTCAATGCCTTGCCGCCCTTTCTTGACCTTTGACCCCACTTCCTGCCCTCTGACCTTGCACCCCACGCCAAGGGCACCATGTCAACCCACTAGCAAAAAAATATCAATGGCGCAGCGTCTCAACGATAGCTCAATCATGTATGAGCTTTGTATGAAATAGGCAGACTTTTGGGTAAAAATAAGTTTTTTTGTTGATGTTTTGATATGTTGGTGCTTTCGTGCTTTTTTGGGACTTTCGTAACATTTTCATCGTTGATTGTTTTATTCAACCAGCCAGACATGCTGGCGACTTTGAGATGTTAAAGCACACTCTATGTAGACGGATAAAAAAAGAATTGATAAACAAGTAAATAAAACAAAAATCAAGCCATCAGACTCTTTGACAAAGACTACTAGAAACTAAAGAAAATACATACACATTGCACACACTGATTGATTGACTGACTGATTGACTGGCTGACTGATTGACTGATTGACTGGTTGACTGACTGGGTGACTGGATTATGATAATATCAACGCAGTTAGCCAAAGGGTGGCTTGCTACGAGACTTATTTCTCCAGTTGAACTTACTGTGGAATGCACTCATCATTATCTCATCTTTTACCGTCGAGCAGAGAGATCGTGGTTTACTGTGGTTAAAGCGGATTATGTTTTATAAAAACCTAATAGGTCCTAAATAACTTAAATCCGCATCGTGTATAGTCCAAATGTGCAGCACACCTCTTTTAGACCACCGCGTCATCAAGATCTCAACTTTGGACCAACCTCTATTTGTTTGCCATTACAGTATATTTAGTATCACTATTAAGACCACTTCACCAGTATATATCATTGCAAAGGGTGGGCTTTTAAATGGCAGGTTACTCTCTAAGTACTTGGTATGGTTTTGTTAACAGCTGACTGAACTGAACAGAACTTTACTATCTAAACGAATATAGTGGAAGTTAGTTCACACGGATATATATACAGTATTCCAAACTGGAGTTGGGATATTTTACTTGCCTCAGCATGGACAACCAATTGAGACAGTCAGTCAAGCATCTAGCTGTACTTGCATGACAATGATCACTCAACACAAGGAATTATTACAAGAAAAGACCCAGGAATTACAAGAGAAAAAAAAATCATCTTTGCGTGATGGCCTGCCTTTCCATCTCTCTGCTCTTGCCTTTTTTCTCTAGATTTGATAGCAGGCCTAACCCTGTTCAATCAGTATTAATTTTTGTAATTGTACAAATTTACGGCTTCATGTAATGAATGAATGATGAGCTAGGTATTTAAAATAAATTATACCAATGCAATCTACACTATGCAAGTAATTTTTGTTCTCATTTATTCAAACTTAGCTTTGTTCATGTCATGAAAAAAAAATTCTTGAAAAGGGTACTTTGTCCATGAAGTTCATAAGACAGTCACTTGCAGCATAGGTGGCAGCAGTGCATGGAGTTGTGGAACAGGCTATTCATCTGTTAGGAATGTCCAGAGAGAGGCGAAAGGGTTGAATGGCCATTAAAGGGGTATTTAAATAAGCTTGGCAGGGGGTGAGTTAGCTGTGTGCCCCGCACGAGCCAGGCGCGTGCAGTAGTGTTTACCACGCAGGCTTATTATGCTATGCACGCGCGATCTGAACGCTGATTGGTCGCTGGGTGTTTGATTGACAGCTCAAAGCGTCGTGTGTTGCTGAGGCCACGCCCATTCGTCTGCTCAGTGAATTTAAGCGCCAACAGGTCTGATTTTGCCTCAGAAGCATGTTGAATGAGAGGCTGAGAGGGTGTGAGGCATCGATTTGGAGTCCACATCATTTTCGGGGCCTTTTTAAGGCTTAGACGAGCGCTGGGAGGCATTTTTGGAGTGTTTTACAAGAACTCATGAATTGAAGACAGTTGGCAAAGCAGTTTTCATAAATAAGCTTCACAGGGACATTAATATCTTTCGGATTATCATAACATCTTGAAGACAGTTAATAACCTTTTTTAATAAAGGTTATTTAACATTACGTAACCATGCCTCGAAGTTTTCTAGTCAAAAAGACAGACAAAGGGAAGGACAGACATGAAAAATACAGCCAAAAGGACAATTCCATCTCTTCAACAAGAGAGTGCACTACCCAGGATTTCAGAGGGGTGCAAGGTGATCACGTGACCGAAATTAAGGAGTTTAAGGAGGCCTTAAGACCAGCTGTCATAGTGGAAACAAGGCAGCGGATAGAAGAAGATTATAAAAGGGTGGAAATTTGTGATGATCAGCAAAGCCTACACAGCCCTTCCACAGATGAGGGGTACTCAGAAAGCCCCCTTCACAGGCAGTCCCCCACCCCAAATGGGGTGAATAGACAGGGGTCTGTTAGTCCTACATATTCACCTCACATGACACCCCCTCCTAGAGAAGTATACGCCGAGACAAGGAGTCCAAGACCACCTAGTTCCAGGGGTCACTATGCTGTGTCAGAATTGTCTGAAGACCACTCAGAAACAGACAGACACACAGACAGAGATGACAATCTATCTTCTCCTCACGATGCTTACATTTTGAATTACCATTACTCAAGAGATATTAGAAATACAAATGAGCACAGAGACTCTCCTCAACACCACCACCCAAACAGGACTGCAACTTTCCGACAGACTTCTCCATCACCCCCTAGAAAGCAGGAATACTACCATGACACCCAACCAAGACCTCTGGACACTTATTACGAGAGATACAGCAGGCTTGACGCTTTTCAGGCAAGCTACGGTAGAGGTGACGGCCATCCCCGAGCCCGCGAAGAGGTGTACGGCCGAGCAGAGAGCCCAGCTAGGTCCCGGTCCCCCCTTGACCTGACTGTGCGATCCAATGCTGAGCCAGTTGCCAATGCTGTGGCCCCGTTTACTCCAGCTATACCTAACCTATCCGCGAGGTTGTCTAATGGTAAGTTGTATACCTTAACCTATTACATAATTGCCTTTAATTAGCCTTAATTAACTTAAATTGTAATAGGAATATCTACTGTATTGTAATGTGAAGATTTACTGCAAATTCTACATTGCTTAAGAATAAGAGTTCCTTTGATAGGATAGGATAGGATAGGATAGGATAGGATAGGATAGGATAGGATAGGATAGGATAGGATAGGAAGTTAATGGTTCATCTCCCAAAAGTTTACATTTTCATCGTACAAAACTAACTGTACTCACCTTCTTATATAGTATCAGCATTTATTTTCAATATAATACTATTTATGAACTGAACAACACTTTGAAACAACCGGTACTTTCAAAAACACAATGTATGACCTGCTATGCAACAATGTTTACACTGATGACATGCATGCGAGCATATTTTGCTATAAAAACGTTGCCGCAATTATACACGCGTTACAATGGCTAGAAAAATTTTCAGTTTTCATATATCTGAATACACAGCATTCTGGCTAACCTGTTTGAACTAGATGCCAATATCCTTATAATCCAATTATACAATTATTTGATGAAGTTATATGGTGAACGTGGGGTGTTGTTAATTATGATCTTATTTTAAGTTGCCCAATTCGTCAAGTTATGTCTCAAGTCATTTATAAGTTTTTGACGTATTTAAGCAACTGATAGAGGCAGACGTAATTATGAGATGGTGATATAATGGGTCCCTTTTTGTACGTTGTTAATCTCATAGTCTGTGTTTTATCATAAAAGTAATAAATCAGTATTTCACATGAAATTCTGTGTGGTGTAAAGAGTCGAATTATTTGGTGTGAAATGGGAGGGGTGCGCAAAGTACATTTATTGGCAGAAATGGGTTAACAGAACTGTTTATTAAATCAGAAATAAATCTCGACAGTAACTTTCAGCAAATATTTCTAGAAATGTAATTATTACATGTAGCCAGACTGAAAGGAGTAGAAAGACAGATAGACAGACAGACAGCTAGACAGATGGTGTCCAATTTCTCATCTATTTCATGCAATTTAATATTGAGAAAAGTTCAAAGTCAAAATGTTTATTATATCTTACTCGCTGGTTATTGCTGAATCCAGAATTGTTGAAACGAAAATTTATAATAAACTAAATCAAAACCAATTTCATTTAATTTGGCCTGTTGATATCAAGTTTCCCATTGGCTTGTTGTATCGAGCTGACCAACTCGGAAAGAGACCCGTATCATGAATAACTAATAGTTGAACTCGTGATTTCGTCAATTACTGTATGTTATGTTCATCGGTGTGTGACTGCTCACTGAACTGTGACGAGGGGGTGAAATTTCCCCGGTTGAATGTTGCATTGGCTGCATTTTAATTGAAGTAAATGCACTTGTTTGTGATAAGCACTTTGGAAAAATAACAAATATTGCTTACAGTGAAAGTTTGAAAATGACAAATGGTAGTAATATTAATTTCATTGCATTTAATTTTATTTTATTTTTTCAAAATGATGATAAAATTTCATTCAACGAAGTTTCTGAATAACGGATAAGCCAATTTGGAATGACTATTTGTTTGTATATCCTTTCAATAATAAAGTAGGGGCCTTTGAATTAAATCTGTTAATAGCGCAAGCTCACAAAATACAAAACCAGGTTCGGGGAGAATGAACATGTGATTCATGTCACGTGATAAACATGTTCAACCAGTACAAGATCTAAACCTAAGATCTGTAATTGAACCAATGCCAAACAGCTATATTTATTGGTTTGAAATACACTGAATTATAGTTATTGAACCATTTTGATTTTTCAAATTTTGGTCAAAGCTACCTCAATGAAGATATACATAGTAAGTCTTTTTATGAATTTTATGAATATTTGGTAATAATTGTGGTCTGATAAATGACAGCTGGCTTTAGGGTGAGATTCTGTTGTCTGTGATGACGCTTTTTGATGCCCGTGAGGTGTGAATACTAACATCACAATAACCCCACTTAATTATTTATAAGAACTTGTTAATTATTACTAAGCGAATGCTTTTTTATTGGAGTGTATCGATAATTATTGAGTTTTTTCTTTGAGTTGTCAAATGCAACACCAGCTACCGCATCCATGCACTGATTTGAGATGCTCCCGAAACAGGAATTAAAGTTTAATAAGTTCATTGTTCGCCCAGTTACTTTTAATGGTACATCGCCCCATCCTATAAGGGCTGTAAATAATACATTTGATGCGGGGCACACCATTCAGGGTAATTTCGATTTTCTAGCTCTTTTGGAATTTGTATAATGATATAAATAACGACACACTTGTGGCAGGGCCTGATTTATCAATAACCGATCGAGGTCGATAGAATTCCAATTGATCTGTGAGACGGGCTAGGATTGACAGTGTGACAGTAACGCAACAATCGGCTGATCTAGCCTTGCTAACAACCACCTGTGTTGCTAAGGGAGGGTCACAAAGTAAACAGGTGGTTTCCCAAAATAAAGTACCATTTACCCCGCTATAAGACTTCCTTAATATTTAGCAAAAGTACCATTTTACCCCGCTATAAGACTTCCTTAATATTTAACACTTAAGATTATTAAGATCAGTTATGATTGCAATTGTGTGCTAATCATTGCAAGTGACCTCACTATTAAGACCACTTCGCTATTAGGGCCTCAATGTCTCAATGCTACTGGGTCTGAAACTTAATCAGCTTAAATGACCAGCTGCCAGAGGCACAGGTTATGATGAGATGATAAGGTAGCTTGGAGTCCACACCATGTCACACATTTATCTCATGGGCGGGGTATTTCACTTGCCTCAGCATAGACACCACATTGGAAGTACACTATTAGGTGCCATTGTATTTAAGAAAATAGTGAACTTACGAAATTAATTGTAAATATTTATACAAACAATTTTCATCACATCAATATTACGATTGTAATAAATCATGTATCTCTATCCCATTTTTGTTCATTTAGGAAATAGATTTTTCATCAATTAAACATAACAACAGAAAATATCATTTACACTTCAGTCATGCATGTATTTACAGCTTTGCAATCGCTTTTTATTCTGTATGACAAGTCTCTATGTTTTATTAATTCGACTTGTCAAACCTATTGCCTCACTGCACAAATTCAATTGCCCAGGAGTCAGTTTACTGCCTTGCTATCAAATGTCAATGCGCGCAGAACTATTTTATTGAGTCATGCACAACGTCTAGTTTTACTGCGCGTTGCCAGAATTTCAGAAAAATATAGTTGACAAATTTGATTTTGCTCACAATTTTTCCCTTTAAAAATTTTAAATAACTTTTTTGTGAGTTCTAGATTTAACCTCATGCAATTTGCAGTTTTTCCAAAACGCAATTTGTCGATAATCTTATGCAAATTAGCCCTATTAGCATGGAGCTCTTCATGACGCTGTCCAGGACGTTGTGACGTAGCCCGCGACGCTGTAATTTACGTCATGGCGTTGCGTGTGTACGGTTTCTGAATATTGGACTTTTCGCACGCATAGTGTTGAAGAAAAAACTGGATATTTCAAAATAATGCTATAATACTGAATATTATTAATTTGCCTTACGAAATAGTGAAAATTGTGTTGATATTAAATTGATGATTGAAAACATTGAATTCTGAAAATTGTTTTACATAAAATGTATTTTGACAAGAAATTGATTAAGTTGAATAGACAATCAAATAAACAAATAGAGAAAATTAAAATTAAGTAAATTGAGCAAATTTCATGTATTGTAGTTTTAAAAATAACATAATCAGGAACACATACATCTTTAAAGTAAAGCACTCGTTTGTGAGGCAAGATCATTTATTGCAAAAGTATTAGGTGACATTTTGCACCTTGTGTCAGTCATTCCAGTGCCCCTGATCAACAACACAACAGACTGGGTAGGACACTTCTATCTACTGAATTGTTTAACACTGTATGCTAGCAACTGTGGCACAAAATAAACCCCTGTCCCCATAAATCAGTCTATAATTCCGGTACATAGCAGTTACCAATGATACCCATTTAAAGCGAAATTGTCTGCAATTAAATCCAATCTAGTGACTCTCTTTGCTCGGGAAAATCGAAGTGTTAACTGTAGTCTCATTTTGGATCAACTTTTAACAATAATACGTGTAATTCCGATTGAAAGGCCAGGAAATACTACATCTTTCCTTCGTAATTATGACCCCTGTAATTCGACCCTCTCAAAAATACGATAAATATACAGCCAGGTAGCTCCTAGGGTGTTGCAGTTTGATAAATTGTAAACAGACATGGACTGAAATCAGAAAATAAAATGGGAGGGGCACCTATGTATTAAGCATCTTACATTTGCCTTTATCATAATTTAGATCACAGCACTGTTCATAATATACACCATTATTTATAGTTCTACGTTTTTAAATTATATTTTTTATATTTTATTAATATATGAACAACAACAAAATCTTGAATCAACATAGATACTAATAATATAGATGAAAAAATTTCTTTAAATTGACTGACTGACTGACTGACTGATTGACTGAATGAATGACATCACATTGTACTTTGGATGACAATGTACCATAAATCTTTGAAACTCTTGTGCCTCCAATACAGACAATTAACGTTCCATTTGGCTTTTTAGATGATAGCTTAATTGCTCAATTTTGACACAGTTTAATTGATACAATTAAAAAATAATCAATTGCAGCTGTTGACACCCAATCAATCAACTTTGTTCAACCTCATATGACAGCATGTGCTTGTGCCCGTGTGTACAGATATACATAAATGTGATTACGTAACATGAAATAAAGTATTATTATGTACATATTTAGAATTGAATTATTACTTAGTATTCTGTAATAAAATTATTGATATCATTCCGTTGCAACAGACATTCAAATTTTCGACATCAAAATCCTAAAAACTTAGTCTAGACATTTATGGCCAGACCCCGTGTATATCTATGCACAGCACCCCTCTGCTACAGCCAGGGTCTATTTGAGAACGAGGCAGCAGCAGCTTAATTGTGACGTCACAATTTATTGGGTGCACTATTGATTGTGATGATGGAGCAATTGAGAGGCGCTTGAATGGAGTATAACAACAGGTGACAGTATAGTGCCCTGCCTCACACTAGAAAAAGTCAATGCATAAAAGCCCCCCACCCCCAGGGCTACAAAGGGGTATGTGAAAGCAGACTGACCATGCAACAAATGGCTTAGGAGAAAGATTTAGAGAGTTGTGAAGAACAGATAGACAGATAGATAGACTGACTTGAAACATGCATATTTACAGAGAGAATGACTGGCTGACTGACTGACTGGCTGACTGAATGGCTGGCTGGCTAGCTGGCTGGCTGGTTGGCTGGCTAGTTGGCTGGCTGGCTGGCTGATATTTGTAAAATACCAGCCATTTTAAACATCTAACTGACTTTTTAACTTGATTCTAACTTTTCCATTACAGCAAAAGTTATGCTTGAGCATAACTTTGAGTTATACAAAAATGGTTTGGTTTGTGCACTGTACTTGGCACTACTAATCTGAGCATTAGGCAATTGATATAAACCAATAAAGATAGGCAGACGTCACGATGAGATGATAACTACCCAGCTGATAACTTCCAGCATTATGATTGTCCAAAAAATAACCCAAAACTCTCAAAGATATTGTACAGTGTCTTAACCACAAGGCAAGTCAGCTGCACAATTCCACTGTCATACTCTGTGGTAGACCTAGCACCAATACCCCTGCATTATCATACATTGATGACACCCCTCATACAACGGGGACACTTTTGTTGCTGGTGACTCTTCCTCGTTGCTAACGACGCTCAGTGGTTGCTAAGGATAATAGGGGTGCATCAAACCTATATTTAGACCAGGGGAGAACCAGTCATTAGGGTAAATTGGAGCAGTTGAGTATGGGTACAATGCAATTTTGAGGGGTGGCTCTCAGAACAGGCCATTTATGGTAGTCTATAACAGTGAGTCACTAGTTTTACAATGCATAAGAATCAACAAGTAATGAGGGTTAAGGTAGTTATTAAGTTGATATCAAGTAGTAATGGATGTTAATAAAGGTATTAATGGGTGTTTGAGGTAGTAATGGATGTTATAAAATAGTAGCACCAGTGTGCATTCCTTGTAAAAACGTTTATGACAGAAAAACAGATTGTGTGTCATAAAGAAACATAGACAGACAGCTAGCCAGACAGACAGCTAGACAGCCAGACAGACAGCTAGACAGCCAGACAGACAGCTAGACAGACAGACAGACAGTTAGACAGCACGACAGCTAGACAGACAGACAAAAACCGAAAGATATAGTTTAATTAGAAAGGCTGCAATTAAATTTTTTTTTTTTTTATATCGAGAGGATCTCTGGAATAAATGGTTGGTTTTAATATATGAACTTCTTTTAATTGCAATCAGCATTTGGACTTATGATTAAATATTGGGTGGTCTTTACAAAAGGGTTCTACTGTAAACTACATGTATTCAAATCAAAGCATGTTTATTAATATTCATAAGATTTGGTAAAAGGTCATGTGCATTTTGTAGTTACTGATTGCATATTAACAATGACATAAAATGCAGCGAAAGTGGCATGATAATGTTACATGTAATTAACTCTAATGTTGTTATTGTTAGGGGGCAGCATTGACATTTTGTACATAAAAAGAAAAAAAAAAACTCCATGCTGTAACAAAATAAAATTAAATTTGCTACATCAGCATGTGAGGCTATGCAATGCATATGAACTAAAAATGCCTACAAACTGAATACCAGGTTCACACAGACAATGGATGAAGTGATATTGATTGGAATAACATTTAAGGCAAATCAATTCCAATCACTTCGGATCCGTATTGAATCATTTGGTTGCCCCCAGTTCCCTCCTAAAATGCAGAATATTAAAGCAATGTTTTTGCAATGGCTCCCCAACGTGTGAATTACTAGATACTGTGAGTAACGGTTAAAAAAGGTCGATTTTACTCCCAAATAACTTTAAATCGGTTGTAATTGGTACACATATTGATGTCTGTGCCATGCTTGGATGTAACATTACAATGTCACAAGTGAGTTTAGCGAAAGCATGACAGTATTTGGGTCACTCTGCTTCATCTTGGCTGAATGTGTTATGTGAAGCATATTCAGTTAGTCAGCCAGTTAGACAGTCAGTCAGTAAGTCAATAAGTCAATAAGCTAGTCAGTCAATCAGTCAGACAGTCAGACAGTCAGTCAGTCGGATTTTTTGATGGCCTGGCTTGCCCATTTATAAGTTTGTTTATTAAGAATAAATTTTAATTGAGAGAGTACTAATTTATTCATTACCAAATATTTGCACAATGATTTGCATTAGTTTATTTAATTTCCACTTTGCCCATCGCCTTAAAAAAGAAAAGAAAAACCTCCTAAGCTCTTAATTATTTGAGCTTCCATGTTAATCAAGTGGGATTACTTTTCCTAATTGTTTACGTGACATCATAATGAGGCTGGATTGTTTTCTCACAACCAATTGTTTTTTAGTGAGGACAGTTGGCCTCGGTTTGGTGTGAGAGCACGTGACACCATTGTTCAATTGAGATTGTTTATTTATTGATCAGTTGCTTAGAAACACCTGTTGGGGGACAGGTGGGGGGACGACAGAGCCATCTAGTGGGAGAGCGATGGTCTAGTGGGGTGAAGGTCACGTGGTATTGTAGAAGTGTACTTTTAAAAACCAGAACAAATGCAAATTAGGATAACTGTCTGCAATGAAACATCTTAAGACCATCTCACTATTAAGACCACCTCATCATAAAGGCTACTTAATTTTAACAGAACTGATTTCTCCCTACAGGGGAACCTCGGTGGTCTTAATTGTGAAGAAAATTATAATAATAAAGCTAGGCTGGTCCAAAATACATAGACATATACACATTTAGTTTGTGTCGATTTTACGAAGGGGAAACTTTAGCTAAGAGCTAGTGTCACCGTCAATAAACATTTGTATTTCAATTGTGAGGTGGACCTAGCAGAGATGTTGTTGTGAACAATGCTATCATTGTGTTTAATACACATTATAAATTAACACCACCTCATTATTAAAACCAACTATATCTACCCACTTTGAAATATCTGAAGCATAAATAGCTAAGAAACTGTGCCATTAAAGAATGTCAAAAACAAGCAAAACATTCTATTAATAAAAAATAATATTATGACAAAGATGGATATCATCCACTATAGATGCCATATCTGTTACATTTTCTCTTGAAATTCAATTTTTTTTAAATGCACTCTGTTGCATTTTTTTTTTTCGAAGCCACCTGGTCAGTGTTTCGTGTCAAAAAAGATACAACTTGTAGAACACGATTATGTCATTATAGTAATCTTCCCAGCAACAGATGGCTACGTTATTAACATCATCCAATCAGCTGATTGCATGACTTAACTAATAAAGGGACACTGATTAGTACTGTGCAGCACTATGGGATGATAGTTGCTTGCTTGCTTGCTTTGCTGTCACTTGCTTTGTTGATTGTTTGAATACAAATGCATCCATTTGCTTGACTTTATATATATACTCTGGTTGGTTGTGTAAACCTATTTTGAATTTTTGTTTTGTTATTTGATTGTTTTTATGTAACTGAATCATTACGTTGTATCTCTTGCCTTGATTGGTTGATAGGGTACTTGCATTAATGTTGTTTGGATAGGTCCATTCACTTCTGCCTGGATGGTTCCTCAGCCTCCAATCAGAAATTCCTGTATCATGAGATAAGATAAGATAAGATAAGATAAGATAAGATAAGATAAGATAAGATAAGATAAGATAAGATAAGATAAGATAAGACAAGACAAGACAAGACAAGGCAAGACCAGGCAAGACAAGGCAAGACAAGACAAGATTGCAATACGTATAGTGAAATGCAGAGTAAGACAGTAAAAGTGCAGCAGTAGGCATTTCATGTCTGTCTCCCAACCCCATTCTTTTATTAATTAAGCAACATGTACTAGAGATAGCGTGCATGGGGTTTAGGACCAGATGATTTGTGGAGACAGGACCAGCTGTTGCCAGCTTTAAGGCTAAGAGAATCACCTTTTCTTGATTAAAGGTGCAGTGCCCACCTGTGGAGTTCCTTTGATCCTCCTTGGATCCCTGTTTGATCCTTTTTTGATCACCTAGAGTATGATTAAGGGCGTCCTCAGCCAGCCCCCAGAACAGCCCTGTGTCAAGGGTTAGTTCTAAGTGGAAGGACCTTACCAGCAAAAATGTGAATTTTTTATTAGCCTTTGTTTTTGTCTACAGGATAGTGTTAAAATACTGTTGAAGCATTGAAATAAATAGCTTAAATGTCGTATAAATATCATTGTAATGCCAGCTTAGGTTAGCGCAATTCTCTACAGGTGTACCAGGTGTAAAATATATTTGTAATGAATCTACTACTACTACTACTACTACTACTACTACTACTACTATTACTACTACTACTACTACTACTATTACTACTACTACTACTACTATTACTACTATTACTACTACTACTACTACTCCTACTACTACTACTACTACTACTACTATTACTACTACTACTACTACTATTACTACTACTACTACTATTACTACTACTACTACTACTATTACTACTACTAGTACTACTACTACTATTACTACTACTACTACTACTACTACTATTACTATTACTACTACTACTACTATTACTACTACTACTACTACTACTACTATTACTACTACTACTACTACTATTACTACTACTACTACTACTATTACTACTACTACTACTACTACTACTGGTCTACTACTACTACTACTACCACTACTACTACCACTACCACTACTAGAGTAATTGTAGATTTGGGGCCTTTACTGAGGTTTTCTAATTGATAAGGTGGTCTGTAGTTTGGATAGCAGTGTAATTTATGAGATTTTTCTTCAATGCAAAATTGCACAATATTGATATTTCAAAGCTGATTTCTACTAAATCTTCACCGCAAACATGAGATCACCAGTTAAAATCACATTTAATGTGTGGTCAATTCATCTGTTATTTTGCACACGTTTTCACAGCATTAACGCAAATCAGTTGCAAATTTCAAAATTTTTCTGAATAAAAGCAAATTATATCACTTAGAAAGAGAGACTGCATGAACATATGATATCTATTATTGCTCTTTCACATGTTCTGGGGTAATTTTCTTGAATTAAATCCAAAAAAAATTCTGCAACAGTTTTTAGTCATCGCCTGTTAACCCGAGCACTTTGCTTTTTAAGCAACAAGTTTCATGAGAACTAACTCAATTCTCGCATGCTGTGTGATTCCACGAGATTCCACGAGATCACGTGACCAATGTGGGAATTACGCAACAGTTGCCCGTCACGTGATAACGTTTTAAGCGGCAGCAACAGCATTCCAAACATTTTAGGGAGAAAAAAGTTTCAAAAAGAACAAAAAAGATCAATTTCTCCCAGATCTGTAAAACTCGATGAGCCAACGACATGTCTGTTAACACTTCCGCTTGCACATGCGCAGGAGAGACCATGGTTGATTTCTGTGGCTGTTGACACGATTCATTTTGTCCATCTACCTTTTAATTTTCTTTATTTGGTTGCCACCACAAACCTTTCTTTTTTTCCGAAAAAGGCAGTGATTCCTTTTGTTTATTTCCTTCTATAGGCTTCTTTATATACATATTTATTTGTTTATTTATTTATTATGTCATATAGAGCACCTGAATTATGTATAAGTAGTTGATCAGCTATACAATATAATTTGTCTTAGTAAACTCAGTAATTTGGTTCTTAATATTTTTCTGCATAGGTGAGATAAACCATTGAAGAAAATATTATTGAGATATTGCATTTTGGCACAAAGCATCTCCCATGACAAAACATGCAAATTTGTGATCATCACATGACTTTTAAGGGCTGTTTCACTTAGTTTCACTTAAGGTTGATGCCTGTAAGATTACTCTTTGACATGCCTTCTTTTTCCTTAAGCACAATTTGGGAGTGGATAAAAAGCATAACAGGAAAGCCCACAGGTCTTTTGTTACGTTGTGACGTCATCTTCGAGCTGCTGTTACGTTCCTTTTGTCTTTGGTGGTGAAATGAACAATTTAATGTTTCAATCATGGGACACTACTACTGCTACTACTACTACTACTACTACTACTACTACTACTACTACTACTACTACTACTACTACTACTACTACTACTACTGCTGCTGCTTCTACACTACTGCTACTACTACTATTTCTACTACTGCCACAACTGCTACAACTGCTACAACTACTACTACTACTACTACTACTACTACTACTACTACTACTACTACTACTACTACTACATTATAATAATATTACAAGGACTGTATTCGAAAATGACGATGTTTTACAGTGCCTCCATTGTCTAAGATGACTAAATTAGGCCTATCATAAATTCTTTCTTCTGCGGTAATCTTTCTCATTGATTACAAATCTTGGCATTCATTGAAATCAGTGGCTGTACAATTACCCCGCATTGAAATACTATTCCATTCTTTGCAACACAAGTGTCATTCATATTACAGCATTATTAATGGAGTATCCCATTTCAAAAAGTTCCTTGTTGTGATCACATGATCACAAGTGACGTCAGAGGTCAAAGGTTACGTCAGACATCAACTTCCGGTCTGCTCGGTCGGAACCGGAAGTGCAGTGTGATTAGGTCTCGTTTCAACCCCATTTGAGGCGTTACAGAGCCAGGATGAATATGAATATTATTAATAATGAGACATTTAAAGCTTTTATAGTGAATAGTGTTTCTACTTGTTGCTCGACTGTTAAAGCAGAACTTATTAAACCTCTCTTGTCAAGGTATTTTACCACAATTGACTTTGATTGTGAGGTACTATAATAAGACCCAATGTGGCTGTACCACATGGCTTTTCTATGTGGTGTGCAGGTTATTGTGGGATATTAAAATGTTTTTGTGGTTGAAGCAAACTTGGTGGCCTTATATGACAGGATTTCCTTATAGTGAGGTGGTCTGTTAGAGAGGTTTGAAATATTGAGGTTGCAGGTTCAAATCTGTATTGTGGTATGGAGGAGTTGGGCAGAGCCTCCTGCAACCACTGCCCCACCCCACCCATGTATAATGGGCACTTGGTAATAGGCAATCACAGTGGAGGTACTGGTGTAAGCTCATAAGCCCATGTGGTTAAACCTGCGTTTTTCGATAGGGAATTGAGAAAGACTCTGGATTGGCCTGCCAAGGGTGTAATTGCTAAGTAGAAAAAATATCTATGACTCTAAGCCGAATACATAACTTTTTCGACATAATCTAAACTTGTAGTCAACTGTATTTTACTTTTAAACTGATAGAATGTTAAATTAACAGCGCTGCCATCACATGCATCTTCCTGTAGTAGGTTAGAAAAATCTTTAGTAGTGGAGACAGTAAAACACTGTTGTCCATGACCTGTGTTTAACACTGGACCATTGGGCCATTATACAGTCCTATGAATTGGACTAGCTGGCTGAATAGCATTTGGCCCCTAGCTGGTGCTATTCGAATCATAACGAGGCCACATGACATCATGGGACCCGTCAAGACATGCCTCTTTTGACGGGTACTGCAAGCACGAGATTGAGGTAGCCTGCATTGATTGGCCGCCTTGACTCAATTAACTCAATGAGAGATGGTCAGACTAGGTCGAGGGTATTCTGTGCTAGGTCCTCCATAACGAGGGTAATCGGGTTAAATTTACAGCGATTACCCCAGCAAAACAATCTAGCAGTAAGCCCCAGGTTAGCTTGATCCCCTGTCCCCTAGTATTACAGTCTGTAACACTGAGGTTGCATAAAAGTCATCTTAATGAGCCTGCTTAATTGGAAAGACGCCTTAGTTGAGATTTCCTTTTGAAGGTCTCCCTTAATTAGGCTGCAATCTCAAGTTCAAGGTCTTAGTGAGCTTTCTGTTCACTAGCTCAGCTGTCCGATGACAGTGCAAAGATTGTTGCAACTTGGCATCCTTTAGAAAAGGGGGAATGAAGTATGATGTACCAGGCAGTAAAATTAGATGTGATGAGTTAATTTTAGCTGTGAGTTTCGGATTTAAAAATCAGAGATTTTTCATTATAGATATATTATTTTATTGACAACGCAATATCAGTGCAGATACATGTGTCATAAAAAAGCAAAGGAAGAGAAGAAAATAAAATAATAATATATACATATAAATATATAGGGCTAGAGATTGTGCATTAGCGATATAGGGCAGAGAATTACACCAAACTCAGTCATAACTGTGATCTTGGGAAGAGGTGCGAATATGCAGTCATTTTGAAACAATGCAGTAAAATATGTGCTTTTCAGATGGTGACATTTCCATCAATGAGACTAAAAAATACTTTTGTCTGTTTTTCAGGTTACCTGAGAGATGCCCTTGCTACGTCATTCTACCGTGCCCTCACGACGGACATGGTACCCACTGACAGGAGTGGTCACCATGGCTACACGTCACCATACACGTCATCGCCCTCCTCCACTTCCGGTGGCCGCCTTACTCCCCAAGGAATCCCAGGATACGTGACGTCACCAAGCAGAGCCTCAGTCTCATCCATGTCGCCTACTTCCCCTCAAAAAGCACAGATGTCACCACTATGCACATCAGTGGCGCCCTCACCTACGCCTTCTCCAGCGCTCTCGATTCATTCCGATTCGGACGAAAGTATCTATAGCAGTTCGGGCAGAAAGCTTGAACGTAAAGGATCAGCCGGAAGCGTTTTCCAAGATGGCGTCACTGTTGGGTATACGTATGATGCTTTCTTCATCAGCGATGGCCGCAGTCGGAGGAAGAACTCCATGGGCATTCCGGAGAAGTCACGTCCTCGGTACACCTGCAACGAGTGTGGTAAGCATTACGCGACGAGTTCAAACCTCTCGCGCCACAAGCAGACCCACCGCAGTCCAGACAGCAAGTTAGCGAAGAAGTGCCCTCACTGTAACAAAGTCTACGTATCCATGCCTGCTCTATCTATGCACATACTGACCCATGAACTGAAACACAAATGCATGGTGTGTGACAAAACCTTCTCGCGACCTTGGCTCCTTCAAGGTCACATGCGGTCGCACACCGGGGACAAGCCCTATGGGTGTGCCCATTGCGGGAAAGCTTTCGCAGACCGGTCCAACCTCCGCGCTCACATGCAGACCCATTCGGCCTTCAAACATTACGAATGCAAGAGGTGCAACAAAAGTTTTGCTCTCAAATCCTACTTAAACAAACACTACGAATCCGCTTGCTTCAAGGAATCTTAGTTGACCTTGGCCTATTTAGTTGACCTTGACCAGTGACCTTATTCCCCAATACAGTGCAGAAAACCCTCACTCTGTGGACACATCGAAACTAGAACTCTTTCAGGACCAAGATCACCCTCATATGATGGACATTTGAGGTAACTGACCAGTGTCCATTTTGGCGAGATTCTGCTGCTGTAAAGCAACTGTACAGTAATGTATAATACCATTGGTTGAATGTTACTCTCTATTTATATTAGGTCTGGAATGATATATTTATTTTTCTATAAACCACCATGCCTGAATATTGAATGGAACACTGCAGCTCCTAAATTACAATCATTATTTGCATTTCTCATAATCATCAATTTTGTGTCAAAACAGTCATTCATTATTCTAGTCATTACAATTATTTTATTACAATGCAGTGTTTATACTTTACTGTGAGATTAGAAAATACTAAAAACTTTCATGGTTTGAGTATCTGACTATTGCCTGAAATGATCATTCATAGGCACTGAAACTGAATGCTCATATTTCTGCTTTTACTCTGGTCTAAAAAAGCTAACAAACTAAATCATTAAATAGCCCATAGGTTGTGAATATGGCTTAGTCTAATGGATTATGATTTATTATGGCGTATTATGGAATCAATGTGTTTGTACATGAGGAATGAGAAATATGATTTAATGAGAATTTGATGAATGAATGTGAATGAATGTGAGGTATGGATCGAACGAGCAACAAGTGAAAACCACGAATGAAAGATTTAGGGGCCCCTTTTACTGTGAGAATAAGTAAATAACAGCTATCTTTAATCTCTGTTCGTCCTAATCTGCTCAAATATTCGCCTTATGTGAAGCACAACATTAATGTGTGCAAATATCTGCTAAAAGTCATTGCTGCCTAAAAAGAGCCTTAATTAAACCATCACGTTGCATTGCTATCAATCTGTATTCTTTCTGTAAGTGACAGATTTGTTGTGACAATCTGCACATTTCCACAAAAAGCTATGATTTATGTGACTGTCTAGTTCTATGATTCCATTGCGGGAGCCATTACTGATCCTTGCTGAATGCCTCACTGAAACAATGGGCCCCTGCCTCTCTCTACCCTTCTGACAGATGAGATTTTGTGCTGATAGTTCAGGAGAACTAGGGTTCAGTGTCCCCCATTTAATTAATGGCCATTCACAGGCCAATATCAATACAGGACCGTAGCAAGAGCAAGAGCCAGTATTGTGTGTTCAATCATAATCCTGAACAACAAGCCACTTATCTGTGCCTATCTGGTTATCTATGTGGTGAAAATGTTTATTCAAATGGAAATGATATAGAAATAACATAGCAGAGTAGTAAAACTGAAAAAACTAAACATTTAGACTGTACATCTGAAATGGTACAAAGAACAATCTTAGTTCAATCAAAACAAAATTAATAATTTCCAAAACCTTAAAGCATAACACCATTGATAATTTATAAAAAAAAATATTTATAATGAAATCCATGGGCAAAATTCAACTTTTCTCTTTTCAGCTATATGATAGAATTTCTTTCAAATGATGCAGTATTAGCTTTGCACGTGACCCTCATGTGACATGATGTCACATGACTGAGGCCACAACCCCAAATTGGAAGAAGGTTTTGCTATTAATTAGTGGGCATTTCATGGGACAGAATGGTTCACAATGGCTCACTAAAGCTCACAATGGCTCATGCTGGATCAAGTAGGTCTGGATTGGATCAGAATGAATCAAGAAGCCTGTTGATCCAAACCTTAGGGATTTGGTATGGCCCAATCTTGTATGCAGAGCACATGGGCATATCCTAATACCTACAAATCTTGTCTTGCACTTGCTCCGTGTCGCTGTGGGCCCGGTTCGCTCTGTGTCCGTTTTGGCAGGTTCCGGGATTTCGGTTCGACGTGCACCTTAGACGTGTGCTCGTCTAACCATCATTGGACAAGTCTAAAACCAAGATGGCCACCATTATTTAGTTCAGTCAGGTCCTAGCCTAATGCAACATGAATTGATACAACCCCAATAATTATATTCTGCCCTCACAACCTTCACTCCCCTATGGAACATAAAATGGACTCCTCAGCACCACAGTGGGTTATCTCAAAAGCAGAGCTTAGGGACAGAGAAAGCTTGACACAATGTGTGCTTATTCCAGTGAAGAAATCCATGTAGCAAGGAAAGTACATTCATATAAATCTAATCCTTATCACAATATACAAGTACTTTGCAATAGACGAAATTGTTGCATTTCAATATTTTTCATGCCAAACTTATGTACATACTGTCTTCAATAACACCTGATTTAGCTTTCCAAGAAGTACACCATTCAAGTCTTGGTAAATACATATTTCTGCCAATATGAAAAGTCTGAATAGGGCATGCCCAAACACTCATATAGTTCCCATGTCTTTATACATTGTACATTTAAATCGTAGAAGCCTCTTTCCCTTAATAAGGCATTCCAGTAGATGGTAGATCAAGTCCTAAACCCATGTCCCCTTCCATGTGATAGGTACGTCTGCAAATGTTGTTAGGAAAAGTAGAAAAACTTTGTATATTTTCTTATTCACAGTTGGTGGTTGTTAGAGTTTATACTTGACATAAAAAAATCATGTGATTATTGAATTTTATACCAAAAAAGCTTATGTAAAGTGTTTATTATTGACAATTCCATTCCATAGATACATTGTATATGACGTGATTGTTTGAGAGAGTGCGAGTCATTTTAGAAAGTGTTAGATGAGTATTGGTTTAATGAGTTTATTTGAAAAAAAAAAATCAAAACAATAACTTAAAATTCCATATAATTATTTGTAATTGAACTACCATAACTGGAAAATTTAATACAAAATATCATTGAAAAGATAGAAGGGTGATACTTTGGTGAAATTTATATCGTATTTTAAAAGCAATCTATGAAAAATGCAAAACAAAGCAATGTATTGTATTACGAAAAAGCAATATTTCACACCATGCAAGTTAAGTGATACTAAATTATAATATATATGCAATCAAGCAATATAATATGAAATCTGACATGCTTCCATGTTGTAAAGCAATATTATACAATACAGTATGAATACCAATTTTTGTATTGCAATTGTAACGAACCAGTATCATAAGTAATTCAATTGCACTTCCATAATTATAACATTCCATTTTTATAGCATTCCTGCCAATGCCTAATGTGAAGCACTTCCATTTTGTAAATGATATGATATTATAATTAATTCCGCAATATAAAAAAGCAATATAGTCAAATTTCAACAGTATGGAGAAAAAAAAGTATTGTAATAATTGCAATAATTTAAAATAATTGCAATTGTCATTAAAATCATTCCATATTCTTCCGTATATATTTGCATATTATTTACATTATATATTGATATAATGTATGTTAATTTAATCTAGTCACTTGTATTATGTCATGCACCTGATTTCACTTATGTATTTCATTGTATTGCATTCGCTTTCATATATTTGCTCATATTTGTATGATAGAACTGAAAAATTATGAGAGAAAAGCAATTGTATAATATTATTATGTGATGCTGGATTTATTTTGAATTTTGCTAATGAGAATGAGCGTTGTATTAATACTGTGCACAATTGCAATTAATACAGTTTACTAAAATTGACCTTAATTTGTATGATTGCAATTGATATGTTGTTGAGTTCACTCAGTGCTTTTGACGCTATTGCACTTTTGTTATTAATTTATTTATACATGAGTTTCTAGTCAGTATATTGCATACGCAATATGATATGTATTTATTTATTATTTATTTATAATATTTATATATTTATTTGTAGTATTATGAAAAGCATTCCACTGTTGAGATTTGTGAAAGTTATGCCGGACAAAGCAATATTGAATATTTATACCATGTTTACATGTAGATTACTGCAATTTAATAAGCAATATTATTATCGTAGTATTTTCCGTTTTTAGCGGATTTTGATGAGATTCTAGTCACAGCAATATTAATGGCAAAAAATCCTACTGACGTTGAATTATTATATAATACTATTATTATATAATAGTAATCTTCCAGTAGGCTGCGTGTACAAGCAATAATAATGTATATGTCATTTATATACATTTGTGTACATTGTATGATTGTATATTGATTAATTGTGGCAATATTGAATATTATATGACCTGTATTTGTTAGGATGTTTTCAATAAAATAGTCACGGTAATTTTGATAGATAATTTGTTCGTTTTTTCATTAGTATTCATCTGAGCAATGTCTGCATTGACCCATACAGTAACTAGTGACCCCAAACCCTCCATTAATGTGCCCTAATAATGGATCGGACATAAAGTGATTGCATAGGCAATTTAGGTACCCCAGGCATAAGCTGTTGCAATGATTGATTGATTCAATTTGATTAAATTTATCAAGCTAACATAACTGTCAATGTAAAATGGCCATTGGACGAGTGGTTAAGCTTTTGGCTCTTTTTAAGTTTAAGTTTCAAGTTCAAATTCCAAGCTGTATTGAGTCTAGTTGTTAAGGCTCCTCTTAAGGTCTTAAGGTTAGATTATAAAGGCATCTATTTGCCAATGTCTTGTACTCAAGGTGTAGAATTGGTTATAATTCATGTGACAATGAAAATGCTGTTCTAGCTAGTAACTTCTCAGTAAAATACCATGTTACAGAAATTTACAGACTTGCTTCTGACCAGAATTCAAACCAATGCACTGCCTGTTGGTCATCATTACACCAGTGTTTTTGACACATGGATATGCTCATATTTCTCTCTGGGTCAGTGCCATTAAGATACTATATTTAATATAGATTAATTTGTACTCAATATGCATCAATATAGATACTCAATATTCATGTCAATAGTGTACAATTTCAAATAATGATCTAATATAGACAGACAGTCAGATAAGCTTGGAATTAACACAGCCGATAACAGACCTTGAAAGTATGTAGATCCCCAACTTCATTACATCATTACGTCTGCCTGCAGCTAGTCATATCATATAAGCTGACGAACATCCATACCAGCAACTCTTAAGACAATTTGATACAACACAAATGAGAAAATATTTGTAGATAGTACTTACTTCATCATCAGGTGTTTAACAGGTATTTGACGTAACAGGTGCGATTCCTTTGACTACTTTAACTTAAAACCTCGCTGATAAGACCACCCCACTATAGATGCAAGATTTACTGGTCTTAATTGTGAGGTGTCTATATTATAATTGTAATTGAACAATAAGACTCTGTGAGAGAAATTGATCCAAATTCATAGTGGTCTTAATGGTGAGGTGGTCTTTATAGTGAGGTGGTCTTTATGTGGGGCAATAATGTATATTTAAGTTGTTGCACTGGTAGATCTTGAAGAAACTTGTTGGATTTCTTGCAAGCTTTTAACTCAAATCTTAGCAAAAGACAAACAGTTGAAGTATTTCTTTCTCGTTCTGAGTTGATGTTAATTGAAGTGCTAAGGGGAATAAAAAAACTTTACTAATGGATTTTTGCTTTTGTTTTCTTGTCTTTCATCAACTTTTTTCCCTGTTCAATACCTAATGATGTCTTTTCTGAGCTGCTATTGAATTTTTCTGGCACTCTCTAAGTTGAAATATTTTCTCAGCATTGATCTGGTCGGTTTTTAGTCCGCCACCTGTAGAGCTCTACAGCTTTAGAGCTATTTATTAGACTGGACCAGGTTTTTCTAGAGGATTAATTGATTGCCAAGAAATCGATGATGGATACTGAATGTGAAAAGGAATGGTCTGTATTGGACCTTTTTGGGACTAGAGGTGACATTATTTTGCTCTAAAGCTATGTTTTATTTATGTTATAATTCTTTTTTAATTCAAAGCTGGGTGGTCCAAAGGTTATGGTATACTATGGCACATATGGGGATCTCAGATTCAATTCTTGACCTGATCCTGATACTATTATTAACCAAATCATAGGTTGGCATTAGCATAATTAGCATAATGCTTGAAAAATGGCTGTCTTTCACTCTGCTCATGCTGAGGCAAGCTCACCCATGGGGTCAATGATCCATTAGCAGATATAATACCATCTCATCATTACGTGTGCCGAAGCCAAAAAAATGCAACACTTTGAAATCATTAACAGGATAGCACTCTACATGGCCAAATGTGCAACGTGCGTTTTCCATGCGTTTGGATAAACGCATGGTTTTCACCTCATATTAATTAGGCAAAAACCATGCGTTTTCCATGCGTTTATCCTTCTCATGGAATATGCACGTGGCACATTTGGCCATGTAGTATTACAATATTAGCATATTTTATCACTTTTGAGGTTTGAGAGCATAATAAAAGTATCAATGATGTGTACAAAGCATACATATGACACATATTTAATACAGGTGTTTATCAATAATACGGTGAAACCAGAAAACATAGACCACCCAATTTTATGGCTACCTGGATTTTAAGACAACATTTCTGGATCAAAAAACTGCATTTACAATATTAAATATTTTGATATTAAACCACATCAATAATACAACCATTTCAGTGCCTTCAATGGTTGCCATAATTTTGTGGTTTTACTGTATATGAATCTTAAATTTTGGTTACAATAATTTACAGCAAAATAAAAAAAACACCCAACCCAACCCAGACATTTCTTTTAGTCTACGACTGCCCTACTTCTAAAAATATTCACTCAGCAGACACAAGCAGTGTGTCTGCGCTGCAGGGATCTGTTATGACACCCCTACTATTTGCTGATGCATGTAGCAAGCCCATCATTTATCTGGGAGCAGGACTTTTAGGACAAGCTAGAGATTTATGTATCACTTTCTTGTGTGGTTGGACTGCTGATGCCCACAATGTGAGAATGCCACTGAAATATTCCACAGGTGGTTGGCTTAACAGCTTCTCTAATTAATATAATGGGTGGGTACTTTGAAGTGAATGTATCTGCTGTTTTCCTAGTGAATTGTTGGTTTATTTTTTGCATCAAAAAGTAATGATTGTGATAATATGCTATCGTGATCTTACTCCGAATTTTGCTAGGATTTTGTTGCATTAAAATAAAAAAATGTTCAGTAAAATCTTAAAAACAGTCGTCATAAATTAATCAAACTTTGCATATGAATTTTACATTCTTTATATCATACTAGACAAATGAATATATTAAATCACGGTATTGCATGGAAATTTTGATTATTTTAAATTATCACTAAAATGTTCACTATAATTTTCAAAAAATGATCTTAAGATTGCTCAGTGTTAAGAATATAAATAAATGAAATCTTAAACAACATTCTTTTGCCAGTTTTCAGAAAATACAACATAACTAATAGAGACCTTTTTGTACAAGTTGCATCTTGTTTTTCTGTTTGCGATATCTTTCCCCAAACCCTCATTCCAAACTTTATGGTCTGTCTCGGCTCATAACAGACTTCATGACAGCTTAATGACAAACATCAACAGGCATTCCAGAATCCTTTATGGCACCAATATTATCACTGCGCATGCGCCATGGGCATCCCGGAAGTGCAGTCAGAATCAAGGTTGACCTTAAGGCATGAGTACTTCCGGGTCAGATGCTTCTTAAGGCTCCTTAAAGCCCTTAAGGTCATCCTACTTGTTGCTTGGTTTAACAAGCATGTACCTTAATAAAGAGAGGTCATGAGGGGTGGGGTAGTCCAAAGTATGCACAAGACTGACTGGCTGGCTGGCTGGCTGGCTGGTTGGCTGGCTGACTGACTGACTGACTGACTAACTGACTCATGCCAGTCAGAAAAAATAGCAAGATTTGGTTCGGAAATTACTTCAAATCTAGCTGGCTGGCTGTCTAGCTGGCTGGCTGTCTAGCTGGCTGGTTGCCTGGCTGGCTGGCTGGCTGGCTGGCTGACTGGCTGGCTGGCTGGCTGGCTGGCTGAGAGACCTTAATAGAAGACAGTGACTTGTCTTAGACTTACCGGCAGACTGAAAAACTTATGATTTTGAGATAAATACGTTACTTACTACTTTTGTTTCCTGGTTTGATAATTATAAATTGACAATTTTTACTAGCTCACCAATATGAAACTTTTGAATAAGCTATAGATTTCATTTGAACATACCCAAATGACCTCATTACAAAGGCAGTGAACTGGAAATAAGTCTTACCCTTGATACATAAAAGAGAGATTAGTGTAATAATTATGGATTCCTTTATCCCCCCCCCTCCCACCTTAACCCAAACCTTTAATCCATAGCATTATTCTTGCTCTACTAATTTAACAATGTTAAGATTGAACTTAAGAACCTTTGATGATTCAATCAAGGGTAATTGCAACCCTGGATGCCTGGATAAGGGTTCTTATAATAGGCCAAGTGTAAATTCAAGAAAATGGGTTGAAATGATATTGACATCTTCCAGGGATTCAGTCAAGAGAATTATGGTCTTCATTGGAGGTAGATATAGTGATGAGATGACAAGTATGACAAATTGTAGATTCTAAACCTTGATGTGCAACACAGCCAACGAGCTACATATGTCCACAAACTAGCATCATCATAAACAATCGAAACCCAGCTGGTATTTAATTATTTAATTACACTTATACCTGAATTCAGATCGTGGACCTTGAGATATTCTTTCTAGCACCTTAGACACTACGTTTTTTTCTGTTACTCTGTCTCATTGCTGTAACTTAGTCAGCTTTTATTGAAGGTGCCACCATTACAGCAAATGCTCAGGTGGTTTCCTGATGGACCTATATTTATAATATCTTACAATGCATAGTTAATATCATGTAAATGTCTTACTTTATATATCATTGTTGTACCTATTTCCATGAAAATAAAGTATCTATCTATATGACCAGCAGTTTGAGGCAGACGTAATGATGAGATGATAGGGCTTGGAGTTTTAGTACATTGCAATGCAGTGTAGTGCTGCAGAGTTCCGTTCTTTAGGTCAGCTGCAAATGGCAGACGAAATGATGAAATGACACCGTCCCACAACTCAGAATAGGCACTCTTACATCCCATAGCATAGTCAATATAATATATCATAAGAAACTACCATAAAACCTGACTACGACTGATTGTACACTGATTGTAGCCAAAACAGTGGGCTAGACGATGATCAAATATCTCTTGTGTACAACAGAAGCCAATGATTTCACAGTAAACAAAAGAGACCAGGATTTCATAGTAAACATGAGACTTGTTGACTTCATTTGTTGCTGTAAACACGAGACTCCACAGTTTGTGGGTTCAGCCAAACACATGAAGTATTTGAATGATAGATTTGACAAAGACAGACCTGTAAATACAAATACAGTGCAGTTATTTTGGGACATTCAGGAAAGCTACCGAGAAAGTGTCACAAGTAAGGAATAAGTATTATATTAATGGAAACTGACCAATTATCTAGAATAAGATAGGTGGGTTAATGTTACAATGTAATAACATATCAGTCAGTCAGTTAGTCAGTTAGTAGTTAGTTAGTTAGAGGACTCCTCCTCTCACTTCATCAATCAACCTTCGATAGTGGCAAGAACTTGCCTTAGAGGGCTGCACTTTTCATGTCTATCTATCTATCTATCTATCTATCTACCTATCCAACTATCTATCTATCTATCTATCTATCTAGCTAATAGTATCCAATAGTATCTATCTATCTATCTATCTATCTTAGTTAGTTAGTTAGTTAGTCAGTTAGTCAGTCAGTTAGTCAGCTAGTTAGTCAGTCAGTTAGTTAGTCATAGTGGAACATCACAATTGAGGCCTAAAATGGTGCAAAATAACTGCACCATTAAGCCCACCCTTAAATGAGCCTGTTAATGACCTTAATATTGGGGTGGTTCTGCAATAACAAATAAATACATTATTCTAAAAGAATACTACTGGGACCAACAGGGTCTCAATAATGAAGTGGTCGTAAGAATGAGGTAGTCTATTGGGGAGGTCCACTGCATAAAAATACCCTCTGAGTCACTATGCATAGAGTACTACCACTAGCAATTCTGGTCACACCATACAGGACTACAGGTTGTTGTCCGTTGAGGAGCCAGAGGCCCATGCAGGTCAGGCTAAATTCACTACATGAATCTCTG
Source organism: Alitta virens (assembly GCA_932294295.1). Classification (NCBI taxonomy): domain Eukaryota; kingdom Metazoa; phylum Annelida; class Polychaeta; order Phyllodocida; family Nereididae; genus Alitta; species Alitta virens. Next base: position 32,657,307 of record OW028582.1, read on the forward strand.
CAGTATTGAGACACTCCCTCTAATAGCTAGCCTTTCAGAATGCCATCAGGGGCCATATATGCCCGCTCCCCTCCTCCGAAAGCCCTTTTTATTAAATTTTCTATATTGAACAGGCAGAAGGGGGATGAGAGGCCCCTAGAACTGCCTTAGGAAGGTTGGGTGTGTGGTATTAGAGCAGCTCCCAGCTAAACCCCGGTGAATGCCTGCCTCTGAAGGATTTTCAGCCAATGCTTGTTTTTCTTGCCTTATAAGAGCAAGGCTACGTGCCCCTCCCTATACACCATGTCCTATGGACGTGCTGGGATAACTCTCTGCCTTTTCTGACCTATCTTGGTTTTTCTTTATTTTCTTGGTTTTATTTATTTTTTCAGGCATAAATGAAAAATATAGGAAAACTTGTAGTCAGTGGCTGGTTTAATGATTGCAGCAATCCTTTCTTTTATCTTTTTATTTTTACCTTTTTATGGTTGTCAACAAACTGTGTGTAAGCATGAGTTTTCAGGAGACCAAATTATTTAAATTATTTAAGAGATGAGATTAAATGCCAAGAAACCACATACATTCAATGTCATTCATCAATGGAAATGAAACAGTCAAGGTGGTGAACAGTCAAGGTGGTGAACATGCATTGAAACGAGTCTAATATGGCCTTGGTGGTATAAAATAAAGAGTAAAAATATAAAAGAAAAAAATAAGAAAAACCACGCCACCTACAGTACAATTTGTCACAGTGGCTGATTTTAGTGGTTTGTGGCCATAACCATCCAAACCTAGCCAGTGTGATCTCCAGATATCCTTTGCACGGCTGAACATTGCCACAAACCAAGAAACCTCTATGAAGACAAAACACAGACTGTGAGACACCAATTAACATACAGTAACTGCAGTCGGCCATTGTTGGCTTTAATTTAGTGAATTAAAGTACTGCATTGTGTATTAATAGAATTCATTGGGATAGGTGGATTAGTTTAGTCTCAATTACAAAAAAATAAATAGAGCTACGTATAGCTACGTATAGCTACGTATAGCTATGTATAGCTACGTATAGCTACGCATAGCTACACATAGCTACACATAACTGCACATAGCTATGTATAGCTACATATAGCTATGCATAGCTACGTATAGCTACTGACTGATGAGACACTTTCAAGACATTGTACTGTATTAATGTTGAAGGTTACATGCAACTTCGACCACCAGATTTGTGTTATCATAGGTTCTGCCATTATTCTCATCAGTTTTCCATGCATTGCTTTATGATTTCATTCTTGCTTGCTCAAACTGACTCATTCTTGCTCTGGCACTTGCATGTTTATTTGCCTGTCTATAAATCTGCAATTTGTCCATGTCCACTAGGCAACATGCATGCAGCCTGATTGTCAATCTATCAAACTGTTGCATGCAACGCAATCACATTGTTGCATAGCTGAATGGCTGCCACATCAATGGCTGCTTTGAACAGTGCTCATTTTCAGTTCGCATCACGTTGTGGTGTATTAACTTTCAGCTGAAATTAGCTGCCTGGTTATAACTAGCTTTTTGGACTCGTGGGGTGTGTTTAAAAACCTGTTGGGCACCAGCGAAATTGGTCAGATATTGTGTCCCATCCAGCAGGGTTTTTTGATGAATCACATTGCATATTAAGGCTTAATTGTTGCATGTGTCCCACATGCGTCCCACATTTGTCCCACATGAGTCCAAATTGCCACTGTCCCCACAATTCCACAGACCCTTTCGTGACGTTTATGCCACTAAAATGGCCATTCTATTAGCGTTCCACTGCCACAAAAAGACCCAGTTACAGCACAGCTCCCTGGCTAATCCCCAAGCGTTTACTTGCTTAGCATGTTTGTCTTTCGAACTGCTACTTACTCACGTTTGCAGTATTAAAAAACGGGTTCATATGATGAGAAATAACTCTAAAATCACTTGGAACACCACTACTAACTCATTGGCATTGTAAACGTAATAAGTAGAAAATTCATAATTTAATATCACTGTTGTGTAATTTTGGTACAAGAGATAAAGTCATCCATATAGGATGATGCATACACAGTAGTGCATGATACATCAGTTAGTTTCATTGAAAAAGGCCTGTCAAATTGAACCTAGATAAAGCTAGACAACATCCGCCACTAAATGGAACTGTATGGCTATAGCTGGCTACTCAAAGCAGGATCTAAAAGTACATGCAACACCATTTGGTGCATAGGTTTAGAGTTATGCATATTTGTAATCTTTTGTTGAAAAATGCATGTCGATTGCACATACATATCTATGATATATAAGATAAATTTCTTACATTTACCAAGGTTTATATTTCTTTAGTGGTGGTAGTTTAAGCTGACTATAAGGTAGAAGTAGACAGAAGCGGCTGGCTTCAGCCAGTTTCAGTTACAGCTAGGAATAGGTTGCTACAGCTGACTAGAGTTGACCGTATTTAAAAAAAAAAACTATACATTGAAAAATAATACTGATAATGAATTTTTGGTCCAGATTAATGGTGTTTTGTTCTAGAAACTGTTTTAACAGGAATGATGTATTGCATTTGAACAACAATTCCGATTTCTGTTTACACTTTATTTTAAAAAAGCATTTGAATAGAAAATTTTCCTTAAAAAAACCCTTTCCTCTCATTTACCATTTACTACACTGTAAACCATGAGAACTTCTTTAAAGTATATCAAACTTGTGTTTTTGGTACAACTGAGCAAGTTTGGAATCATAAAACTGATTTGGCTGAAGCAATTCCATCAACTGGAGTCTACCTAACTTTTACCAAGAATATACAAAATATGCAAAAAAATGTTGCAAAATCACTGTAGCAGCTCCACAAGTGAGCACAAGTGAGATAGACTGTTATTGTATTGGTGCAACGTCAACTGTTGCATTCATTTTGGCAAAAACCTGTAGCACATTACTGTGAGCGACCGCCTGCCACAGCCAACAGATTTCTATATGCTGATGGCATTAGCGCCAAATCAAGTAAATCAGCCCCAATGAAAAGTAAACGCATTCCATGGCAGGCTATGGGGTGTGAGGGGTGCTATTGCTGCTGCTGCTGCTGCTGTTGTTGCTGCTACTACTGCTGCTGCTGCTGCTGCTGCTGCTACTGCTGCTACTGCTGTTGCTGCTGCTACTGCTGCTGCTGCTGCTACTGCTGCTGCTGCTCATAGATTGTTTGTAAAGTATGATGGCATGATGCACTTGGTGTGATGATGTTGTTGACTAACTGTGAAAGAATGTGGATGAATAAAATTGGAATACTTTATCAAAGCTATGAGCTAGCAGGAATGGTGCAGATATTTCCAAGCAAGTGGATAGTTAAATAATTATGTCAACAATAAACAAAATTTTAGCACAAAAGCACCAATGTGTCATTGTGTTATTTTATTGTTTACCAACAATCTTGCGCAGTTCATCAACATGTAGCATTTTTCATAGTTACGGCACCACTTTTAGGTGACAATTGAAACTTGTCATAGATGCAGCATAAAGTGTCATGCGTGTACATTTTGTAATATATGTATTTTGCTATTGTTATTAATATAAATTCATTTGGTTATAACTATTAATCTATTTTGGTTGTACTACTCAAGCTACTATATAAAATTAATGCAATTAACATGACATGACACAGTACTAATAATGAGAACATGACTTAATGGTAGTAACAAATAGACAAACAAGGCTGTACTTTGATGAAGTATACAGAAACGAATGATACTCAGTGCTTAGATAATCTTTTTGATGGCCATTCCGCAGCCTTGCATTGGGCATTTGGACGAATCCACAATCCTGTGAAGTTAATGTTGGTTGAACTTGGGCCAAAAATAGGTTGGGGCCAGCGAGATGAGTTTGATGATTCTGGTCTGCTTGCTTTAAATGCTTTGGCTAAGCTTTGATTTGGTCAGCTAAGGACAGGAGAGCCAAAAGTTGAGGCGAGAGAGCTTTTGCAGACATGGCCAGTCCACTTTGTTGCTACTTTGAAAGGATGCACACCGACTGCTCCCAGGATCAAGTGTGGGGTTGTTTGTAAGTTGATAGCTGTGTCCATGGACATTTGGCTCGTGTTCATAAGTTGCAATGACAGATGAAATTCAGATGAAATGAGTCAAATGACATTCTCTTGGTTTGATCACCAGCATATCCTGACCAGCCACCTGTAATGCATTTCTCCTTTTCTTTCTTTTATTTTTTGTTGTACTTTCAGATTATTTCTGCTATGGATATGGAATACTTTAGTATTGATTTCCAGAGGTTAACTCAACTGGATGAACTTTAGGTCATTTCCATACATAAATTTGTTTTGTTATACTTACAGATTATTTCTATATGAAATACCTTAGTGTTTATTTTCAAATGTTAACTCAACTATAAAACTTTTAGGTCCTCTGCTAACTTTAGATCAACTTATTGCACACAGAGATATTTTATATTTATCAAACTTGAATTGCATTAAAAAGCCTGTAGCATAGCTAAAATTATATTACGCTGGAGATAAGATATGATAAGATAAGATAGATAAGATAGATAAAATAAGATAAGATACGATAACATAACATAACATATCATCGCATAACATTTCTTCGATATAACACAACATATTATAATTCTTAAGGCTTGGAGTCCACACCAAATCCCATATCTACTTCAAAAGTGGGGTGTTTTACTTGCCTCAGCATAGATGCAGAATAGATTAATCAACACCACATGCAGGTGTCATAAAAAAGCAACAAAATGTCACAGCTAATGTCATGAACTAAATGCTTATCCCTTGAGATGTATTATGCACAGTAATGTTTACAAAACGACTTAATTCACTACCACAATTCATTACTCCAATTAGTGAGTAAGTGAGCAAGTGATTAAGTGGGTCATTAAGTGAGTAGTTTAGCACACGAAGTGATGGTTACAAGTCTCTCAAGCAATCTGTGTCTTCAGTGTGTTTACTCTCCCAGCTGATATTGGTAATCACCCTAAAGCTGACTATAAGCCCCCCACATAAATCTTAAGGGATAGCTTGCTTGGCATGTAATCAAGTTGAGGGGGTGTTGGAAGGGGGGGGGGGGGTAAGTGTCCACCCCATTGGGGGGCTAGACACTACCCAGGTCAATTTCAGATACGGCAACCACCCCCCTTCCGGTAAGATCTCCCTTATGAAATGACATCTTCAAAGAATGCCTATGGCACTAAATATAGATTTACAACTGTACATGGATATATACATTGTATATTATACACTTGAATTATTATTGGAAATCAATTGAAAAATTATATATTGTATCTATATTATTATAATGTAACAAATACCAAATGGTAGAAAAAATAAATAATAAATCCTTCAGTCAAAAAATTAATGTTCAAACAGTCCAAGCAGAAGGAGTCTGGTATGTGCTTGCCATTATGTTTTCACAGCTTGTACTGTGGCCAGTACATTTCCAATGGCCGATTTAATCATGCTTTTTAATGGTATTTATTCATATATGCATATTTTTGACTTTAAGTCTCTAGCATAAAATATGATGTACAGTGATCTCTTCAAAGAATGTAGCCAGGACATCTTGAACTCTTGTAGAGCTAAATACTGATGTTGATGTAAAAATGTACATGGCATACCAATGAATGATTTAGTCATACTTTTGTACTATTACCTATTTGAAATATTATGCACTTAGAACAGTCAAACCTGCGCTAATGACCACCTGCTACCTGCTGTAAACGGCCTCTACATTGCAAGTCCCCTGGACTGAATTATCAGTTTCATCCCTCTATTAAACGACCACATTTATCCATTCCCTTGGAAAGATGCTTAACGCAGGTTTGATTGTATATGAAAATAATTGAACCTTCCCTAAAGGACACCTCACTCATAAAACCACTTCACATTAAGAGGATTTATTCCTTATGGATGCAGTCTGCTCTGCTAAGAGAGCCTATGTTGCTGATGAACCTACGTGTATATAACTTTAACCTATCATGGTAAAATTCTTTAATAAAGAAGTCTAAGTGTTCTTTTCAGTGAAACTACCTTTAAAAGTACAAGAATTATGTGTAGTATATATGGTTAATCCAACAAATAGATAAGATGACATGAAATTAGAAAGAAGGGGAGATCCAAAGAACACGTACTTGGAAAGTTGGTCAAGAAAAAACAAAGATTCTTTTGGATCACTACAACACAAAAACAGACGGAAAAAAAATAATACATTAAATTCCAGCAACCATAACCGAAACACTACCATCTCAGAGAGATGTGGGGTGATGGGGGAGAGAGATGCTGTAAGAATTATAGGGATGCTGCAGCAGGCTTGCAGCAAGCTTGCAGCAGGCTGCTTGGCGCCAGAGATTGTCCAGCCATGGCTAATATGCTGATTTGCTCAGTCACTGCAGCCCATCTTCAAGCAAAGCTGATCTGCAGATTAGCCTACAGTCAATGGCCAGTGGATTAAGGCAACGACCGACAGGGTCTGCAGATTGCTGGTCCAAGATGGCGTCAGGTGCATGGGGTAGAGGAGGGTTGCCAATAGGGATCTACATATCACTTTAAGCTTCTCTCTTGACGTGTTCTGGGCACAGCAGGCAAAGCCTAATGGTCAAGTCGACTGCCCGATGTCATGAGGCTTAGCTGTTGCTCCTAGTTGCCCTTAGCTGTTGCTTTTCATAAGCTCAGGGCAGCAACAGGTTAACCAAAGTGGTATCCATGTCCAAATATAACGAGATATCTCCATCTGGGCCAAAAATAGCTGCAGCAAACATGCAGAAAATGGTCAACTGCTTTATGTTTGCTTTTGGTTGTAGCCATGTTTGCCACTTCTTGCTTGAAAGTGCCATTTGACATGAGAGATGTTGAAAAGTGTTCAGACATTTTGTCATGAATTAGCTGCTTCATAATTATGGAATCATCAATGCAGTGTAAGCAATTATCATGGAAGTTAACATTCTCAGGAATCTTATTTACTTTCTCAGCAAATTTATTAAACTTAATATCAGGGAGCAAGTCGTTTTTATGAGTTGTTGAACTGGTGTTCAGTAAACTGTGTCTGTGCTGAGGAATGTGAAAACTCCACTCTTGCCACCTCTTACATTTGCAGGAAAGCTGGTCACTTAAGGTGAGCCATAGCACCCTAGCGGCTCTGAGACTTCACAGCCATATGACATACCCAAATGGCATTTCAAATCGGACCCATGTAGGCCGATACCAGCAATATTGATCAGTCGACGTGGGCCTGATTTTGGTCGACAAGAGGAGGTCGGCCTAGTGTAGATCTGGACTCCGGAATGCTGTCTTGCCAATACTATGGCCCCTCCTTCTCACTTAACACATTTCATTTTAAAAATAATTCAATTTTTTTTTAAATAGTATTAATTCATTCAGTGTTTATTCAACATGTTTCTGGATTAAACTACTGACAACATTAATGACTGTAAAACTTCCATCACATGTAGCTATCTTATGAAACCATAACCTATATGGTATCATATGCACGCATGTGTTGTTTCAGAGGAATGTAACAATCCCAGTCCATGATATATACCGAGAAAGTGTATTAGCTGCAGTATGACATAGTGTTCAAAACGACTTCTAGCATCCAAGAACGAGCCAACTCTATAGCAACAGGGCTGTTGCAGCAGCAAGTGATTTGTTTTATGATTGCTTCAAGTCTTATCAACGAAGATGATCACTTGCTGGCTGCTGCTGCTGCTGCTACTGCTGCTACTGCTGCTGCTGCTGCTGCTGGAGGGAGAATAACTGTATAAAAAGCTCCATCATCTTGTGTACGTCTCTTAATGTTTGAAGCATTTGGGGCATCTGGGTAGTAAAGTGGTACTAACTGGTTTTACTTATACTGATCATCATCCCTCACTTTCATGCAAATATATTGGATCCAGTTGTTTCCTGTGGTAAACGGAATAACATTGAGAAGTCAAATAAACCAGGGTTAATATATTTAAAATATCATGAAATTATATTTGTATGAAAATCTGATTATAAGTAATCATTCTGAAGTGGGGGAAAATTTGAACTTGCCAAAATAAATTATACATAGTTTCAGCTCTCGAATTAACGCCTGTCCCCTTCAGATGCTGGGGAAAGAACAGAATGTTAAGTAGATGTCCTTGCTCGTAACCAAGAAAATACGGTATCTGTATAAAACACCATCATCTATGGTTGATTCTGACAATGTCATGGAATTCTGGAGCACTAGAACAGGCTGAGCTGCAGAGCTGAGCAAGCTGCTGGAGCTATGGGAAAAGAGAGCGTTTATTTCACTAGATGAGCTGAAGCTGAGTGTTGTGGCTAAGTTGCCGTGTGGCTTGTTAAGCACGTTTGCTTCTCAGCTATTTGCATTATTCTGGCGGAGCCTCAGAAGACCAGCCATGCGAGATAAACACAGCCACTAGTGCTGGGGACACAGCGGTCCCCTGTCGCAGCCCTTTTGCAACACTCCTCCTCGTTCCCAGACTTTCCAATATTCAACAAATGACAAATTGAGTCCCAAGCCAAACTCCTGACCCCGATTAACCTCCCTTTTACTGCACTTGTTTGATTTTCTTCATATTTCAAATTTCAATCACTCGCGAGCCGATGACATGTAAAATTCACCGAAGACCGACATCATTTGCTTTATTCCATCAAAGGAGTGCCAGTTTGAACTGTTCGATTGGATTTTTGCCCCATCTCTAAGTGTCTCTATGTGCCTGAAGTTAAAAGGACTTTGTCGCCATGTGACTGAAACCGATCGATGGCACAGCGACACGACGTGACACTTCGCGACACTCCGAGACACCCCGTGACACCCGCTCACATCAACAGTCCAAAATGTCCACCATTTTCCGACATATGTTTATGACTAATAGCACCACTTGGCATGAGGCTGCAGAATTTTAGCCAAGCCGCTGTCAAGATCTCCCCCTGTGCCCTCAGACTTGGCCTAATATCGATATTTCGCCCTGGGCCCAATGCCATCATTCTGGAGCTATTCTATTGGACCACGGGTGGTCCCACTTGTGGAGCACACAGAGACATGGCCCCACCAGCCCACTGCATAGTCACTCATCTGTGAGCTGCATACTTCTAGGCTCATTCTAGGTCTCTCTCTTTTTTGTCATCATACAATTCTTGTGCTCTACAAAAAGCAAGCTGACTTTTTCATGCCACACTTTGACTTCAAAGGCTACGAGTAAATTGTGTTATGTAAAACTCTTCAGAAAACATCGCAATTTGTCTGACATCTCTTACTTATACAAAAACACAAGACAATAGGATTTTTTAAATGCATAATACTCCCTCACTTTGTATATGACTAAGAAAATGTGGTTTTAATAACAGACCTTCAAGTGTCATAATGGAACACACATAGAAAGCATGAATATTAGAAGCAAATATTCTGTTTAACACTCTACTCAGAAATACTTTTATACTGCAACGTTAGTTATGAGTGAGTAAAACCATATTGTGGTGCAATAACTTTATCTCCAATCTTCATTAAAAAAAAAGAAGACGTTTATTGTCTTATGGGGGGGGGGGGCAGTAAGCCTACAGGAAGGTCTTCCATAAGAGAACATGACGCACAAGACTGCTACTAACGGCCATTTTGGGTTGACACCGTGACGTTACCCCACAAACCATCAATCATCATTGGTGTTTACCATAGTGTCGTCCTGACACGGGATCTAGAAAAGGCCGAAAAGACTCGTAGTGTTTATTTTGGTGCTCCTATTTTCGCCCACCTGGTGTCGCGCCGTACGGACACTTGATGTTATGTGTACAGACATGGGAGCCACCTGACGGCAGAAAGCAGAACTAGCTGTGGCCGCCAACATGTCGTATTGTCCAGAACAGTGTCAATATTTACGTATGGAAATGAAGCGAGTGCTTGACACACACAGATACTCGGGCAGACGTTGATGGCAGAAAATGGTGAACAAATAACTGGTATGATCTCTAAATTAGATGGCACTCTGGCAAATTTTTCCCATCTCCGTTTATCGAGTGAGAAAATCAGCACCAAAGCCAGACGACGGATCAACAAGTTTTGGCGCGAAATTAAGAATAAACATTTCGCGGCGAGTTGGAATGTTTTTTGAAAGAGAACTGGCTGTCTGCATCTCCAAAATTCTTTGGTGTTATGATGGCGTTTTGATGGAAATGTATTGGAATCTGTTAGAAAAATACATATGGTTAAGGTTTATTATGGAAGTTAGTTAGTAGCAATTGCCAATGGTGCAGGCCTGATTGACTAACTGACTGACTGACTGAATGACTGACTTAATGACTGACTGAATGACTGACTGAATGACTGACTGACTGACTGGCCTTGAGTACATCAACATACGTTTAAATAATACATATATCCTGAAATTCAATTTCAGAAATGAAGAACCATATCTTTTTTCTTCTTTTCTTCTTCTTTTTCTTCTTCTTCTTCTTTTCCTTCCTCTTCTTCGTTGGATGGCTGCTTCCTCCGTCATCTCATTGCCATGTACCTGCCTGTCCTAATTAGCCCATCAGGTGCAGAAATACAGGCTGTAAAGCCCTAATTCAATGTTCTTCCTCTTCTTCTTCTTGCAGTTCAATGATTCCATCACTACTAGTGCAACACACACAGGTCAGAAATCAGACTAAAGTATACAACTGACACTGTTCTGATTGATAAAAATCTTGTTTGACAAATCGATAAATCAAAATGTTATTGAATTCTTTGAGGCAGGAGCATATATGAAAATCAACGCGGGCTTTACACAGCAAAGTCGTCTGCTCACTGCTATGGATACCGCGTACATAGTTACACATTCCATTAAACGCATGCTGTGTCACCGTTCACCAAACTAAAGGCATCTGACTGCGCTCACGAATTGAGCAATTAATGCATGTACTGGAATGGCTGTTATAATTTAATGACGAATCAAAGAATAATGGCAATTAGACTTAATTTTTTTGATAATCTAAGTAACACAAGTATGATCTGGTCATAAGACCACCCAACCAATAAAGCATCCAAAAAATATATCCAAAATCACGTATATATTTCAATTTGAAAGTGGTCATTAAAAACTATGTATTATGAGTAATACAGGCCAATTTAATATGGGAATTGGTGGACATCGTGAATAGGTTTAATGGTAGTTTGAAGTGAAATATATTCATCTTGGTCTGAATGTCAAAATAGGGTTTATACATAGGTCTAAACTGGACAATACAACCTGGAGTTTTTCTTGACATGAGCCTAATCTACTATTTCATGGTTGATTGCCAATAAATTAAGATACCAACTTAATAATTTCAATCTTTTTTTAAGTACCAGACATACTCAGAGGGTGGGGTATTTAACTTGCCCTTTTACGAATAGCTTTACTTTGGATGAACTCTAGTACATAGTTACACATTCTAGTTCATCCAAGGTTTTACAAATAGCAATTATTGTCTTGCTAAAATTGTTGTTATATGATTTTGTACATTATACAAAGTTATTGTCAATCGCATATGTTTCATTAATTTACATCTTACAAGTAAAAGTCTAACGTTAGACTGCCAATCTAGTCTGTTGGAATTTGCAGTTTGAACCCATGACCCGCCTAAAAAATCCCAAACACCCTAGCCGTTGGGCCAATACACTTAGTAAAGTGTAGAGGTCTATAATTTAGCTTAGCACTACAACCCTCTAATGTAATGTGGTGTGATGTAATGTTATGCAATCAATATGGGGTATAAAGGACCCTCATCTTGCTGTATCACCCAGATGGGGTGGGTAGACGCCATGTTAAGTGGAAGATAAACAAATAGCTTTGCTTCTCTTGATTGAAAGTCATTTTGGAATTGAAAGCTTGTTGCAGCGAGCCCTGATATTAAATTTTGTCACTTTTCATGTTCAGCCTATGATGGAGTGCGCCGCCATATTGGAATCTGAGTGTATGCACAAAATGGAGATGTTGTTATAGGCATTTGTTGCTCAGACTTTTTAGCTTATCGAAGTTGCAATTTGTAAAGTGGAGTGGACTTCGATTCAACAGTTTTGGTTCGTAAAACAATCAAGTCAGGCCCTTCAGAGTTAAAATACACCTAAGAAGTAGGCCTATGTAGTTCCATACCAACATATTTCTCTGAAGTAAGTAATAACCATTCTTGCATTCCAAAAACAATTCCAGCCATTTTCCCTTTATTTCTATCAAAGTTTTAACACATTTTTTGCACCTGGTTGATTCATTCGCTATTTATATTGTACTGGATTGGATTTCTTCATGAAAAATATTATAATGTAAACAAAGAAAGAACAGTGAAAGGAGTTTCAGAATTAAGACCACCTCACTGTTAAGACCATTTCATAAACAAGGGAGGTCTTCATTGTGGGTTGCCCTGTATTATTACAGCAAGTTTGTTGTTGTTTTTTGGTGTTTTTTCTTCTTTTTTTACTGATTCAGGACTTTGCCAAAACGTTCTCAGTATTTGTAGTGTGTAGCAGAAAACAGGACTAAATTGTGCTGTAATAAAGTAGTAGTATTTTATGGCACCAGAGTCAGGACATGGGTTCAGTCATCTAAAAACATCCGATATAAAACTCCTGTCAGTGTTTCAATGCTGTAAGGTTTAGCCTACTTATGTGACCAGCTGACCGGGTCAGATGTGATGATGAGATGATAGGGCTGCTTGAAGTCCCCACCATGTTGGACATTTACTAAATGAGTGGGATCTTTAACTTGCCTCAGCACAGACAGCGAATATATGATTTTGTAATTTTAATAATATCTAGAAAAAAAACCACACTGCTTAGTACATTGATGTGCAGTCATTCCAAATATTTTTAAATTCTTGTAATTATTAAGTGTTTGGTTTAGGTTGAGTTCAATATTAATCCCACATTTTGAAGAGAAACAGTAGAGCTCGAGATATTGACGAAATAATTGCATTTTGCCCCATCAAAATTGGCTAGAGAAATGTAAACATCAATTATCGAATGTGCAACATGATATTGAGGGGAGCAAAGTTGAATTTGGGCATTTTATCAATTAGCAACTTGCCCTTTTTCAGATTCTCAAACATGCTTGTATCATGTCAGAATTTATCGACACATTTTGCCACTTGTTTGAGGTGCTACAGGTTTGGGGGGCAAATAAGTTTACCCTACCCCCCCCCCCCCCTCTTTACAAAAATTCGAATTCCTGACAACTCATGCCTCAGAATTCATTTTCTGCCCAAAATCAATAAAATCCATAATCAGCACCAAGGATTTAATGATAGCGATAATTGTTGGGGGGTTTTTAATTCTAAAATCAACAGGGGGTATTGCACTCAGCTGGTGAAGGGGTAAGAATGCACGTGGGGTAAAATTGAAGAGCATGATATGCACTTCATGCATGTGGAGTGGGGAAGAGATAAGGGCTAAGAAAATCTAGGGCATTTATATAAAAAAAATTAATAAATGATGTGAAAAAAAGAAATCCTATGAAGTGATTAAATTGAATTGGCAGATGTTAATTGATTTGTGAAATTAGTCTGTCTGACTGTCTACATATCTCAACTGTCTGTCTGTCCCCTTTCGTTTTCCAAAGAATGTCTGAGGTATCTTTCTTCTATCTGTCTGTCCTTCTCTGTTATCCTGTTTAGATAGATAGATGGATAGATAGATAGTTAGATAGATAGATAGATAGATAAACAGATGGATAGATGGATAGTCAGATAGTCATATAGATAGATAGATGGACAGACAGACAGATGGATAGACAGACAGATAGATAGATACATAGATAGATACATAGATAGATAGATAGATAGACAGATAGACAGATGGATAGATAGATACATAGATAGATACATAGATAGATAGATAGACAGATAGACAGATGGATAGATAGATAGATAGATAGATATATAGATAGAGAGATAGGTAGATAGATAGATAGATAGATACAGAACAGCTCTAAAGAAAGTAAAACAAGCACACAGATGCAGGCAGACAGCTCGAGAAAGACAGACAGACAGACTGCAAAAACAAAACAATTGGAAGAAGGGATTGAGCACTGGTTGAATCCCCTGGCGGCCGTTTCTTGCGTCTGGGCGATAATGTGTGTATCGGCGCATGGCAGGACCTGATTGTTGAGCCTGGTGCATTGTTATTAACGGTCCCAGAATCCCTTGCGTCCCAGCCTCCTTTTCGCCTGTTGCCACGTGATAACAGAGCGTCACGCTTGGTCGATTGTCATGTCATCACGTGATAAAATTCGCCACGCTTCACTGATCTCACATATCGACTTCCCACGGGCCCCGCGAGACTTGGGGCGAGATTTCCCTACAAAGAATTTGCTGATAACGTTAATTCACATTATCTGGCCTGAAACACGGCACCCAAACAGGACAATTAAAACAAGACAATGAGCGATTGTTTTGATTGTCTTGTTTTGTCCTGACAGGCTGTTGCGCCGTTCTAATAGGTTTTCAAACAATTGCTGAGCACTCATGATGTAAAGTGATGAAAGTGATTTTAATAATTTAATAATCACAATAAAAGCAAATACATCTTGTATGCGAGATAGCTAACTTTATGAAAGAGAAAATAAAACAGTGGTGCTCAGCTAAAAACTGATAAAATGGCTTTTAAGAAATGAATATTCCACGAAATTAAATGCAGCTTAAATCTCTTTATAACCATGTAAAAACCACAGACAGAGAACAAAATGACATTGAGTGAGTGCAAGTTGAAGACAGACAAAGTTAGGAGGCTAAACGTGTTAAGAAACTGTCATGAAAAACAGTAAGAAAGACAAAAAACTTGTGAGCACAGTAGGCCTAATTAACGTGTGTTGTATCATAAACATCAATCATTAATGTCATATTATATTGTGTTGTTTATCCAGTTGAATACCAATAAACTATTTGGACCAGAAGTGAAGTTACAAATATTTTCTTGACACCATAACAAACTCCAAACTGACTATAAAATTATCTAAACTAGACAATATTTAATCTGGTGAAACAAGTTTGTGAGAGAATGGTATCTATGAACATATCCCAGCAGTGAGACTAATTAACTACATAAATATTGAAGTTTCTTTAACATCTTATTTCATATCTGTACAACACAGTTCAAATTCCATATTTGGGTTATAATTGATCATTGTCCTCAATGTCGTAAACATCATCATTGTCGTCATCATCTAGATAGCCATGATTGTCATTAACATTACCGTCAGCATCATCATCCTCAATTATGTCAGTGTCATTGTCATTAGGGTCGCCATCGTCATTGTCATTGTCATCATTACTCGCGTCATCATCATAAAGATCATTATTGTCCTCATCATCGTCATCATCATCATTGTTGTCATGCCGCCCAAAGGAGACATGTGTGTAAATAAACACAACAAAATCCCGATTACATACGAAGAATGCACATATTCATCAAAATTACGCTGCATCAAATGACTAACTATATCAGGAATACCACTGTTTTGTTTCAGCGATGGTAAGGACTGTATAATTACTGTAAATTGCATTACAGTTGAGCTGGCGATGCACACCCTTTTTAACAACATTAGTATTCTCTTTGGTGAAACAGTGCAAGGTTTGGGAAGTACTGTATATTATTTGATACAACTTCATTTCAGTGAAAATATTCCTTTAGTTGCATGTAGCGGTCACATTAATTGTTTGTTTTCATATGCAATTCCCGCCTCAGTGACGTTCACCTGGCCGTGTGGTGTTACGCATCTACAGCATTATGGTCGTGTCATCATCATCATCGTCATCAGGGTAATCATCAAAATCATCATATCATATTTTCTTGTTAATTTTAACGCCTCAAGAACAACATGTGGATGAAATCCCAGGACTTTGCACTCTCGTAGAATAAGAAGTCATCCACAGTCACCGTACCACAAAGGCTGCTGGATGATGAGCAGGCACTCCTCAGTGATGATTATCGAAAGTGAAAGGCATGCACGAGTTGACATAGAAATTGATGACATCATCATAGACAAGCGTAAGGTGAGCCCAAGTGTTGTTGTACGGAATAAGCAGATTGTTGAAGTAGAAGTAGTACTCTTCATTGTTGAGATTGATGTAAGCTCGTAGTTTTGTGTAAATTACATAGGCACTACTAGCTATCATGAACATGGAGGTGGAGGGTGCGGCTTTGGGCTTGAACCAAAATGAAACAGTCAGTCCTTTGCTACATAGATTCAAATTGTCAACACAACGGTGGTACTGGTTGCCTAAATTCATGTAGTTTGCGCTTGTACCTGTTGGATTTACAAAGCGAATAGCATTGCCAACAACTCCTGGCACAACCGAAATCTGTCCACTACTGCTTCCTAAGTTAGCTTTGACACCGGTGGCTGGAGTAGCGGTCCCAGTGATGCTGTCCATGGTAATTTGGAATGTGTAAGATCTGAAAATATTAAAAATACAAGCAGTTGCATAGTTTTTTTTTCACATGTCAAAATGCACTTAGTGCCTTTTTTCTCTTTTGGGTGTTAACTGTTTCTACACATTTTTATGTTTCCAGCTCCCAATAAATTTGAAAACGCATTGTAAATGGCATTTTCGTTATTTATTCGCTCACTTACAATCAACTGACCTATATCACATGTATATTAGTATTTACTAATATTCAAATTTATTAAACTTAAATTAGACTCTATTTTCATATGACCCCATATACCTCAACTCTTCTTGAAATTAGCAATTATATGAGAAACATGCCTTATTTACTGCCTAGCAACAGATTCTATTTTGAACAACAGATTAACATCTGCTGAAATTATTCCATACTTATGAAAACTAATGTAATTTGAATCAGTAACCATGGTGTTTTGACTGTTTTTGTAACAACATATTCATAAAGAAATTTTTTGCGGTTGTCACCATGGCTCACAATGCTTGCTTCTGAACCTGATTGGCCAGTTGTGACGTACCCCCACAGGCTCATTCTCCAAAAAAGGGATGATGTTTTTCAAGTGTGAATATTTCTTCAAAGCTTAATTTCCCCCCAGAACCATAACTAGTAACAATATTGAAAAGGTTGACCTGTCAACTGGTTTGTTTAGGTTTTTAAAGGTCATTCTTCAGATCCCATCACTTACCAACAAAATTGGCAACTAGGGATATTTCATGATTTATTCAGAAAGCTTTCAAAAGTCTTTCAGCCCCCTCCAAAATTATACCCAAAATGTCATACAATTTAACCAATACTTTTTTTTTATTTTATAAAATAGAAAATTTGGGGTCAAAGACAGGAAAAGCAGACTGTCATCTTTTTATTATTAAAAATCAATGATTTTTGCAACAAGTAAACCTATTTGCCAAGATAAGTGTTAGAAAACCCAAACTACATAAAAAAAAGGACAACTATTCTCATTGCAACTTCTACGATAGCCACCCGCAAAAAAAAAAATTCAAGAATTATTAACGGTTTATAATAGATTTATCACACTAAAATTTTACCTACAGACCTAAAATTTTGCCTAGATAAGTTATAAGCCACACATAGTAACTTTTTTCATGGGGCGAGAGCAGGAAATTTCAAATTTGTTTTTGGACCACCCTAATGTAAATTCAAACCCCCTGTTCTGTTTCGAAGTCATTTACAGATAAGAACTGTGTAGACATATCAGACAGGTTCTTTTGCCTAATATCAAAAATAATATAATTCTATCTACAGAAACCATACGAGTGCATGTCCTTCATTTGCCTGACACCCAGGGTCTCTCCACCACAAACCCAGTAACTGTTATTACTCAGTGCATCAGGGTCTTATTTTGGCAGCTATGATGTGCATGATCTAACAACAATCTTTCGTATTCTTAGGAATGGATGACATCATGTCCAGGCAATTACACCAGCGACAAAAGAAAAATTGTCTGGCCTAGTGGAATTTGGTAAGAATTGTTATCTGCGTCTTTTTATCAAGAAATTGCACTTCGGATTCTGTTGATATTACATCTGAATAAATAATGTTTTTATTTTTAAAGTGCAAAGCTTTGCATGGAGCCAAAAATATGTCTTTTCATTTATTGTGTTTTTAATTCTTGTTGATTGAATTTTCTATAGTCTAATAAACTCTTATTATAAACAAGGGCATATATACCAATGGTACATGGCCAAATGTGCCACGTGCATTTTCCATGAGAAGGATAAACGCATGTAAAATGCATGGTTTTTAGCTAATTATAATGAGGCAAAAACCATGCGTTTATCCAAACGCATGGAAAATGCACGTGAAACAATTGGCCATGTATCAGCTGCATTTATTTGTATTTGCATTAAAGTTAACCGGGTATCTGTGTGTGAATAATTAATTTTGTCTGAATATATATGTAATTGATGCCGAATGAATGAATCAATGAATTAGAATTGTGATAAGATTGTTTCACTGGCTCCCAGTCCAGCAACGTGTTAAGTTTAAAGTCCTTGTTCTGACGTATAAGGCAATCCATCAAGAGGCACCTGCCTACCTGAATGAACTCATTCAGGTGCACACACCATCAAGGAACTTACGTTCAGGCGACCTCATGTTACTAAATGTTCCATTCACAAGATCAGCTTTAGTGCAAAACAGATCATTCAGTGTCGCAGCCCCAAGATTGTGGAACCAGCTACCTCTAGTCATCCGATGTTCCTCCTCACTCTCGATATTTAAGAATAAACTGAGGACATTTCTATTTACACAATTTTATGACTGACTTCTATATAGTATATTTACATTAATTTATTTAGCTTTTTAATCAATATTCCATACATACATGTATTTTATTTATTGTTCAGCGTTCAGAGTATTTATAGATGTACGCTTTATAAAATAAATTTATTATTAGTATTATTTATTATTACCCGTACCAGAGATTAGATTTCTTTATGAGGTAAGCAGGGTACCATGAACCATGGGACACCTTGAGATGTAAAATCATGGGTTTAAAACTTCCTATACCATCGCGTGAAAAAAGACAACAGAATTCACTTCAAAGCTTCAGATCTGCACTTGAAGGAGTTTAAGTCATAAGAATATTTTGACTTAGGAGATACAACATATTTATGACAATGAAATTATTTTATTATATAGTGCATTATCTGAATAAAATCCATTCTAATGCACTTTACAAACTATAGATATAGTAGATATAAAAATTTAAAGTTATAAATAATGATAAAGTTACGAAGTCTTTAAAATCAGAAATTTTAAAATTGTAGAGTGTTAAGTCTTTCAAATTATTACACACTTATTGGATTGCTGTTATTGGGTATTTTTTTTACATGTTATTGTTAGAGAAGCCATCTGGTTTGTTACATATTATTAGCTGCTCTGTTTGAAGTGTGTCATTCAAACTAATGTACCTTGCAGACTTTGTTACTTCACAACACTTTTTTTTATGAATGTTAGTTGCTTCAATCCATATGAATTCACCAAATTCAGACAAAATTCTCAGGTCACCATCTCAAAAGAATTCTGCAAAAAAATACCAGTTATGGGACTATATAATTAATGGAAAAATCCAAAGTTTCAGGTATCCAGTGTCAATGGTTAAGAAGATACAGCAATTAAAAATTTTAATAATTCTTTGCGGAAAAAGCCAAACGGCATGAATTTCCAAGTTCAGATGTCCATATCTCTCTTATTTTTCATAATGTAGGCATGAAATTTTGTACCGAGGGTAAAGAAGTTGTATTGATTCCATTTATGCTGTTACATGTCTTTCAAGGTGCAGTGCTCTGAAAAAGGGCGAAAATGGGAAACGTTGCTAAACGAGACTTCATTTTTTTGAGATGGTGACCTGGGGAGCTTTCGGTGAATTCATATGGATTGACCCTATTGCCACTTATGCTGATGAAACGTAATAGAATCATTCACTTTACAAATACCTTAAAAACAAAAACGGAACAAAACAATATTATTGGAAGTATATGGTGTCTTTAAAAAGTTTGATAACTTCAGTGAAAACAGCTAAGTGGCCACTTAAGGCATTTTTGCAGGAAGAATTTATTGTACTTAGACCATGTTAGCTTTATTACCTACAAATATGTTAAACAGTTCATTAAATCGGTCCTTGGGTTTGCAAAACAAGTCTGCCAAAAAACTACAGTCCTGTGCAAAAGTTTTAGGGCTACCCTGAAGCATTTTGCTTTGAAAAGCTCATGAAGACAATGAATGTATCTGTTACTATGAAATGCAGTATTAAAACGATCATAGCACTTATGAGTAACTCAGAAGACATAATCATGGTATGCTCATTTCTATTCACATCATCATTTTATGCTATGAAAGACTTGTTTGAAAACCAAAGAAGTTAGTTTAATATCTCCCTCCAGAGTGTTAACTGTATTTTACTTGCATAATAAGAGCAGTTACATCAATCAAACAATCAAACAAATTATTAAATATGATTGAAGTAGTATAAGTTAGTTATATCCCTCATGGTCGGGAGTTCACAAACATTTTTTTTCAACAACAATGTGAGTGAACTCCCATGTTAGTCTAGCTGTCTGGCTGTCTAGCTGTCTAGCTGTCTAGCTGTCTTGCTGTCTTGCTGTCTTGCTGTCTAGCTGTCTGTCTGTCTGTCTGTCTGTCTATGAGCAACTTCATATAATTGTATCTGCAGAAATGACTTACACCAAATGTATACAATAATATTTCCTGGAAAGTTGCTACATGTATATGGTGTTCATATATACAAAAAATCTATTGCCATTGAGTTTTACTAATATGTTCCGAAAATCATTCCGAGACTAGCAGCTCTTTTAATTTATTTTTCATATAATTATTGTGTAAAATGTATGCCTCTGCTGTGCATGAGTTAAAAAAAAAAGCTAAATTAGCCACAAATTGTATACAGCTGCAAATTTCAGCTGGATGGTGGTCGAATATCATGAGGATTTTTAGACAATATCCAGCAACAAAAAACTACTAACTATTTATCTATCTATCTATCTACCTATCTATCTGTCTGTCTGTCTGTCTAGCTGTCTAGCTGTCTGTCTAGCTGTCTGTCTGTCTGTCTGTCTTTCTGGTTGTCTATAGAGTGATCACACTCCGCCCAATCTCCACTCAGGACATTCCTGCTATATTTTTTGTACAAATATTTCAGTGAATGTTTTTCCAACATGCCATGTACAAAACTTTTTTTTGTTTTTGCAGGGTTGCACCTCCTTCTTATAGGTTTTAAAAATTGCAGAGCACTCATGATGTAAAGTGTTAATTGTGGTTTTAATAATATAATAATCACAATAAAATACAATACATCTTGAGATAGCTAACTTCATGAAAGTGAAAATAAAAAGTGGTGCTTAGCTAAAAACAGACGAAACATTGCTTCTAAAAAATGTCCATACATTGCTTGAATCTCTAAAAAAAAACACTATAAAATAACAGACAAAGAACAAGAATAGACAGAGAAGTGCTAGTTGAAGACAGACGAAGTTAAATATAGAAATAGACTGAACATTCTAAGAAGGAAACTGTCATGCAAAATTGTAAGACATATTAACAGACAAAAAGTGAACAAAATTATATAATACACTAACCTGTGTTGTGTCGTAAACATAAACCATTAATGTCATATTACATTGTTTCCCACAACAAAGGAAAGTGCTTGGTTGCAATAATAGTCGAAAACCCAAAGGCCTATTGGGATTAGAATTGAGGTTACAAATGTGGTTGATTGATATGTAAACATTGACACTACAACCAACTATAAAACAAAATTTACAATGCACATGCTCATATATTCAAGACAATAAATTATATTTCAATGTTGAGAAGCAAGGTGTTAAATACAGACATATCCAAGCATACATATTAGAAATAAGACTTTAAAACTGTTTATTATTACAAGCACAACCTAACTGTCTACAGGTTTGTTTATATCTGTAATATATATCTGTACAATGCTGTTCATGTTCAATATTTGGGATTGAAACTCATCATCATTATCATCGTTGTCATTGCCATGATTGTCATCAACATTACCGTCAGCATCATCATCCATTATTGTCATCAACATTACCATCAGCATCATCATCCTCATTATCATCATTAGCATTGTCATCAATACCATCGCCATCATCATAATAATCATCGTTGTCTTCATCATTGTCCTTGTTGCTTTGGTCATGGTTATCATCATCATCATCAGGGTCATCATCATCATCAGGGTCATCATCAAAATCATCATATAATATTTTCTTGCCGACTTTAACGCCTCAAGAACAACATGTGGATGAAATCCCGGGGCTTTGCACTCTCGTAGAATAAGAAGTCATCAACAGTCACTGTGCCACAATATTTGTTGCTATTTGAACAGGCACTTCTCAGACTTGTATTGGGCAGATTTTTAGAATATTTCCTTTTGAATGTGAAAGGCATGCATGAGTTGACATAGAAATTGATGACATCATCATAGACAAGAGTAAGGTGAGCCCAAGTGTTGTACGGAATAAGCGGATTGTTGAAGTAGAAGTAGTACTCTTCATTGTTGAGATTGATGTAAGCTCGTAGTTTTGTAGCCATATTTGCAGAATCATGGTCGATGTAAATTGCATAGGCACTACCAGTTACCAATATGGAGGTGGAGAGTGCGGCTTCGGGCTTGAACCAAAATGACACAGTCAGTCCTTTGTGACATAGATTCAAGTTGCCAATACAACGGTGGATCTGGTTGCCTAAATTCATATAGTTTAGGCTTGTATCGGTTGGATTTACAAAGCGAATAGCATTGCCAACGACTCCTGGTACTACTTGCAGCTGTCCACTACTGCCTACTAAGTTTGCTGTAATACCGGTGGCTTGAGTAGTTGTCCCAGTGATGCTGTCCATGGTTATTTGGAATGTAAGATCTGAAAATATTGAAAATACAAGCAGACGTATAGTTTTTTTCGGCTTCTTTACATATATGGTGATGCAGTTATGGCTTTGAGTTACATGTGTGGACTGTTATTGGTCAGTTGCTGTCCTCAGAAACTTTGTTCACCCTCTAAAAAAAGGGGGTGATGTTATTCAAGTAAAATTGTGCAAGGGATTTATGTTCAAAATAATCACTACAATTACAGGATCATACAACTTTCTTATATTCTTTGTTTAAAGCTTGTCTTGTCTATTTTGTATTGAACAGTTGGAAATCTGAATCAGTTGAACACAGAAAGATATCTGTTTGTATGCAAATTGGGGGTGTGTACAATAAAAATAGATTTCCATAAGCTACTGCAAGTCAAAAGGGAGACTTGACCAGAATTTCGACAGGGAGACATCTTTGGTACCGAAGAGTCAACAGGTAATAATTCAGTGTTCAAGGGTATTTCCTTAAATCAGAACATATAGGGATTTACCTTTTTGGAAATCAATCCTCCTTATCATGATTTCATAACTGGAGTCCGGTGCAATGGTTTCAGACCCAACTGGACACGCAGAGCACAGTTCGCAAGATCCTGTCTGCATGGCTTGCAGATTTCTTTCTGTTTTCACAGCCATGCAGACACCTGGTAATTGTGCACATCGGACTGAGCATTCCAGCTTACTGTAATTTCCAGCGATTAATTCTGCACAGGGTAGTGGTGATTCGTAGTGGTCGAAGATGGCCTCACGAAATCCTTTGGTTTCATCCAGAATTACTGCAATCACTAAGATGCCTATATAAACTGATGTACTTCCAAACATTGTATAGCTCTTTGCTGTTCACTGATTGATATCTTTATGGCACAGTTGTAGCCTGGAGTGTGTTTGTTTTTGGAACAACCTGGCAACCTGGAGTGGCTGGATGTTCATCTTTCAAAATTAATGTATTTCTTTATGGCAATTTCTACGGAGCTTTTAAAGGGACAATGCAATGAAAAATAAAGGCTGGGGATTTTCGTTCGCACGAAAAGAAATTGTCGTTCGAACAAAAAAAAATTTGGGGGGTGAAGAATACATTGTCGCCAATATCTAGCACTGAAATATGTCAGGAACCAAAACATTGACACTATTTCACAATAGCACGAATATCAATTGCAACAAAAAAGTATTCCATGGACAGTTTATTGAATATTGTGATGACCGGCATCATGTTGTGTTTGAATGCTAGTAGGCCGTTGGGCCGTTGACCTAGAATGTGGGGGTATTTCCACTGCCATGGCGTGGGTATCACGTGATAGGGGCTGCTGGTTTTCAGCAGGGCCTTGTACTCTCAGTAAGGTCTAGGCTATTGGGCAGACGTGACGTGTGACATTGGGGCAGGAGGAATATGTGAAACTTGAATTCTCGCTCTTGGTCTGAGTCAATTACAGAGGGACCTTACAAATCAAGTGTCACATCTGAGAGAATAAAAATGACAATTATCAAACTTCTGAGATAACATCACTATTATGAAATATTGTACATAAAATTTAACCTCAGCAAAAAGAGGTACCTCTTTTCCAAACTGCAAATACAAATACAATTATATTACAATTACAAAAAATAATGTGTCAACCTACCTTGGTCTGCTGTAATGACAGAAGCACCAATCTGCCACGAAATTACTACAATCGCACCATTCGCAGATCCTAATTAGCATATTTGTTGGTATAAAGCGAAACATTAATCTTAACAAAAATGTGGTTGCAATACAATAGCACCCATGATTAAAACTTGGATAAATATGAAAAAATATAGTTGCTTTGACAGATATCGCCATTCTTAAAACAAAATTTCTAACATCAGTTATTCAGACATCAAGTAGTACCAATGAGGTCACACACCACAAATAGATGCAAACAATGTAGAGGACTACACATCATAAGGAGCTATGAAATTAATTGGACGCAAATATTTGCGAGTGAACGAAAAAATTTGCGAGGGAACGAAAAAATTTGCGAGGGAACGAAAATATTTGCGAGGGAACGCAAATATTTGCGAGGGAACGAAAAACATTTTTTGTTTTTGTCTGCATGTCGCTTTAAAAGCTCCGTACATTTCCATTGATTCATAGTGCAATATTAAAGTTAATATTACATGGAAGACGTAATTTGCTTTGCATCCATCATAATACCTAATCACATACTATGGTACCATGAGTCTTGTGGCAGCTGTAGCTGGTACTCTCTGCCAAATGAAATTTTACATAAAAATTTAAGTTATCAAGTCAATAATATACATAAAAATAGGCTGCGCTGCAGCTAAACCCTCAGCGATTCCCACATAGCACACAGGCATCATTAAAATTGTTAAGTGTTCGTCCGACAGGCAGGAGGGCTTGCATTACACTTTAATTTCCAGAGCAGACCTCTAACACACACTTTCGTTTCTAGATCTGAACTCTTACACTAATGCACTTATCCTAATGAAATTTTATACAGTTACACTATATATGGCCACATATATTGGCTATGTTTTACAAAAACATTATTTCTTGAATGTTTATATAGTGTGTGCGATGAACCGAAACAATTGCCACTTCGCCTACATAGCCTGTTACGCAATGCTAATTAGAGTCCAAGATGTCCTATGTTTTTAACTCTAGAATTTCTTCATTTTTTCATTATATTTTGTTAAGTGTGAAATAATACAGTGTGCCCGTGGGTTATTACAAAGTCTGAAAAGTCTTACTTTATTTTGTAAAAATTAAGGCCTGTGTTAAGTCTCACTTTTGTCCACTAAGTCTTACATTGTCCTATTTTGATGCAAATATACTTGGATATTAACATCTACATTGTAATATTCAGACGATTTGGTAAATATAAATGAATAGAAATTAAGAACTTGCTTTAAATACACAAGAACTGCATTTATTTTATTGCTTAATAGCCAATACTTTGATTGTTTTTGACTATAAAATTAAATATATTGGTGTATATTACTATATTAATGGTCTTATTTCTCATGTGTGCATGATATTATAATGCCTTACAAATATCTTACGTCTAATGAAGGTAAACCTGCAGGAACCCTATATTAACAGCAATCCATTATGTTCAGAGTAAAGCCAATTGAGTATAAAAAGTATTTTTTATTCTTTTCTTGCCATTTAATTGTTCTGTTTTAAAGATTTTATGCACAATAAGGAGTATTCAGTTCACTAGAAATATCAACACAATAGCATGTTCCCTTAACTAATCTACAACTAATATTATTATGTTTATGTCAAAAATAGTCATATATGGGCTATGGCATTGATCCTAAGGAATATATATGAAATTCAGCAATAATGTTATGCCACATAAAGATGTTGGGTATAATTTCAGACAAAATTAACCTTCAAGGTTTCTATTTACTTGTATTTAAATAAATTAAGTATAAATACTAATAAATACAAAATCTTAAAGGTTTATTTCATATGGAATGACACTCAACTTGCTTGCTGTTTAAATTTAGCTAGCAACTGAATGAACTATATATTATCAATTGCCATATTCCCTTCAGTTACTGAATTTTTGGGTTGCTGATTTGCATTAGTCTTTGGCATTTAAATTAGTATTTATAACCGAACACTTTACAGGTGTATATGAAGAAAACAATAATAAGTATTGGAGTCAAGTTAAAGTAATATAAATCATCATGCAACTAATTATTATAAAAATGCTAATTATAAACAAAAACTATTTAATGGGTTGAGCATGGCAATACTATGATCAAATATTTAATAATTGCACATGAATTGTATAACATTTACGGCTGTCATTGCTAAGTATGGGATGCTAAGGAATATGAAGGAAGCAACACAATTTTTAGCATTTTTTCCAGATTTTCCAATAGTATGTCAAAAGAAGCTTAAAAGTGAAAGTACTATAATCTAGATATATCATTGGCAAAATGTTACTGATGTAAGGATCATAGAGTCATTGATATGAGGGTGTAAAAGAGTACCTGTCCAAATTTTGATATTTTCCTTATTAAATAAAATTATCTGTCATAAATGGTCATGAAACCCCAAAAAAAGTATTTCTACACTATTTTAGACATAGTCTTACAAAGTTTTGTATGCATATAGGTGCAGTAGTGTGTGAGTCCTGCTCTGAAAACAGAAATTGTTATGCGTTTCTTTTTCATTTTTCTCTAAATATTTTAAAACACAGCTCAGATATGTCAATGTTGCTATCAAAATACACAGCTAAGCTTTATAGAGTAATAACATATACAATTTTGTTAGGGTAAGTGCATTAATGGTAGAGTTCTGCTCCGAAAACACAATCTAACACCATTTTTAGCATTTTTATCAGATTTTCCATTATTTTGTAATTAGCATGAAATGAATATCAAAATGAAGTTTAAAGAGTGAAAATACTATAATTTAGATATGTTATTGATACAATTTCATTCATTTAAGGTAAATAGTGTCTTTTATATGGAGGTTTGAAAAAGTAGGAATTTTCCCTATTTTGCCCTAATTTTGAAAATTCTACAGTATTTACGGCCATGAGACCCCCCAAAAGGCACCATTACACTATTTTAGAGAGCTGAATATTGACCATTTTTTTTTCAAACAGTGAAAGTTACACTCTTTTAATCAAATTATGTACAAAATAACTCACATGTGATTTATACCTTCTTTTTTTGTGATTTAAATATTATTTTGGGGTAATTTATCATAATGTAATATTTCTATACCATTGTAAACTTTTTAACAAAGAATTTGAAATAAAATACAGATATATGATCCCTACTATGAGGAAAAAGTACAAACATAAAATCCAGACCAAAATAGAAGTATTTTAAAGTGTCCAAAAACTTTTGTCATGGCTGTATAAGTATTTTTAAAATGAAACAAACTACACTTAAAATGTTCAGATCTTTATTTGAAATAATGAGTTAAAGCCCTTTGTCTGTATTTTAATTTTTTTTGTGTTGATGGCCATAGAATATTTTGATTGGAAAGTTACCGAACTAACTTTCCAGAGCGGTACTCAAACGCCAATGCAATTTCCCTAACAAAATTTCATACAGTAATATTCCATATGGTCACAAAGCCAGACATTTAGACCTTTTATTATTTCCCAACACTCTAGTACATTGATTTACAAGTATAGATACACAAATGCAATGTAATATAATAATAAACATATAATGTGTTGGAAGGGGATACATCCGAGTATTTACAAATACCATTACCCAAAGGTGGATGTATCCCCTGTTATGTTTAACAATTACAATTAACTATAGCAGTAGTAAACATATTTAAAAAAGCAAGAAAAACATAGCAATTATAAATAAAGACATATAGAAGACCACAAAAGCATTTGTCATAACTCAAAAGTAGTTATCATAACAATACAAAATAGATACATATATTTGACTTTAGTTTAGGTTTAGAAACTACAAGTTTTCAATGAACATAGCATCAATTAAAATTTAAATCATAGAGAATTACATGGAATTACATTTGTACTTTACATAACATTCAGTGAATTATTTAATATTTTTCTTATTTTTGATATCGTAATCCATAGACATTGACTGAGGGTATGTTTTCACTTAGACATAAACAAATTGCCATATCATATTTTTATGTCATTATGCCAATGCAAAATCAATGTCTATTTTATCGTGCTTGTAAATAACAAATAAATAAGTGGTCAATTCAGCTATATTTCACAACAAGTATTGATTAATTAGTTAATTCCATCAATAGAGAAGACCTTATGCTATTTTTTACTATTATATCACCTAGGTAACACGGAAGCTGAAATCATAATCTTCCACTATGCTATATGTAAACAAGTTTTTAAAACTGAGGTACCTTTTTGGTTATGTAAGAATGAATCTGAAATTTGAACTTCAAACAACCTCTGACAAATATTTCATACTCTGCAAAGCGGCAAACCAAACCTATTAAAATACAAATATTCCGGTCTGTATATGCAATTGACTATGTTTATACTTCAGTAAATTTATCTTCAAACAAACTAATAAATATTTAATATGATATTACGTCTCTGCACTTGCTTTATTGATTTATATAATGTTTCATTTTTTTATGTCGATGATAATGAAGTACAAAAATAAAACATAGGCTAAACCTTCATAGCACACATGCATCATTAAAATTGTTAAGTGTTCGTCCGACAAGCAGGAGGGCGGTCGTAACACTTTCATTTCCAGAGCAGAACTCTGACGCACACTGTCATTTCTAGAGCTGAACACTAATGTACATACCCAAATGACATTTTATACAGTAACACTCTATATGGCCTAGTTGTGCCTTGTGATAGCCACAGTGACATATCTTAGCTATGTTTTACAAAATGTGGAAAAATATAATTTCTTGAGTGTTTCCATAGTTTGTGCGATGAACCGAAACAATTGCCACTTGGCCTACATAGCCTGTTACGCAATGCTAATTAGAGTCCAAGATGTCCTATGTTTTTAACTCTAGAATTTCTTCATTTGTTTGTTTTATTCTTAAGTGTGAAATAATACAGTGTTCCCGTGGGTTATTACAAAGTCTGAAAAAGTCCTACTTAATTTTTGGAAAAGTAAGGCCCGTATTAAGTCTTGGAAACGGAAATTTTTAGGTTTTTTTTATTTTTTCTCTAAATATTTTAAAACGCAGCTGAGATATGTCAATTTGACGATCTAAATGCACAGCTAAGCTATATAGAGTAATAACATATAAAATTGTGTTAGGGTAAGTGCATTAATGCTAGAGTTCTGCTCAGGAAACACAATTTTTAGCATTTTTTCTGATTTTCCGTTATTATGTAATCATCATGAAATGAATATCAAAATTGAATTTGAAAAGTGAAAATAATATTTTCCCTATTTTGCACAAATTTTACAAATTCTATGGGCACCACTACACTATTTTAGACATATTATGACAAATTTTTAAGCATGTAGGTTTGTACAGTGTTAGAGTAAATTTTGTTTTCTATATTAATAAAATTTTGTAAAACATATGTCAATGTGACTATCAAAAGGCACCACTAGGCCATATAGAGCGTTACTGTACAAAATTTC
>OW028582.1:32692203-32699703 GCA_932294295.1 Alitta virens
GAAGTTCTGCTGCTGGTGTATAGTGTAAAGCAAGGGGCTCCTCTGTGTCCTCTGTTTATCTTTTCTTTTTCTCTGCCTGTGTGTCTCTATGATTAGCCCCCTGCCTTTAAGATGTGCATGAGAATCAGTTTGCTGAATAATTGGCTCAGCTCACATTATTATCAGGCTGGGCATACAAATGAGGGGTGTGTGATATGCCCCAACAGCAAGGCTAGAAGACATGTGGTAATTTCAGAAGCAGGATACTAATTTCTGCTCAAACTACCAACAGGCAACGATGAATGCTCAAGCAGATAATCTGGATTAATTCTGAATCTCTTCGCCTCATCTTAAATTGCATTTGCCCACAGCTGGTTGCTGCTGTATTTCAGCATGCATGATTCATGTTTGCAATATATGCTGTTCGTGTAAGGCAATATTCCTATTGGTGTTCACAAACCTTTTATTTGTTTCACAATATTCTTATTGTGTATTGCAATATGCTTGTCCATTCTTCTTGGTGTATTGCAATATGCTTATCTATGTTTTACAACATTGGTAATGGTGTATAGCAATATATTTTCCTATGTCCTACAATATTCATGTTGTGTATTGCAATATGCTTGTCCGTTCTTGGTATATTGCAACATGCTTATCTATGTTTTACAACATTGGTAATGGTGCATAGCAATATATTTTCCTATGTCCTACAATATTCTTGTTGCGTATTGCAATATGCTTATCTACAATATTCTCTATATTCTTACTGGTGTATTGCAATATGCTATTGTTACACAATGTTCCTATTGGTGTTGCAGCATGGTTATTTGTGTTTGACAATATTCCTACTGGTGTTTACAATGCATATTTTGTTTCACAATATTACTATTTGTGTTTCAAAATATTACTATTGGTGTATTGCAACATGCTAAAGCAGTGTTTTACAATATTCATGCTCTATTCCAATATGCTCAGCTGTGTTTTACTATATTCTTTCTGGTGTATTGCAATATGCTTTTCAGTATAATTCTTATTAGTCTATTGCAATACTTTTGTGTTTTTTGCAATATGCTAATTTATGGTTTTGCTGTTGGCTTATTCTGGCTTTTTGCTTGAGACACAGACACCCAGCTTGAGACACAGACAGGTGACAGTCTGTTCTACTAGTCACAGCTACTGGGGTTCTGTGCCAAATTATAGCTCAGCTATTCTTTTAGCTTGCAGGGCTGACCTCAGAGAAAACACAGCAATATGAATTTGAATCATGGCTGACAGCAATCGAGAAAAACAATGGCATAAGTAAAAGGCTGAAATGAAGTAAATTTGAATGCAAAAATAGGAGCAGATGTAAGGATGAGATGGTTATGGACCACATTAAGAGCAGAAATACCAAATAAAAGTCGTACATAATCTTAATAAAGCTAAATGACACATCCTTTTTTTATTTTATTGTACGTCATTTTTCCCTTTTTTCCCAGCATTCCAAGCCCTATTGTTTTGGTTCACGCAGACGCAACAAGCGGCCATGAAAGCCGGAAGGGGTGCAAGGTCACGTGATGATGAATGGGTGGGTTGCCAAGAGGGCTAGGGTCCTGGGGTGCTGAGAGTACAAAATGCCCTGCATAAATAACACCAACATGAACCATATGGTGCTGGTGCCTTTGTTTTTGATTGGAAATATGGAGGAGGAGGAGGAGGAGGAGGAGGAGGAGGAGGAGGAGGAGGAGGAGGAGGAGGAGGAGGAGGAGGAGGAGGAGGAGGAGGAGGAGGTATTCCAATGGGTCGAGACAATGTCGTCATTAATATATATTGGGGGGAGGGGGGAGAACACCATTTTCTCCTACATTAACAAAAAACTATTTTTCAGGCCTAAAACACAAATATTTACTCACAAAGAATTTTTGAGACTGAAATGCTGTGTACAAAGCACACAGTATGAAACATCCACTTCTTTTCACTCATAACCCACGGCCAACTTATCCTAAGACCACACACATGGAGCAATCTGTTCTTTATCTATTTTGTGTTCCTGATACTATTCTTTTGTTGATGGTTTCACTTTCGCCTCTAGTTCCGCGTGTGACAACTAGAGGTCGCCATGAGAGGTCATGCCACGTGCGTAATGACGCCGCGTCATGACGTCGCACGTGCACATCGCGCGACTTTACGTCACTAGGGCGTTGAGGTGTTGTGATTTATAGCTTAAATACTAGAGGGCATCTTTGCTCCCACGTTTTTTATCACTAGAGGTCAGAATTGTCATGACAAAACGTGACACTCATACGCTAGGTGTCACTGAGGGTCATGATGTGGATGTTTTGAAAATGATGCTGTAACAGGTTTGTTGTGTTCTGGGAAAATTAATTGAATCATGCAATAATTGGGACATTGTTAGGTCAGATAATGTCATCAAGTGAATCTGAATGCTATCTGTGAAATCTATACGGTCTCCTTCTTTTTTTTCCTCTCAGAGTTTTGGTTGTGCTTCTTTCATTCCATTCTTTATTTTTTTAAGATACTCATTACACAAAAACATTTAAAAAGACTACTTTTATTTATCTAAATGACTTTAAATTGAAATCAAAATGATTTTAGAAGTAAGAATGGGCTATCAAAATTGAACAGTATGAGATGTCCAAATGCTTTTTAATTTTATATTTGTGTCATATTTTTACTTTATAGTTTATAATACACTGTAATAACTACAATTTTATATAAATTTCTAATATAATCACAAATTTGCAATATAATTAATCAACTCCATAATAAATCAAACCATATTCTCTAGACAGTATACAATGTATATGATTTTTCTTACCACCAAAAAGTTACCACACCAAGCAACATTCTACCCTTGAGACTCTTAATTCTGCAATATGGCATAATATCTCAGTGAGGCCCTCAGCTGGGGTGATTAATACTTGGTATCAAAGGTGAAAGTCATCTGCATCACATGACTGCTCTGTGAATCAACAATGATCGATTATGAGGCTATCTGCCAAAAGCAACTAGTGTCTCTCCAAAACAGACTGACCCCTGGTGGTGACCTCTGACCTGCCCACGTGGACATGTTGGCAGCTAGAGTTATGGCTGCCGGTAGAATTGGAACAGGGGAGGACTGAAAATGGTAAATGGGAAAGAAGGAAAAAAGAGGAAAATAGAAGTGTGGTTGGGTGAGAAGGAAAAACGAAGAAAAGAAGGAAGAGCAGATACAAAGAAGAAAGAAAGAAAGAAAAAAACCAAAAGAGAAAAACAAAGAAAGAAATACATTAAGAAGTTGTAAAAATATAGAAGGAGAGAGGTAGGCCTACCATAGTCTGAACATTCCATAAAAACGTATAGTGATGACGTCATGATGAATAATTAAGCCTAACTAAGATGTCTGCATAGTGCACAGCCTGTGTCATGTGATCATTATATATGTTAGTGAGACAACTTTATTTTACTATACTGTGTACAACCAATCAGTCAATCAAGCATGAAACCACATTACTGCTGCAAACAATCAGGGTAATTCTACAGCCACTAAATTTGTTAGTCCTAAACCATTTCGCAACACACTCAGTCCCTGCAACAAACCAAAACCCTCAGCTGTTCCAGAGCCCGAATCCATCAGTCCGATCAGCTGACGAAATCTCGGTCACGTGGCCCCAGCGAGAATGGGGCGAGATGTCGGCGAGTGCAGCCAAGCGTGACGATTGATTAGCGTTCGCCAGGGGAGGTCGTTTTTGGTCATGTGATGACTGAGGCCACCTGTGGCTTGCCACCCTTTCAATACCCCCCTCTGCTTATCAGCGCCTTGCATGGTTGCTGGGCGCTACTAAACCGAAGGCCTCTGACCACTGTGGGAGAGGAGAGGAGAGGAGAGGAGAGGAGAGGAGAGGAGAGGAGAGGAGAGGAGAGGAGAGGAGAGGAGAGGAGAGGAGAGGAGAGGAGAGGAGAGGAGAGGAGAGGAGAGGAGAGGAGAGGAGAGGAGAGGAGAGGAGAGGAGAGGAGAGGAGAGGAGAGGAGAGGAGAGGAGAGGAGAGGAGAGGAGAGGAGAGGCATACAAGCACAGAAATCACATGCAGAATTAATGAAAGAATGTGGAATATGGAATTATACATATTGTCAGTTATCATTGGTTAAAAATGTTTCTTCATTCCGAAAACATGTCTCCACAGCACAGTCAGAGGTTTTCTGACTAATTTACCATCCATTCTCCGCCATTTTTACACCCTCCTTCCCTGGCCTGCCTCAAGTTATAGCTTTCAGCCAGTCAATTATTATGAGTAAAAGGGGCTCAGCGCGGCTTAAACATGCACCGGGGTGTATTTTGTCTCTGTGCATTTCTCGATATAACATTTGTGATTCTAGTCTGCTCTGCTGTGCACTGAACCGTGACAGCCTCATTTTCAATCACTGTCAAAAGGGATTCTCTTGGGAAACCCCCCTTGAGCGTATGATGTCATTTGATCTATGTCATTAATGTTTACATCTCATTATGATTTATTATATTTATGGGATTCATGAGAAAATGCAATTAGATACACTACAATTGGATGACAAACAGGTGGGGAAACAGAATAGCTCCCTGGCGAATGCCTGTTACTGTTTGCTAACCCTGTTAGAGTTATTCTTAAGTCTTTTGTATTATTATGCAGCTAATTATAAGACCTGTAAGAGAAGCTATTTTCAGCCTTAAAAGCTATTGATAAAAGGCTTAATGTGAAGATCTAAGAAAGCAAAAATTTGCCTCCAGCAAAATTCGTAAGAATGCAAGTAAAGAGCTCCGTTTATTGACATCATTAAAACCATCTCTCATCGCACATGCATAAATTGCACGTGTCAATAAAGATCAAATTTGAAGGTCAAGGTGTTATGAGCCTACATGTTGTTGCTTGAAATTAGAACTTTTTCTGGATTTTGGGTGGATTAGGGCTTTATGTCCTGTATTTTTGCATCTGTTGGGTTATTGGGAAAGGCAGGGACGGACCATGGCAATGAGATGATGGATGAAACAGCCATCCAACTTAGGCTCAACCGAGAATTGAACCCGGAACTCAGTGGTTGGAAGCCCAGCACACTACCACTGAGCTAGGCCCCCACCCCAAAATTCTGTAAATGTAGTTATAATCTTTCACTCAAAATGCAAAACGTTTTTCAAAAAAGGAAGAAATTTGCTAAAACTACAATCAGTCCATATTACAGAATTTATGGGTCCTTGATCAGTATTCTGACACTTGGGTTCAACATGCTGTTGACTCCCATGTTTATCATTTCAACATTACGACTGCCACTCCAGCAACCATACTGTCGGTTGATTGCAAAACTAAAAAAAATCTCAGAATGCATAATAGGTCTTCTTTCTAAGGTGATGTCCCATGTTAACAGAACAAATTACCAAATAATATCAATAATTAAAGAACTGTAATAAATATACCATAAATGTTAGTTTTTAGTTTCAGTACAGTTCCGCACCAGCAACCCCAATATTGAGTTATCCATTTCTGCACCCATAATTCACTTCAAAGTGAGTCTTCTTTGCAGAGGCACTGACCATGCTGTTGCTTCTCATTGACTTCAATTAAAGGTTTTTCTGAGTGTCTGTCTTGGGTGGCTGATCACAGAGGTGTCTCACAAGGACCTGTAGTGTGTCCCCTTTATGCAGTTCTAGAAGTCGCCTGGAGGGGGTAGAATTCTACTACAAGACGCTGAATAGAATCATTGACATCATAATTCTGTGACTCAGGGTCCTCAAAGCATTGAAAATGACATCAGAAGAGCCCATTCAGGCTTAATGGATGGGACCATATCAGGAAAAGAAGGTCTCCTTTGGTCAACAGGTTTTTGTGCACACAGAAAGAGAAAGAAAGGCAGAAAGAAAGACAGACAGAAGCAGCTATTGAGTCCTCCTGTTCAACAGTGCGTTCCTTGTATTGCTCTGACGATCACAAAAAGGAGAGATTGATAGAATGATGACGTCATCATATTTTGCAGAGTGACGTCAGTCATAGAATCGTATCAAAATAAATGTGCTGATATTATAGATCCTTGAGATACCAAAATTTCTTATACATGTCTTTTATATCATGATTTTAGAAGATTGCTTTATCAGCCATCAAAGGCAGAAATAATGAGGAATGACAAAGTATAAATCTTTTTAGGATATGAAATCAACTGGCTATTTCTAAATCTGTGGAACTAAAATAGCTCTAAGGCCTATATGCAAATGGACTTTGTCCTACTGCAGTGGGGAAAATCTCGTTAATCTGTGCGTACATTAACTACCATTTTATAACTCCAAAATTCCTTCTCTGCTCTATGAACACGTATGAAGACCTCTATGTGACGTCAGTCACGTCACTTCCTGTGCATTATGACGTCAGTGAGGGACCTCTTACCCATCATTCACTGCGGCCTGTGAGAGCCATTCACTCCTGGAGTGAGGAACTGTGAAGTTTATTGATAATTCCATCCAGGCCTTTTTGCCTTCTTTGGCCTAAGACCTTGATCATAGTTCTAGAGGAGACTGCTAAAAGACTTGTTGGCCGTGGCTCAAGCCCTCCACTTAGCGCAACAGAGCCACCTGCTGATCCAAAGAGATAATGCAGCATGTCCTTATATTGCGGACAATCTGCGGGATCATGTAGAGTTAGTACATAGTACTACATTCTGAACAAGTACCACCAGGATGGCGAAAATTTTCACAATCTCTCATAGTAATTTTCATTTCAGCTAACCATGCATGATGCATCTACAGGTGTATGTCTAGTGTTTAATGTCTCAATGCCACTGGGTCTGAAGCTTAGTCAGCTTATATATGACCAGCTGCCAGAGGCAAACGTGATGATGATATAATAAGGCTTGGAGTTAACACCATGTTACACATTTACCCCATTGGTGGGGTCTTTTACTTGCCTCAGCATAGACACCGAGTACAAGGCACCTCCAATTTAACATTTCATGCGATCGACATCCAGCTGGGATGTAGCTAATGAAGAGTGCCTTGGCCTGGGATTGAACCCGGGTCCCTGGACCTTCAGCAGAGCTGGCCAATGTGGAATTGGCAGGTGCCTTAACCATTAGGCCACTCAGCTACTGTATTGCAGTTATTGTCTTATTGCTGAAAATTAAGAAGTAACCAGCCTTTACACAGTAATTACATTTCTTTATTTCCAGTATATTTGACTTATTTGATTTATATTTTACTATCATTCTAAATATTGTATGGGCAATAGTGGGTGAGCATTCACAGTGATGTATCTCTCCATGTCATGTCTTGTTGTCAGTCAGGCTCTGCCTGAGAACATCTGTTAAATTCCACAGCAATTGTGTATTGTCATTTCATCGTAAAATAATTATTTGGCTGTTTTGTGTAAGAATCAGTCAGTCTGTATAATTAATCAGTCAGTTGGTCAATCAGAGTCTGTGTGTCTTTCGGTCTAGAGCATATCTTTGTCGGTCAGCTTGACAACATACAGTTAGTTTCATTAAAAAACAGCCTGTCAAATTAAAACTAGACAAAGCTGTCATAACTGG
>OW028582.1:32704703-32717203 GCA_932294295.1 Alitta virens
ACATCCAAGGCGCGAACTCTAAAAATCTAGGCCCTATAAAATATTAAAAATAAAAGATATATTATTTAAAATAAATTATTATGGTACTTCTGAAATTTACCATTGTTGAATTTGCCTTTTGGGAGTGATATGAATGATGGGAAATAAACAATATATACAGAAAATAAATTCAAATTTATATAAGTATATTTCACCATTTCTGTCGTATTCTAGTTATTTAAAATTGTAGGTGGCAGTAAAGTAGTAGTAGTAGTAGTAGTAGTAGTAGTAGTAGTAGTAGTAGTAGTAGTAGTAGTAGTAGTATAGTAGTAGAAGCAGCAGCAGCAGCAGCAGCAGCAGTAGTAGTAGTAGTAGTAGTAGTAGTAGTAGTAGTAGTAGTAGTAGTAGTAGTAGTAGTAGTAGTAGTAGTAGTAGTAGTAGTAGTAGTAGTAGTAGTAGTAGTAGTAGTAGTAGTAGTAGTAGTAGTAGTAGTAGAGTAGTAGTAGTAGTAGTAGTAGTAGTAGTAGTAGTAGTAGAGGTAGTAGTGGTATTAGTAGTAGTAGTAGTAGTAGCAGCAGTAGTAGTAGTAGTAGTAGTAGTAGTAGTATAAGTAGTAATAGTGGCAGAAGTAGTAGTAGTAATAATAATAGAAGTAGTAGTAGTAGTGGTAGTAGTAGTCTGATAAGATTTGGGTCAGAATAACAACTGTTTGTATTATCCTATTTTTCTAAATTGCTGCAGACCTTTCTTTGACCAGAGTATTCCTCCCTAATTAAGCATCTTGGGTTGTTTAATGAACTGTTTATTGACGTGACTTTTCCTTGACTGTTTCACACTCGATTTCTTCTGGGTACGCACCGTCCGTTTGATCCGAGTTTTAATTGACCCAACCCATGACGAAAATAGCCGAAGTTGGCCGACGATTACCAAAGAGGTCAAGCGTGTGATGCGGATGTTTGAAATGAGGTCAGTGGTTCACTAATGATCAAAGTCACTCAAAGGAAGTGGATCAGTAAAATACAACTGCATGTAGATATTTTTCTATAAATGACACAACACATTTCTTTAAATCTTTTATTTTTCGCTTTATGAATTGACCATTAGAGCCATCTAGAGGTCCTAAAATGAAGTAACAGCAGTTAGGCCTAATGAAATCATTTGTTCACATTTCTTCTTCTTCTGCTTCTTCTTTTTTCTCCTCTTCTTCTGCTTCTTCTTCTCCTTCTTGTTCTTTTTCTTCTTCCTCCACTTCTTCTTCTTCTTCTGCTTCTTCTGCTTCCTCCGCTTCTTCTTCTTCTGCTTCTTCTTCTTCTTCTGATTCTTCTGCATAATTAGCCAATGAGCAACGTAGGCCTGAGCATCAAAGCTAAAAAAAAAAGTCTTATTCCTGAAGTATATCTTACATATATGACTGTATTGCTGAAAGTAACAAAATCTGGCAAAAATAGAGTCCCACATACCTGTTTCATATCTTATCCAACCCCCCCCCCCCCCCCATCACCTCATAAACTTCAGCTTCCATCACATATATCTCTGTATGACAGATTTACGAACGGATCAAAGGTGAACATACGGTCCAACAGTGTTCAAGGTGTTGCTGATGACATCAATAGCCATTACACAATGATCAATGTCACAAACTTCCAAGCCAACGAATCAAAGAGTTGTGGTCGTTCTGGCAATGAGCCGATGATAGCCGATGATTTCCGATCTTGCCCGAAGTCATATCCATCCACCCCAACACCTGCAGACGATAGTTTCAACAAAAGTGTAAGTCAGTTGGAAACATGACTGAAGCAGACGACAATTTAAAGTAGTAAAGAGATATGCAGACGACTATTTGAGTGAAATGTCTGAATAAGACGAAATTTGATTGAAACAGTTTTGAAAATCCTATGTAAATATGAATATATAAGAAATATATCATTGCAAACGATTCTGGCTTCAATAGTTCTACCAACTCAACAAGTTTGTTCAAGATCTTTAATTGATAATAGCGCCAGAGTGAATGATCGAATTTCCATTGCATTATGGATAAACTTGGCAGATATGATATTTGGAAAACACTATATAGGCCTATGTCAAAGAACACATATTTTCAAGTCATCAAGGTAGACCTATTATTCGATGTTATAACTCTTTACTGATGGAAACCATACTACAGAATTTTTCTCATACAAAAGTACAGTTCTTGCACTTGTACGTACTTTATATACTAAGCATAAACATGACGATGAATCCATAATTTTATAGATAACTCATTGAAGCTCTAACCCCCCCCCCCCCTCTCTGGCCCTAGGACATTGGCGTGGATCAAAGACAAGGCACACCTGATGAACGTCACAGGTAAACACAGAGATC
Organism: Alitta virens; assembly: GCA_932294295.1. Taxonomy (NCBI): domain Eukaryota; kingdom Metazoa; phylum Annelida; class Polychaeta; order Phyllodocida; family Nereididae; genus Alitta; species Alitta virens. The sequence goes on from OW028582.1 coordinate 32,707,044, forward strand.
AAAGAAAACCCCCCTTATGACGTCACACAAACGCGTTCCAACGGGCCCCTTGTGGTAACCATAATGGACATTATCGATAAATTCAATATTTTGTTTTTATGAATCGAGTTGATTTTAAGTTGACATGATGGCACGTCCCGCACAGGGACAGATAGATGGACAGATAGATAGATAGATAGATAGATAGATAGATAGATATGTAAGTAGATAGATAGATAGATAGATAGATAGATAGCTGGCTAGATAGATAGCTAGATGGCTAGATAGATAGATAGATAGATAGATAGATAGATAGATAGCTGGCTAGATAGATAGCTAGATGGCTAGATAGATAGATAGATAGATAGATAGATAGATAGATAGATAGATAGATAGATAGAAGAGAAGAGAAGAAAGATAGAGAGATGGAGAGATGGAAAGAGATGGAAAGATGGAAAGATGGAGAGATAGATAGATAGATTAGATTAGATAGATTAGATTAGATTAGATTAGATTAGATTAGATAGATAGATAGATAGATAGATAGATTGATGGCTAGATAGATAGATAGTTAGATAGATAGATAGATAGAACAGAAGAGAAGAGAAGAGAAGAGAAGAGAAGAGAAGAGAAGAGAAGAGAAGAGAAGAGAAGAGAAGAGAAGAGAAGAGAAGAGAAGAGAAGAGAAGAGAGATAGAGAGATGGAGAGAGATGGAAAGATGGAGAGATAGATAGATAGATAGATTAGATAGATTAGATTAGATTAGATAGATAGATAGATAGATAGATAGATAGATAGATGGATAGATGGATAGATGGATAGATGTATAGATAGATAGATAGTAGATAGAGAGAGAGATAGAGAGAGAGATAAAGAGAGAGATAGATAGAGAGTAATAGAGTAAGATAGATAGATGGATAGATAGATAGATGGAGAGATGGAGAGATAGATAGTGAGACAATTTTAAATTTACAGATGAAACTTATATGTCTTTAACCAAGGTATATAGTGTTAGTAGCTACGGAAACACGATTAGCCATAACAGAAATTGCAGAATACAAAAGCGTAGTGTATGATAACCTGCACCACACTTATAGCAACACGGTTAGCATAGGAAGCATTTAATGCATGATTACATTAACCGCATATGTCTACATTGAAGTGTCTGAGCTTAGGAAAAAAATTGAAAAATATATACAAGTACTAAACTATTCCAGTGACTATCTAAAATTGTTTTGAAACTATAAATAAATAGTAAGCCTATGTTTACTGCGGAAGATGAGCTATATATCGTTATAAAAAAAGGAATATACAGAAAAAAAAGATAACGTTAATAATATTTATTATATCTATTTGTTTCTAAGCAACACAATACATAACCCATTATGGAATTTTCTGACGTTGAGACTACAGGCTAAAACTGCAAATTAAAGGTCTATGCGACAATAGCTACAGATTAAAAATACAGGTTAATACTACAGGTTAATCAGGTAGCCCCCCCCCCCCCTTTGATCACTTATTGATTTTATAGATTTTCTACCTCTACTGATTGGGGGTGCTGTTCATTTGCATATTGGCTGCCCATGTTTGTCCCCACTTGCCCATGTTTGAGCAACCCAACGCAGGAAATAGGCTCTTGTTTGCTGTGGAAATTAACCTAAAATTTCATGCCATCAAAATAGCTAGAAATATGCGTTTACCTGTAAAATGAGAGTGATTGGATTCAGGTGAAGTATAGAGCAACAACGGGTTAATTACAATGAGCCTGTAATTAGTTTGCGAGACCCTAATTGTGTCATTCACCTGTAATTCTTCTAATTATGAAATCTAAGCTTTAAAAAAACTGAATCATGCGTTATGGTTCAATATAAAGTTTCATTTTATCTGTCTTGTCTGTTTTGTGTTTCATTTACTTAATTCCTTACTTCCTCACTTTCTTTCTTCCTCACTTCCTTACTTCTTTACTTCCTCATGGTGGTTTCAATTCCCATATTATACTATATCATTGCAATACCCACTAATATAAATCCACGGAAAAAGTGCAGTATAGCGGACCCAGATTTATGACCATATTTAGCGAGCCTCGTTGCGGTGCATATGACTTCAAATGCTTGAATTCAATGAATGACGCCAAAAACTAACCACAGCGGTTTTCATTTTTCACGGCAAAGACGATGTTAATACTTTATAACCCCCTCTACCCTTTACAAATGTTACTCTTCTTTCACTAGATCTTCAAAACTTGGTGAGTGTTGGTCAAAAATATTGATATATTTTATAATCTATGGATGTCAAATATGGGCATAAATTTGGGTCCGCTATACTGAACTATACCCAAATCCATAAACTGACTGACCAACTGACTGACTGACTGACTGACTGACTGATTTTATGGTTTCTCACGATGTAGGTTTGCACTTCGTCTGTTTTGTCTTTTGTTTCCCCCTTAATTCACCCTCTTCTTTTTTTTCAGTCTATTTTAAATTTTCAATTGTCTTTTTTTTTTTCTTAACTTTTTTTCCTCTTTCTAAAACAAACTCCTCTCGAGTTGTTTAATGATCAATTAAGGGTGTTGAGCAATAACATAGTCCTTCACAGGCAGTGTTAAGGCGCGCATTTAAGGACTTCCTCTTCAAGACTTTTAAGGATGTTCTAAGTTTACAAAACATGACAATAAAAGAGAAAATTGGCTCTAGAACAAAGAAAAAAGACTCCACTAAAAAAAACTCGGTCTTTTAAGAGTCTGTGTCCACGAAACTCCTCAGTCGATTTAATATCAGGTTTGCAAACTTTTATGACCATGAATGAGCTCCAATTCAAGCCTGTGGGCCTGTTTGCATTTATGGAAAGTGGTTCAAGAAAGCCTCGAGTCTCTGGACGATATGTTTGAAATTATGATAAACAAAAAAATAACAACAAAGAAATGGGTTGATTTGATGATTAGGCCTAGATAAAAAAATGGATAGATGAAAAGATTTGATGGTAAAATAATAGTCTAGAATTATTTTAGAATGAATCAATAAATGAATGCATTCATTCTGGATTTGAAGTCCGCTCATATGACCAGCTGCCAGAGGCAGACGTAATGATTCTGTCCAGACCATGTTACACATTCGTGGGTTATTTTACTCTTTAACTTGCCTCAGCATAGACACTGAGTACAAGGCAATCAATCCATCATTCCATCAATCAATTTGTACTGGCATTACATATGATAAGCTTAAAATCCATACCCCTTATTATTATTATTATTTTGTTATGCTTCATGCCTTCTGCAAGCAACAGCTAAACTGCACCTTTTAATTGCTATAGTCCACTCCCAAAGTGGCCCAATCAGGTGGTCAACCCATTGTGACGTCACAGAGCGTCTCAGAGTCACGTGGCATCGTCCAGTTAACTGCTAAGCATGCTGGGAACTGATAAGCCCCCTGTCCAATGCGCATGTCACGATCTCGCGTGAGTTCTCGTCCAAGTCTCGTCCACGCGTGATTTTGACAGACAAATTAGACACGTGGTGGAGTCGTCGTTTTCACGTGGTGAAGGCACCGAAGCAGTCATTAAATGTTAGGCTGTATTTCGGGGGAGGGGGTTTCTAGGCAGATTGTGAAATCTTAATGATTGCAGGTTGAAGGGTTGTGCCCCCCCCCCCCCAATTTATTTGAGCGTCCACGTGTTGATCCCCCAAGTACACCCCACACATAAAATTAGTAAAATTTTGGGTGAACTAGTTGCACGAATTAGGAAAATAAGAAAAAGTATACTAAGAACAGTACTTCATTTTTGCATTTGATATGACAATGGGTTAGGTCTGCTTTTTAATCATTAAAAAGTAATGGATGTATCTGCATAAATTAGCATAATTGTACTAAGTTGCTGATATATCTATTTTCTGTTTACTTATTTGCTTATCGCATAATTATTTTTTAAATATTTTCTTTCCTCCTGACCTATCTTCTTGCTGTTCTTTAATTTCCAAAATGCCTTTTAAAATTACTTTTCATTATCCATTATTTTCAACAACTCCAGGTCCTATACTCCTATATAAAATTTAATTTTCTCTGTCTTACATTATATTTTACTGCATTTTACAACCAACCCCCCCCCCCCCCATCTTACATTTCTAATTTCAATTGGCAATTAACTTTTCGTTAAACTTCATTCTTAGCACATTAACTATGTCTATATTTTGCCACATTTCACGTTCCTACCCTATTTACTGATTTTGTGCTGAACCCTTTGTTTGGGGGTGGGGTGTACCTCAGCATACCCCCCCCCCCCCTGGCCCCACCATCATACCCTACCCAGTGCATCACATCATTAGGTTACTGCAAGAGAAAGCCTCGAATCCCTTAAACCCTTAATTATCGCTCATCAACTGGTTGAGTAGGGCTGCACACTGACACAGTGTCCATTATTGGGCTATTATGAAGTTGAGATGGGCTAAATATAGAACAGGGTTAAACAATGATATCAAAATTATGAATGCAAATGTATTTCCAATGATGCTCAGTAATTAATAAGACTTCATAAAGGGGCATACGAATTTCATTTCTTTTACCAGCACCAACCGAATCTTATGGGAATATGTTGGAAAACAAAGCCATGCATGAAAAATATTGGAAACAATACTGATTAATTTAGTATTAAGACATTTTAAGGTGATAGATAAATTATGTTCAGATTGGAGCTGATAAGATTATATACTTTATACATAATAATGGTCAAAAATCTTGGAAAAATTACTTGAAGTTCATTAATTTATTATAAAAGAAAACATTTAGGTATTATTTATATTAGCTTGGAGCTGATAGGATTACATACTTTATACATTACCATGTCCAAACATTTTCTGGACATTAATTTATGATATCACTATGCTTCATAGTAAAACTACTTTAGTAGTATTGCGGATGAATTTCCACCTGGTTATTTTTTTTTTTCAGACAGTTATGTTAGCAACAGGTCAAACAATAATTTGATAGCTAATAAATGTGCTTTTTTGTACATCTTAACTTATAGTTTGCTATATTATCCATATAATTTCTGAGTTATAAAGCATATTTTAATATTTTATATGCTGTAATGTTTAAGTTTAGCAAAACTATCTGCTCATCATAGGCCTATATATATGTTTTTTTTATTTTACAATTTAATTTAACAATTGATTTAATCTCTTCAGTCAGTGTTTTTAACAGAAAATAAAAGGCAGTTTGTTCATTCAAGCCTAACAGATTACATTCGACGTGGATATTGAATTAATCCCAACAAAAAAAGAACGTCTAATAAAAATCTCGAAGCACCTGCAGGAGGTCCAACTGATCGAATTTTATGGCTGAAATTGTCGGAAAACGATTTCTGGTTTCAATGACATTATAACCCATAAACTGCTGGTCCAAGTCAGAATCGGTTATCATAAAAAGTGCAAGAATATTTTTGTAAATGTCAAGAAGTGTTCAGTCATGCAGAAAAATAACTGCAGTGTTATAAGTAAAAGAACAATAAGTTTGTGACATCAATAGAATGTTTTTAAGTTTGTCTTAAGGTGGCATAACTTAACGCAATAAACAGTACACCTTAAGTACTATTAACTCTTGTATAACCCTTTAGTTTAAAAAACATCGACTTAAAACACATTAATAAATGCAAAAAAAAATATCCCCTACCCATTTTAATTACAAATTATTATAGATTTCTACTATTCATTGACTAATGAATTTTCCGGTTAACTATAAGCTAAAAAAAAAAAAAAAAAAAAAGGCCTTCAGCAATTTGTCTTATAATATTAATATTACACATGGTTACAGATAGATAGGTAGTACACTTTAACAATAAATAATATGGCTTTGAATATTGTCCCATTTGTTTGAGTTTACCTGGATGCATAGGCCTGACCTACATTTAATAAAAAAAAATTCATAATTATATCATATGACCTAAAACCTATGTTAACCTTTTTTCCTTTTTTTTTTGTGCCTTTAGAACACCTGCTGTGGTTCTCTTATTGAACGCAAGGTGTCTCTTACAGTCGGCGTCACAGGTAAACCTGGCGACCAAAAAGTTCAGTGCGTTCGGCAATAAATGTCAAGAAAATTTTGTGAATTACCAAAAAAATAAACACTAAAATGGTCACAAAGCTGCACTCGTACTGTCATCTGATATGGGTTCTGATGTTTTGAGCAGGTTTAGTGTTTAAGATATCCTATTTATTGAAAAATGAGTGTGAACACATAAAATTAACAAATTTAAAGAGGCCTACTAACATTGGAAAGTGTGTTTATGGACTTAATATCGATATGGCAAATTTGCTTGAAAAATTTAATAGCTGTAAAGAAAACTTGTAATTAAAAGTCATAATTTATTTTTTAAACATTATGCTGAGTTCAATTTCTTGCCGAGATTTAATTGGGTTATCGGCAAGACCTGTATGTTTTTTGTTGCGGCAGGACAAATGAAGTATTTTAGTTTCAATAAGACATTAAGTGTCATAAATGTCCAATATAAAAACACACATGGCAACTTTGTATTGTATTTTGTTGTCTCCATGACCAGCTGCCAGAGAAAAACATAATGATGATATGACAAGGCTTGGAGTCCACACCATGTCACACATTTACCACATGGGTGGTGTCTTTTACTTGTCCCAGCATATACGCTGATTACAAGGCACCACCAATTTAACGTCTCATGTGGCTGACATCCAACTGAGGTTTAGCTCATGAAGTACTGCAAATCTTACAGACTTCAAGTCAAAACAAACTGAGTGCATATAGCCTATATGGTTTCTCGTGGTTAATAAGATTCACAATTAACAGCAGTAGAACCTCGCCATTAAGACCAGCGCCCTTGGTGTAAATTTCACTGGTCTTAATGGTGAGGTGGTGTCAATAGAGAGGTAGAATATGTATATGAAGCTAATGTAATGAAATTTTGTTTATCAAAGCATTTTTAGAGTAACTTGTTTTATCCAAGTTTGTTCTCTCCATTATATTTTACATTTTAAAAACCACCTCCCTATTAAGGCCATTAAATAATTCCAAAGAGTCCTAAATAAAGATTAAGCCAATTGATTTTAAGCTGGGAACTACATGTAACTCATGCTTGGAGTGAACCCAGGTGCTTCTCTATTACTCATGATAAATGGAGTGGTTTTGCCTCATAATTGTCTGTGGGCCAAACGCGCGATTTGTAAATAGTCCTGATCAGATCATGTACGATCATCCTTGTCCACTTTCATCACGCAACAGTTGCACCTGCGCCATGGGCCTGTGCGCAGCTGTTTGAGGGTCGTGTCCGCAAAATGGCCGAAGTGTTTTGGTTGGATGTTTTGACAGAATGCCAAAATGGTCTAGGGTCATTTTGACAGGATGGCAAAGAGTGAATGTGTCATAGAAAACTGTTGTTTTCATATTATTTCAATGAGAAACAGATTAAGTTGGCATGAAATAATCACCACTGGTCTGAATGTGATTTCTGGCTTAGGCCACTAGGCCTGATATTTCCCAACTAATTTGAGTGCAGTTTACAGGAAGCGCTTGATTATATAGGCCTAAGTAACTTTCAAAATAGATTTAAGTCTCAGTAATTAAATCAATTATCATAACTAATATTCTCTTTTTCTGTTCATTCAATGTTGCTTTTGTGTTTTGCCTACGAAATAAATCAAGTTCAATTCAATAAGGGAATACTGTTGAGCAGGCATATAAAGAGTATTTAAGTCTTAATTTCGAGGTGTCTTCAGACTATAATGCACTTTTTTTTAGGACCACATACATGTGAAAAAAAGATGCCCATAATTTGACTACTACTTTTATCTGTAATTCATGCCATAAAATGTTGCATCTAGTAATAATGACATCATTACCCATGAATGGGCTTTTTTTCTTTGCCCTATATTAAAACCAGACCATAAACAACAAACCCTCGCTATTGTGAACACTTTAAGACAGTCCAAATGGTCCATTAAAGCATGTCGTTAATATTTCTAAGGAGGGATTAATTTTTTATGTGAACTTATTATGATCTCCTTAACTCCTTAAAACTCCTTAAAATAACTTTTAGCTATTCACAATTGATTGATGTTTGGGTCATTTTTTGTTTAAAGACTTGAGCCTTTGAGATAACACTTTAATAAAAGACACTGACACACTGTTGCTATGGGAACCATTGAGCGGAAGTCACGTGGGCGCTTTTGAATGATTATCGAATCATATCCATGCGCCACCATCTTGTTTTTAGTGTCGCAAGTTCGTGAGCCACACAAAAAAGTAGTGCGCCTAGTAGGAAGCTGTAAAGGGTCTTATAACTTCCTTGAACGTGTTCCTGCGCCAGTGAAGGGGTAAAATATCACCCTTAACCGGATTTGAACAACGTAAGCTCTCAGAAGTGGGCATGCGTGGTGAGGACTGCTTGCTAAGCATTAGTGTTTTGAATAGAGTATGAAAAGTGATCGCTTAGGCGTGCCTCAGAGCATTTACGGTACTTCCTCAAAAGATCAAATGATGACTTGTTAATAGACTACTTTGTGGTTGTTAATAGACTACTTTGTGGTAGTTAATAGACTACTTTTTGGTTAATCTCCAGGACAAACTATTAGCAAAAATGTGTCATACTAAACAATTTTAAATTGATTAAAATAGCTGCGTTAATGCACATGAATCTAAGCATCATAGTCAAATTGCGACCTGATGCTGATTAGAAGAGAGAGAGAAAAACGCTTAAAGTATAATACAAAAGACAAAGAAAAAAAAAAAGGATTTAGGAAAAGAAAAATAGACCTTCAGTATACAGCCAGGCATTTTAATGTTCATTTATTAATTTATATTGCACATGCATTGTTGAAACAGTTTCCAATTTCTCACAATGAAGAATTGGCCTATCCAAACCCAGGGAGTCGAACTCAGATCCTTGTAATAGATTTGTCAAAGCCCATCATAATACATGTATTATACATTTTACTGATAAATCCCAAAATTCAAGTCTTCGTGGTCATGAGTCTAGGCCTGTACCAAATGTTTCCAGTGATAGGCCTACAAAATTAATTCTGGATAGGCCTAGAAAATAAAATTGTAGGCCTATAAGAACTGCAACAGTTACAAAATAGGCCGATAGCCTATAGAATTATCTTTCAAAGAACTTTGGCTTTAAATCTCAGTCTTTACATTAGTTTACAATATTCTGACAACCTAAAACTCAACAAGATATCACATCAGAAAGCCTCAAGTGACAACTCCCTTTGGGTGGGGTCAAAAATAGTCCGAACCCGTCTGACACTTCTTGTTTTTAATCTATTCTTATCGGAGATCGATTGCCATGGCTATCTAGCCCGGAACCCAATCAATCAAATCTTGTTGTTTTTGACAGAAAAGTCAAGCCCTTAACAAGTTCATCGCCCTTCAAAGCTTTTGGAAGCAATGCCCTCTCCCAAAAGTCGTCTGCTAGATCAAGTTATTTGTGACGTCACACATTCCATATTACATCATCAGTCTCTTGGAAGTTTATATTTCCCCACAGAGGTCGCCCTCTGTAGAGTGACGATTTTATTCGAAAAGATTTTTATGAAATTTTTTCAGATGACAATCTTGCAGAGATGTAATGATGAGCTAATGAATCTAAATTTAGATTCCATGTCATGTCATAATTTTAGAAGTCAATTTTGATGGCAAGAAAGCAAACAGTCTTATCAGGCAAAACAAAAGAACATCATTGCATTCTTCTATAAAACAAACAAACAAACAAACATTTTTCATACAAAACAGTCAAGGAAACATGAGTGATAAATTTACTGTATATTCTAAAGAAAACTATCTGTATATAAAGTGAAGTGAAAATATTATTAGGGGGCCTATATGATTATAATTTGTGTCATTTCATGATCGACATGACACACGTGCAAGGCTACAACTGACCATCAATAATAACAGTCTTTGAAATGAGGAAAATGTCGTCTGCCAAATGACAGCACACCTGGAAAATCCGCCCCAGGGGAAGCCACTTACCTTCATTTCACCCACTCATGCTAGGGGGAGCAGGTGTGCTCAACTTCCACTTCAGTTCGTCTGCTCCGGGGTAAAAATCTGATTTTTTTTATTTTGGTTCTTGTAATTGAATGGTGTAAGTATAATGTGATCATTTATTGGGGCCAATGAAAAAAGAATAACCAAGAAAAAAAAAAACAATAATT